>CAOKZL010001795.1:0-530554 GCA_948472985.1 Iguana delicatissima
TATTGATTATCTTTTGGCAGATCAGTCCCCTGGAATCACAGCTAAGGTAGCGACCTTTTGTTCGGCAGCCATTACCTGTCGGCGTAGGATGTTGCCTTAGCACAAATGGGATTACGATATTATGTTTTGTTTTTATTACACTAATTTGATTCATATATTTTATATTTAAGATGTAAAATATTTTACATTCATGTTTTAAAAATTTTTTATTCTGGTATTTTTCCAAATCTGTCTCTTCCAGGGTTTTTATTATGGTATTGTATTTTATTATTGTATTTTATTATTGTATTCCAGGGTTTTTATTATGGTATTGTATTTTATTATTGTATTTTGCTTTTAGATTAATTATTCGCTATGTCGGATTAAAATAAATGTACATAAGTATATATACATATGTACATATACAATTTTAAATGTTATAAACTTAGAAATTATGTTTTCAATTTCATTTTAGGTTGAAATGTTATGGTCTTGCCATATTTTATGTTTGATGTTTGCAGGAGATTTTAACAAAATTAATTATTGTTCCATTTATATTGTTTTAAATTTTGTTCAAATTTGCTGGCTGTTTGCCGTAATAAAATTTTGAAATTGAAATTCTGCAAGGATGTTTTTCAGGTTGTACTTTTGCAGAAGGATGGATTTATTGTACTTTAGCTTACTGTCATCTTTCATATTAGCAGTTCGTGGTCCATGCCACGGTCTTCTCCTGGTCTTGTTTTTGCAGACACAATGAAGGTTTTTCATCTTCTGCTTCTAATTATATAGTCTGTCTGATTTCTATATTGGCCATCTGGTGATGTCAACATTTATGGTCATCTCTTTGGCTGCCTGAGGAATGTGTTTGCAATGAACAATGAACAAACTGTTGGACTGTTGGACTCACCAGATTGGATAAACTCTTCTCCTGATTCATTTTTTGACCCTACTTTTGCATTCCAATCACCTATAATTATCTAGATGTTCTATTTTGGTGTGTGATCAATTTCCTCCTGGACATCCTTATAGAATCTTTATTATTAATTCTATTTATTAAAACACTTCTTTCCTGCCCTTTAATACAGGATCTCAAGGAGGTGTACAATATCTCTCTCCCTCTCTCTCTCTCTCTCTCTTTCATTTTTTTTCTTCATCAGCCAATATGGTGGGAGCATAAATTTGGGTTATGGTTATGTTGATGTGTTTTTCCTGAATATTGAAATTATTCAGTCAGACTTCCTATTGTATCCATTGCCTGCTTTTGCTACATCTGGACTCACAACTGATACCACTCAGTTTCTTCTTTGCTATGCAATTATCTGACTGAAAATGTCTTATTCTTGTCCACTTTAGTTCACTCAGAAGTGCATCTATGTCCAGGAGTTCTCGTTTTATAATTTCTAACTTTCCTTGTTTCATGCTTCTCACAGGAGTATGCAATCCCATCACCATGGAAAGGTGGAGCCAAGGTGGGGAAGCTTATCTACAACCTCATAAATCATGGTGCATGACAATGGGGATAAATGTCAGAACATGGCAACACTAATTGAACATTTGTTGTTTTTGTGTGCCTTCAAATCATTTCCTACTTATGGTGACTCTATGGTGAACTTATCACAGGGTTTTCTAGGGCTAAGAGTGTGTATGCTGCCAAGGTCACCCAGTGGGTTTCCATGGCTGAGTGGAGAATCAGACCCTGTCTCTAGGGTTGTAGTCCAACACTCTAAGCTCTGTATCATGCTAGCCCTAATTGAACATTACCTTGACCTATAAGCAATGATTTAGCTTTATAAACCTTGGATTTTCCCACTTACATCTTTCTTCTCTTCTTCAGCCAGAAGCTTTGCTTCCAGTTTTAAGCTTAGCAGAGTTCTCTACAATATCCCATTTCTGGGAAATGTTTGCTAGTGATACTACATGCACACATCAAAATAGACCCACTGTTAGCATTACAGTGGCTAGTACAGCTTTTTAAGATGATTGTGCTAGTGCATGAAAAACAACACCTACATAAGTATCTGCATGCATTAGCATTCACACACATTCGCATGGCTGGAAGAATGGATGGCAACTAGCCAAAAGCTGGCACAGAGTCCAGATAAAACTTGGGGCTGCCAAGTTGTACTTACAGTTTGAAAAACTTTTGGGACTCATGTTTATCATTATAAATGACTGAATACTTTTCAGCCAGGCAGTGCACCAATGGAAGGGTTTCTGAGGTGCTGCAGATAAGGTTGGTAGGAAATGAAGTCTGTAGGTCTCTCCTGACCACAAAACACTTTAAGAGGAGTTAGAGTAGTATCTCAAGGGATCTTTCCAGCTGCCTGTTCTCAATATGCCCTATCATTGAGACACAATCGCTCAGTACCTCATTCTGCAGCATCATGAAAACCCTTCCGCCTGGTTGAAAAGGTAGCGTGTTAGTGTGTGTGTGTGTGTGTAATGGCACTGTCAGACATAGCCAGGACATGTCCTCAGCTAAGGTAGCTTTTTCTACCTCTTCCACTCTTCCCCCAAACCTTAATTGTTCCAGGATTTATTCATCAGAACTTTCCTGTCTGTGATGTTTTTACATGGTGGTGTGTGTGTGGAATAATTTTAATTTTGCTTACAAATAGCTAGCTGGAAACATTTTCAGTGGCAGATCTTGTTAAGGAGAAAGCAGAAAATCAAATATAAAACTCTATTTGATTTTTTCCCATATCTCACTGAAAAGAAGAGTAGGACAGAGAGGTTAAAATTACCATGGATATGAAATAGGTTCCACATGAGGAAAAACGAAGAATGTGAAGGCTTTTCAGCATAAACAAGAAAGGTATGATGACAGGTATCTAAAACCACAAATAGTTTAGAAATATGAAAATGGAACTGTTTCAGTTATGCTAAGCCTAGAATGACAAGGGTGTTGTAATGAATACAACATGAAACACATTTCAAATGAATAAAATAAATCTTTTCTCCACACAGCAGAGTGGGCTTCAATACTGCAATATGTGGTAAAATAATTAATAAATATATGAAGTTTTTTTTAAAAAAATTGAGCAGGTTTTTAAAATAAAAAGAAGCAGTTTTCAGCTGCTAGTTTGAAAGTTTCAGATACGGCCTGAAAAAAACTATTATTTTTTGCAAACTTGTTTTCTTCTTGTATCATGCTGCTTATTCTTGTTGTTAAAACACTGGACTTGTATCCAGTGTTATCTTCTCCTATCAGCACAATCTATCACCTGTGAAAGATCATTAAATGAGAAAGTTGGATGCCTGACTAGTTAGGAGGCATAGACTTTTATTTTATTCATTTGTCTAGAAGAGTTCTATGAAGCACTTGTTAGGTGGCATACAGTAAATATGTAACACAGTACAAGAACAAAACAGCCAAGTCTCAAAAATGATCATTAAGTTACTGAATATGAGTGTGCATCTCCAGGCAAAGAGTTCATGCCTGTCCTTTGGGCATAGAATCATAGAATCATAGAAATGTAGAGTTGGAAGAGACCACAAGGGCCATCCAGTCCAACCCCCTGCCATGCAGGAAAACCCTCAAAGCACTCCCGACAAGTGGCCATCCAGCCTCCGCTTAAAAACCTCCAAAGAAGGAGACTCCACCACACTCTGTGGCAGCACATTCCACTGCTGGACAGCCCTGACTGTCAGGAAATTCCTCCTGAGGTTCAGGCGGAATCTCCCCTCCTGCAGCTTGCATCCATTGCTCCTTGTCCTGGTCTCAAGAGCAGGAGAAAACAAGCCCACGCCCTCCTCGACATGACATCCCTTCAAATATTTAAACATGGCTATCATGTCCCCTCTCAACCTTCTCTTCTGCAGCTCTCTAAGTCTGTCCTCATAGGGCATGGCTTCCAGGCCCCTCACCATTTTGGTTGCCCTCCTCTGGACCTGCTCCAGCTTACCCATATCCTTCTTGAATTGGGGTGCCCAGAACTGGACACAGTATTCAAGATGAGGTCTAACCAATGCAGAATAGAGTGGTACCAATACCTCCCTCGATCTAGACACCATACTCCTATTGATGCAACCAAGAATTGCGTTGGCCTTCTTGGCTGCCGCATCACACTGCTGACTCATGTTCAGCTTGTGGTCTATGAAGACTCCTAGATCCCTTTCACACGTACTGTTAGCCAGCCACGTGTCCCCCATCCTATATTTCTGCATACCATTTTTTCTGCCTAAGTGTAGGACCTTACATTTCTCTCTGTTGAAGTTCATTTTGTTAGCCTTGGCCCAGCTCTCCAATCTGTCCAGGTCCTTTTGAATTTTGATCCTGTCATCAGGCGTATTAGCAACCCCTCCCAATTTGGTGTCATCTGCAAATTTGATCAGCGTGCTCTCTATTCCTTCATCCAAATCATTAATGAAGATATTGAACAGCACCGGGCCCAGGACAGAACCCTGTGGCACCCCACTAGTCACTTCTCTCCAGGATGAGAATCTGCCATTGGTGACCACCCTTTGGGTACGGTCAGTCAACCAGTTACAAATCCACCTGACAGTAGCCCTGTCCAACCCACATCTTACTAGCTTCTTTGCAAGAATGTCATGGGGAACTTTGTCAAAGGCCTTACTGAAATCAAGATATACTATGTCCACAGCATTCCCTTCATCTATCAAGCAAGTAACTCTATCATAAAAAGAGATAAGATTAGTCTGGCATGACCTATTTTTGAGAAATCCATGTTGACTTTTCGTAATTACGGCATTGTTTTCTAAGTAATTAGAAACTGACTGATGATCCGCTCCAGGATCTTTCCAGGTACTGATGTCAGGCTGACTGGGCGATAATTATTTGGGTCCTCTTTTTTTCCCTTCTTGAAGATGGGGACAACATTTGCCCTCCTCCAGTCTACCGGAACTTCTCCTGTCCGCCAAGAGTTTTCAAAGATTATAGCAAGAGGTTCCGCAATGACCTCTGCTAGTTCTTTTAAAATCCTAGGATGCAATTCATCTGGCCCTGGAGACTTGAATTCATCCAGTGTGGCCAGGTATTCCTGTACTACCTCTCTATCTATTCTGTGCTGCATTTCCCCCACTTCCTCACCTGCTCCCCAACTGCCAGGTTGCGTGTTTTTATCCTTTTGGGAAAAAACTGAGGCGAAGAAGGTGTTGAGGAGTTCTGCCTTTTTTCTTCCTCCTGTTATTAATTCACCATCTTCCTTGCGCAGTGACCCTATCGTCTCCTTCTTTTTCCTTTTGCTGCGGACGTATTTAAAAAAGCCCTTTTTATTGTTTTTAATGTCTCTGGCCAGCCTAAGTTCGATCTGTGCTTTAGCCTTTCTGACTTTCTCCCTACATCTCCTGGCTACTTGCTTATAATCTTCTTTGGTGATTTCCCCCTTCTTCCATTTCCTGTACATGTTTTTCTTAATACTTAGCTCAGCTGAGAGCTCTTTAGTCAACCATTCCGGTTTGTTCAGATGCCTTCCATTTTTCCTCCTTAATGGCACAGTTTTAGCCTGTGCCTTCAGTACCTCCCTTTTAAAGAACTCCCATGCATCCTGAACTCCTTTCTCATTGACTATTCTTGACCACGGGATTTCAGTCAGCAGCTCCTTCAGTTTACAGAAGTCTGCTTTTTTAAAATCTAAGACGAATGCCTGGCTACACTTGCCTTCTCTTCCCCACTGAATACAAAATTCTAATAGGGCATGGTCACTCTCTCCTAAAGATCCAACCAGTTCTAAGTCATTAACAAGGTCTTCCCTGTTGGTCAGGATCAGATCCAGAATATTTGATCCCCTTGTCGCCTCTTCCACCTTCTGGACCATGAAATTGTCTGCAAGACAAGCAAGAAACTTGCTGGACCTTGCCGCCTTTGCAGAGTTTGACTGCCAACATATATCCGGGTAGTTGAAATCTCCCATTATTACTGTATCTCTCCTTTTTGAATGTGCAGTCATTTGGTCTATGAACGCGCCATCGAGGTCCTCAGTCTGGCTTGGAGGTCTGTAGTAAACCCCCACTATAATATCCCTATTGTTTCTCGCTCCCTTAATTCTTACCCAGATGCTCTCGACCTGGCTTCCGGTGTTCAAGTCATGGATCTCTTCACAGGTGAAAACATCCTTGACATATAAGGCTACTCCTCCTCCTTTCTTATTTGGTCTATTTCTACAAAATAGGCTATACCCCTCTATTCCTACATTCCAATCGTGAGACTCATCCCACCAGGTCTCAGTGATGCCTATCAAATCATATTTATTTTGCTGTACTAGGAGCTCAAATTCATCTTGTTTGTTTCCCATACTCCGTGCATTAGTGTAGAGACACTTAAGTCCCCATGCCCTTCCTGCAAGTCCCATAGCATTGTTTCCACCCCTCCCACGATTGGATGCTATTCCTACTTGGTTAATATCATTTGGGCCTTTTTCCCCTGCACTTGCCGAGTCCTTGTCCTGAATAATCTTGTCTCCCTCCCCAGTTGTACTTAGTTTAAAGCCCTCCTAATCCTCCTTGTGAGACTGTTTGCAAAAACGTTCCTGCCAAGTTTCGTGAGGTGCAGCCCATCCCTTGCCAGAAGCCCATGTTCCTGGAATTTCAAGCCATGATCCAAAAAGCCAAACTGTTGGCGGTGGCAAAATGTGCAGAGCCAGCTGTTGACCTCTACTATTGTCCTTTCCCTTCGTGCACCATATCCTTGAACAGGGAGGATTGATGAAACGACCACCTGCGCACCAAGGTCCTTAAGCTTTCTCCCCATAAGCTCGTAGTCCTTTGTGATGTGGTGAAAGCTGCGCTTCACCGTGTCATTGGTTCCAACGTGAACCAAAACGAGGGGCTTACGGTCAGTGGGCTTGACCAGCCTGGCTAGCCTCTCTGTTACGTGGTTTATCCTGGCCCCAGGAAGACAGCAGACCTCTCGATTGAGCTTGTCCGGTTTGCAAACTGCCGGTTCGGTTCCTCTGAGCAAGGAGTTCCCAACCACCAGAACTCGCCTTCTCTGAGGCCTGTCCAGGGTTCTTCGACAAGCAGATTCTTCCAGGATTGCCTGGGCATTGTGTTGAGGTTGGGAGTGCTGGACTTCCCGATGTTGGATGCTGTCCTGTTGGTGTTGAAGTTCCAGTTGCCGAAGTTGGATTCCTTCTTGCTGATGTTGTGTTCCCTCCTTCTGGTGTTCCTCATCATTCACAGCACCAAGAACGTTGAAGCGATTCTGCAGTTTGAGAGTCTCTGTTTCCTTCCTGGCCCTTCTACTTCTCCGTGTGACATTCCTCCAAGCATCGCTTTCCTGGCTCACGGAACTGATTTCCTCATCAGGCAGCTCCTCCACATATCCAGTCTTCAGGAAGGTCCTCTCTACCTTATCTAAGAAGTCCTCACCTTCCCTAATAAGACGAAGATTAGAAACCTGTGCCTCCAGCTGCCGCACCTTGACCTCTAAGAAGGTGACCAGCTTGCACTTGCTGCAGGTGTACCCGACCACATCTTGTGGCAAGAAAAGGAACATGCCACAAGTGCTACAGGTGACAGCAGCAGCTCCCTCACCTTCCATACTTGATAATACAGAGAATAGAACAAGAAAACAAAAACAAAAACTGGGCCTCCTTTCTTAATTTGAGCTGTATAAGCTATGTCTGCTCAGCTAACTCCCAAGCTCAGTTGAACTCTTCCTAAATTTGTTCAGTCGCTATAAGGATTGGTTGTTCCTAAACTTGAATGGTTGAACTTGAAGGAATGAAGTAGATGAATGAAATTGCGTGCGCCATAGGTGAGCGCCGCTGGGAGTTCCTAATAAAGCCTCCTTCCCCTAGCTGGCTCCTCCCCCTAGCTTGATTAACTCTCCCTAGTTTGATTGACAGTTAATTGACTAACTAACAAACAATTAGCTGACAATAGGCTGTGAGCTCAGGGAGAGCACACGGCCAGCGCAAGCAAAAAACAAACAAACACACACACACACAAACACAAAAAAAACCCACACACAAAAAAACAACACAGAGAAATAAGCAAACAAACTCAGCCCCACAATCCTGCAAAAACACCTATCAAAGTTGTCTTCACAGACCCAGCTTACCTTCTGCTCTCTCCTCTGGAAGTCATCCTATAGTTTGTACTCTGGACAGTGTTGGTGTTTTAGCATAGTTGCTGTTTTTCCTATATTTACTTGTATCTTGATTTCCCCCCCCCAAAAGCAGCTCACAATTTAAGCATATAATAAAAACATACATAAAATGAACATTAAAATAACATAAACTATTCACATTATTAAAACAATTCAAACCTGAAGTTAAAAGGAAAAAAAAATTTAAAAAGATAAAAAGATATTAAAAACAGTTCAGTTAAAACAATACAGTAGCCCCATACCTGTTCTTTAACAAACCTCTGTTTTCCACAAAAGAATGTGAACCCAAGTCTCCAGGTCTTAGGGGTTTAGCAGAGTACAGTACATCTTCTTCACAAGATGAGAACAGGCAAGTGCACAGAACAGATGGCACCCTAAACATGGAAGTCTGGGACCATTTATAAGGGTCTTAAGTGGAGGAAACATATCTGATCTCTTTCTAACAGTCTTGTCATCCTTTTTTCTTCCCTAAGACCCAGTTCTGGCTCTAAGCAAATAAATTGGTATAACCTGAACCTGCAATTGTGGAGATTGTGTAAGTGTAGAGTAGAGATTAGGAAAGGGCTGCTTTTGGTATGCAAAATGCAGGTTGCAAAGGTTTCTTTGTTGGATTAGAACACTTGTCACCTCAGCCTCTATATTAATCCTCAGTTTAAGAGAGATTTTGTTTGTGTGTATGAGATGGAGGTCAGGAAAGGGTTCCTTTTGATGTGAAAAACACATCTTAGGCAAGTTCATTTTGTGTAATTACAACTGCCATAATCTGATCTCATTCCTTATATTAACTCTCAGCTCAGGAGATTTCTCTCTCTTGTTTCTCTCTCTGAGCATACATAAAGCAGGGGTTAGGAAAGTTCATCTTCTTTATACAATTGTCCCCCCTTTTACTATACCTGTCAACCAGCTAGATTGCAAGCAATCTTCTCTATGTGCTAAAGCTGTATGGATTGCGTTAAGTCTATATAGGACTAAACTGTCTGGCCATCTCTGGTCTGTTTTGACAGTGGGGGAAAACATTATAAATATTCTACTACTGTAAGATGTAATAAGTGAGCAAACATCCTGCAATGTTTGTTGTGATTGGCAGCATGCGTGTAATAAATGCAGTCATGCTGAGCTTTTTTACTGTTACAGCTGGACTCAAGATTATGAGGTATGGTTACTGGCACGTTGTGAAAAGAATGGTTGAATTTGCTTGATCCAGAGACTGATAGGACAATAATCAACACAAGAAGCTTCAGTGGCCTATGGACAACTTAATGGAGGATCTCTGATCAAACCCTGTGAAGAGCACAATCCAAACCATATCATTCGGAAGTAAGTCCTACCCTTTTCTATGGGGCTTTGAGGACATCAGTCTTTGTGAACATCATCCTTTACTCCTCAGTGCTCCCATTTAGCATCACTACAATGGGAGGCTCCCCTCTTCCTATCATGGTTTTCTGACACCTGGTCTGACCTGAGGGCATTTCAACCTATTTTGCCAGAAGCAAATAGACTACAGTCATCCCTCCACATTCATTAGAGTTGGGGGCACAGGACCCCTATGAAAGTGAAAAAACTGTGAATAACTCTAGGCCCTCCCAAATCATATTTAACACACACAAAAAGTATGATCACCATCTTCAACCCAGCATGGATTCCTGTGAGGCATCAGGCTTCCTTCACAAGGCAGAAGTGGGGTGGCTGGTGGGGCTTACTACCACCTCTGTTGCTGCCCCATACCGTTTTCAATAGGGACTTACAAACCTCATTTGCAGTTTCGTAGTCTCACGAGGCTTGCAGTCCCTATTAAAAATGGCATAGGGAGGCAGCAGAAATGACAGCAAATAATCGGTGAATAATTAAATCCGCAAAAGTGAACCCTGCAAATCTGGAGGGCTGACTGTAGTACAAAGGCTCCTTAAGCAGGAGAGAAGGAATGATAGCCTCATTTCAACAAGACCTGGGAACAATTTCCCTTAGCTGAGATTTCTGTCTTAATTTCAAATCAGTTAAACTTTGTTTAGTTAGATCTTGTGTTTTCGATTTGAGTCATGCATTCTGAACAACTGTACCAGATGATTAAAGTATCCTTGTTAATAACATCACCAGGGCCTGTCTACTATAATATCATGAGAAACCATTCCTAAGTCTCAACACTTGGTCCTGAAGTCTCAGGGCCTAGGATGCACCTGTCCTGACAGACCAGTAGCTGCAGACATGATAGTTTCACATGCATTTGCAAAGGTTGGAAATGACAGCTTGTACTTCTGCCATATCATGTGGGCCACAGAACAAATTTTCAATTGCATCCTAGTTTAAATGTGTATCTTTGCAGCTTAAGTTGGATGATATATGATTTCTCCATCGGAATCATATCCTTTCCTTGAACATAGAATTATGAGTTTTCTTTTGATATGTATTTTGTAAAAAGTACAATAAACCCGAGAAAACTTATTGCTCCTCATTTTTCAGTTATAACTGCCAGAATCCTCAGTTAGCATGGGCACTGTTTTTAGCTGGTGGGGGTATTCTGGGAGCTTTTATCATCTCCAAGCTCTGTGGGTCCTAAAATAGAAGTGCAGCATGGACCAGGCACACACTGTGTTGGGGAGCCAGAGTCTCCCTTCGGCTGCTCTGTTATAGGTACACAAGTATGTAAGACAAGGCATCCTGAAGCAGAGTATCTATAGATCTCAGCATAACACAAAATGTGGCACAGAATGATAGCACAGTGGACATCAATCCTGTTTTCTTCAGATGAGACCTTCTTTGGAAAAGACCTAACACTGGTGCTAGTAGATGTTAGTTATCATTTATCCCATGACTTAGCTCATCCAGAAATATATGGTTCTTTCTTAAGTCTAGGTTCTGATTTGAAGTGGGTATGGGTAAGGATTATTCTGTATGTGTGTTTGCATTAGCCTTATTAAGGCTTAAGACAGACAGAAAACCATTAATACATGCCCAAGACTGAAGCTATTTCCTGGGCCTTTCCGCACTATGCTGTTATAGTGATATTATTCCACTTTCAACATCCTGAGATTAGTAAACTACAAACCTCAGGATTCCATAGAAAGTTGAAAGTGGAGACAGCACTATAACAGTGTAGTGCAGAAAGTCCCCATATCTCAAGTTTAGAGCCTATATTATAGGTTATAGATAGCCTATGCAGTCACAGGTCTATTTTGCCTACAAGACTGTAATGCAAAAGGGCTCTTGCAGAGTTTTTTTTTATGCATGCTGCATCTACTAATAAATATGCAAAACACAGAGATTAAGAAATCAAATTTGATTGCAGCTCAGAGTGAATAGTATGGTATCAGTCATAAGAGGTGATTAGTTCTATGGAATACAGGGGGGAAATGCCATTTTCTTAATACATTCAGAATTAGCTCTGAGTGCCTCACTTTTCTTTTTCTAAAAGAAATTATATATCTTCCTAAAAAGCCTAGGGATAGCCTCCACTATCAATTTCCTGGTTATCATAACCGATATATGCCCATTTTTTGCACAGAGAAGAAAATACCTCTCAATATACTTTTTGTTAGCATGCTGTACTGTATTAGAGTATTGAGCATTAGACTAAAGGCCTTTCCACACTACACTGTTATAGTGCTGTTACTCTACTTTCAACATCCTCTGATGTTGAAGCTCTCTGACTGAGAATTCCAAATGCCCCTCCCTAAACTGCAAACCCCAAGATTCCATAGGATGTTTAAAGTGGAATAATAGCATTATAACAGTGTAGTGCAGAAAGGCCCTTAGATTGTAGGAGACGAGAGTTTGAATTCCTGCTCAGCCATGGGCGAACGTGGGCAAGTCATACTTACACATTTATTCTCTCTGTCTAAGAGGAATGCAATGGCAAACAGCTGCATAATAAATCTAAGCAATGACACCCTATAATAGGTTGGATTACTATAAGTTTGATTTGACTTGAAGGCTTTTAGCAACAACTTCACTAAAAGATCTCCAAGGTCTCTGGGTTGAAGAAATGTGCTGGCTATAGGTGGTTATTTTTAGGCACAAACCTTTTCTGGTGGCAGAAATGTCCTTCTGCCAGCAGCCCCTCTGTTGCTAACTGATCTCAGAGGTCCCTATCATACTACACTGTTATAGTACTATTATTCTACTTTAAATGCCCTGGCTGCATCCTTTGGAATTCTGGGGTTTTTAGTTTGGTGAGGCACTGGAGCTCTCTGGTTGAGAATTCTAAATGCCTCTCCTTAAACTGCAAATCCCATGATTCCATGCAATATTGTCATGGCAGTTAAAGTGGAATAATAATGCTATAACAGTGTAGTGTGATAAGGCCCATCAATTTGACAACAGAGCAGTCTGTTAGGAAAGTGGCTCTGTTTCCTAAGAACTCCTGATAGACTAGTTAGAAAGGGAGTTGGGAGCAGGGAAAGTGGTTGGGTGAAGCAGAAGCTGAATTAGACCAGATCCAAAGCTCCCAAGTTCAAGGACACACCTACAGTGCTGGCACAGTTAGGCTAAGGCTAAGGCTAGTCCAAAGTAATTTCTATTGCCCCTACGGTGGGAAGAATTTGAATCCAGCATAGCTTCAACTGGACAGTTAAGATTATACTCTTAGGATGTAATTTATGCAGCCTTTTCTAAGACTAAGGGCCATTTCCGCACTATGCTGTTATAGTGCTCCTTTCAACAACCTGTGGGATTCTGGGATTTGTAGTTTCCTGAGGCCAAAGAGCTCTCTGGCTGAGAATTCTACATGTCTCCCTAAACTGCAAACCCCAGGATTCCATAGGATGCTGAAAGTAGAATAATGCATTATAACTGTGTAGGACAGAAAGGCCCTAAGTTGAGAACAATGGGACTTATTTCTGGGTAAACACCAATAGATTCAGGCTTCAAGTTGATTGAAGTGTTATGGTCATCACCAGTAAATCAGTAAGCCACAAGAATATTGCATTAATCTCCCATGCAAGCAAAATGATACTCAAAATTCTACAACAAAATTTTTTACAATATATGGAGCAAGAAATGCCAGATATCCAAGCTGGTTTCAGAAGAGGAAGGGATCATAGTAGAAACATACATTGGTTAATGGAGTGCACCAAAGAATTTCAGGGCAGCTATGAAGGAACTAGACAAGATCCTGAATTGTAAAGATATATCATTCAATACTAGCTAAAGTCAGGATTGTCCACATCATTGTATATCCAGTTTCAAGGTATGGTTGTCAAAGCTGGACAGTGGAGACAGCTGATAGGAAGAAAATCAACTCATTTGAGATGTGGTGCTGGAGGTGAGTTCTTCAGATACACTGGACTGCCAAAAGGAGAAATAAATGGGTCCTAGACCAAATCAGGTCTTGACTCTCCCTAGAAGCCAAGATGACTAAGCTAAATCTGTCATACTTTGGACATATCATGAGAAGACATGACTCACTAGAAAAGACAATGATGTTTGGCAAGGGGAAGGCAGCAGGAAAAGAGGAAGACCACAATACAGATGGATAGATTCAGTCAGGGAAGCCACTGACCTGAGTATGCAAAACCAGAATGCGGCTGTTGATGACATGGTGACTTGGATATCTGTCATTCATAGGTTTGCCATAAGTTGAAGTTAATTTGACAGCAGTTAACAACAACAACAACAACAACAACAACAACAACAACAACAACAATATATCTATAAATGATCACAATACTCAACTGGTAAGCAATAAACATTGCCCTCCAATATAAAAGTTGGGCATGGGTCCCATATGGTGTAATGGTCTGAGCATTAGACTATAATTCTGGAGACTGGGGTTTGGATCCCTGCTCAGCCATAGAAACCCACTGGGTGACTTGGGCAAGTCACTCTTTTGGAGACGACTTGCAAACATACAACAACAAAGTTAAATATAGGAAGATATACAACTTCTGATTTTGTTCTTCCACTGTAAAATATGAAATGCGAGTGTGCTATATTTCAAAGCTGTCGCACATCATTTCTTTATAGAAAAATTGCACAAGTATTTTTCCTTGTGCCTGTCTTTGCTAGCATTAAATAGAGCTATTTTGCTGACGGATGGTGAACTTTAAAGGAACTGAGTTTGTTGAATAAGTTGAAATTCAAAAGACCAATGACCCTGCCACAATGATCCATGTACACTACTTAATTAGATTAAGAATTTTTTAAAAATCAAATCCAATACAAGTCCGACAACTCAAATGAGATTTGTCAGGGCTTGTCTGTCACACAAGTGTTATAGGGAGACTGATGACGGTGAAGGGGGAGAACTCTGCTGTACTTGAGCATGAAACAGGAAATCTCATGGGAGTCTGATTATACTAAGGCAATCTAGATGCTGTGGGGATTGTAAAAATCACCATTACCATGGGTAACTCTTAGTAATAGCCATGCTGCTTCCATTTCTACTACAGTTTACTACTAGGATTATTATTTGTAATAAATAAAGAGTGTGCTTTTAAGTTGTGGCCTAATCACTTCCTTTAGCCAAGAAAATGGAAGGCTTTGTTAATGAAATCTAACAACGGGAACCATATCTGTATCCATACTTTCTATTCATTGCTGATGGGTATGTATAGAGGGATACTCCACTGCTCTTCTTGTTGTGCTGGTCAACAGAACTTTTCTAGTTTTATTCTACCAATCTATAGCCATTTCCACACTAGCCTGTTATGGTGCTATGATTCCACTTTCAACATCCTATGGAATCCTGGGGTTTGCAGTTTCGGGAGGGGCTGGATCATAGCGCTATAACAGGCTAGTGCGGAAATCGCCTCTGACTGAGTAAAACACCACAAAATAAACTAATGGATATGAGAATGGAGAGTCTTTCACAGTGTACACTAGAAACACAGATAGCTCATCCTATTTAGAACAAAAAATAAGCACAAAACCCCAACACCCCCCCCCCATAAACGCATTCACTCATTGGATTTATTCCAAGCAAGTCCCAAAGGAGGATCTGTGGCCAATTTTGTTGACTGCGAGTTTTCTTTTTCATTATGTGCATTACTGTGGAGGCGGAACCTTGTCATATCAGAGTAGCCTTTGGCAGTGAGCTGGGCCATGAAATCTCACTGGGGAAGAAAAAAGACAATATGTTCATAATAGGAAATCCACAGGAAGCTTTGGTGGGCTGGGCTCATATAGAGAAATTGCTCATGGTCAACTTAGCTTCAGTTACTATAACTATAGGAGATGTCTTTCTATCCATCTGTGTTAACGGGGAAAGCATAGGCCAATTCAAAATACAGCATCGTTGTTAATTGTATTACATGTTCACCTTTTCAGTGGCTTTGCTGTCTTTTTCAGAGCTTTATAGCAATCACCACTACTACCTCTGCCTTACTGAATGGGAGCTGAAACTCACCTTGCTGTCTTGGCAAGCAAGTATTTCAGCAGGACTTTGTTCAGAACAATGAATATAGTGACATGCTAAAACCATCCATCAGGGAAAGAACATGCTCACTTTGCCCAAGCCCAAGAGATCACAGAAGGAGAAGAAGACCAATGTGTACTGTCCCATTGGATGGAGTGGTCTTCTCACTCAGTTCCATCTGAGGTGTCTTTTTAAAAAATATCCTGAGTTTCTTTAAGAGCCATATATTTGTCAGTGCTGGCGAAGTATCCTACAAAAAATTGGGAGACATGCATGTTTTGCACAGCTACGTCTCCTTAGCTACAGCTCCCCCCACTTCACCTTGTTAGCAGCACAGCCCCACAACATGCCCATTTCCATGGTGTAAGAGAGCAGGCTGATGTGCGGAGATGTGTCCAGCTAATTTCCTGTTGCTGAGCATACTGTAATAGGCATCTGCAGAGACCTCCAGGGTCCTTTTGAACTTTCTGTAGATGACATCCTTACAGCTTGTTCAGCTGTAAGAAAATGGCTGGATGAATCCCTGCTCATCGCCTCATCTGACAACATGGAAACAGCTGTGTTGGGAGGCTGCATAACTTGCAAGGTGGGTTTCGGAGAAGTTGGTTGTTGTGTGGTTGCAACAGAATTTTGACCAAAATAATTACTGTAATACCAGATTTGATTCCATGTTTCTGAGATCATTTTGTAATTAATCACAAAACAAGGACAAAACAAACACCTCCATTAAGTTGCCTATGCACCAAGGTTATCATAAATTATCTTTCTCTCTGTGCCTTCTATCAGAGAGGGGCATTTATATCTACAAAAAGACACATATAGTAGTGCCGCAACTTTGCTGTGCCCTCCCATGGGACCTATAGGAATGTATTTTCCCATGGGAGGTACACCAATTTTCTTTCTGGTGTCTGGCCTAAAACATTTTTATTAGCATGAGCATTTAAATAAATATTGGATGATAATCACAGTTGCAGTTGCAAATGTGTAACCTAGAGCTATGCATTTGTGACTGGTTTATATTCATGATCCCCATGTATTCAATCATTTAGGGAATACGTAGAGACTGCAAAAGTCCCTCAGTCCTCACTTACTGGGGAAAATCCACTGAGAATGACTATCAATCAAGAAGCAGCTCTTGTGTGAGGGAAGATTGTGACAGGGATCCTGCTTCTGAGTGTTGCATAGGAGATCACTGTGGGGAGGAGTGGAAAGGTTGGTCAGCTGCCTCCCAACAGGGAGAAAAACAGACCTCTATCACTCAAAGCTGCTGCTGGTAAGTGAGGACTGAGGAGGTTGAGCCTGGAGCAGAGGTGGATCTAGGGTGGGGCAGCTGGGGCGTGTGCCCTGGGCACCATTCCTGGGTGTGTGTGCAAAAGCCACTGTGCCCCCCTGTCCTTCTGTGCTTGCTTGCCCCCACACCCTTCCACTCCCACCCACCACCACCACACAACCTGCCACTCCCACCTACCACTCCCCATGGCCTTCCATACCTGCTTGCTACCTCCCACTCACTGCCATCTCTTGTCCTTAATGGCCCACCTGGGGAAGTGCGATGGTGGTGGCAGCACCTGGGGGTGCAACTTGTGCACTTGCCCCAAGCGCTGCTGAGCCTAAGGAAAGCCACTGGCCTGGAGCTATATTTAGCTATATAACCAGGAGAATTCTGTAGCTAGGTAGGTGACCTAGAATCACTGCCATTTCTTTTGAATTTTTAAATTGTCATTTTTATGCTGGTTGACATAATTTTAAGCCTTTATTTTTATTCCTTCTGTTTATAATTTCTTTTATATTAAATTTTAAAGTTTTATGCAGAGCTTGAGAAAATTACTTTTCTAGATTTGGTGAGCTGTAGTAAAAAGCAACTTTTTCAAGCCATGGATTTCAATTACACTTGGTCCCAGATAAGTTGATATAGGATTTCATCCTGAATCACTTAATAACCATCCCTGAAAAGGAATGGGTGAAGTTGCCTTATTCTTACTTCAAGGGATCTGCAATGTTTATGTGTACAGAATAGGAACAAAGTCCCTGACATATAGCGGGCTTGTTTTCTGCTGCTCCAAAGCCTAGGACAAGGAGCAATGGATTCAAGTTGCAGGAAAAGAGATTCCACCTGAACCTCAGGAACAACTTCCTGACAGTCAGAGTTGTCCGGCAGTGGAATATGCTGCCCCGGAGTACGGTGGGGTCTCCTTCTTGGGAGGTTTTTAAGCAGAGGCTGGATGGTCATCTGTTGGGAATGCTTTGATGTGTGTTCCTGCATGGAAGGGGGTTGGACTGGACAGCCCCTGTGGTCTCTTCAAAACTCTATGATTCTATGATTCTATATGTCATGTTCTGTTACTTAGTGACGCACTAATGTGCTACTCCTTAGAAGCAATATTGTGTTCTTTAAGCTCTTTGTATGTGTTTATGTGCCTTCAAGTTTCCTGTTGGCTTATGAATTTTATAGGGCTTTCTTTGGCAAGGAATACTCAGAGGAAGTTTTGCTGGTTCCTTCCTCTGAAATAGTCATTGGTGGTCTCCCATCCAATTACTAACCAGGATTTACCCTACTTAGCTACCAAGATCAAATGGGATCTGGAGCCTTTAAGGTATTCAGGCACTCTTGTTCAATCCAAGATGTGCCTTGTCTATTACGGTGGTGGAAGGTCTGGAACCCAAGCCTTATGAGAAATTACTTAGGAAGCTGAGATGTTTAGCCTGGAGAAGAGAAGATTGAGAGATAATACGATAGTCATCTTTAAATATCTGAAAGGATGTCATATAGAAGATGTGGTTAGCTTGTTTTCTGATGCTCAAGAGACTACGGCCATTTCCGTGTGACAATGGTCTTCCATGTCGTTGTGCTGCAATTCAGGTCTGGAAGGAAGTGTGTCAACCACGCTCCCTTCTGCACCTGCTTGCTCCCTGCAGAAGGAAGTGCGATTGCTCTGCCTCTTCCTTCTGCAGTGCAGCTGGCCACTTGCCATTGCTGCGCTGAGGAGGGAAGCATTGCAATTGCACGCCTACGGCTTCTGCACAATGGTAAATATGGGGCTACTGTACGATTGGCAGTGCAAAACAGATTTTTTCTGTTTTGCAAATGCTGCATGAGTGTGACACTTTGCGATGGGATGGCAGTGGGAAGGAGATGATGTCACGTGGAAGCGCAACCTGCCAACTGCTGCCATCCTGTGGCAGAAGTGGGACAGAGATGTTGTGCGGAAAGGGCCTAAGGTTATTCCAACACAATGGCCCTTTTCGCACAGCATTTCTGAAGGGAAAGGGCCCCTTGAGTGTTGCGTAAATGTGAGGACGGTCCACACGACGCACTCATATTTGCGTGATACTCAACAGCCTGATGTGGATTTACCTTGTGTGCAGAGCCTCAGGAGCCGGGCCGGTCGCATGTCCTCTCCTCAGTGCAGCCTGGGAGGTCCCAGGCTGCACTGCGAATGGAAGAGGTGGGGTGCCCGCACGACCAGGAAGCAGCTGCAGAACCCAAGCAGGAGGGATGCGAGAGTGTTCCTACGAAGTCTTCCTGTGCGAGCCTTGCACTCTGGCACCGGGAAAAGGTAAGGAGCGAAAAGGGTCAATGTCACTATAACACAACGACAGGGGATTGTTTCCAGTTCAGGAGTTGTGCTACTGCATGACATCATTGCTATCCAGCTGCTTGCTTGTCCCCAAGTGTTGCCAAACAGCCTTATTCTATTTCCAGAAAAAATCCTCTAAGAGCTTCCTTTAGCAGTTCAATCCTATCAGCTGGTTCAGTGCAGTACCATAATAACGCTTGATAGCGCTCCCTGTTATCATGGATCCAGGAGTGGGCAGGGTGTGGGTGTGCCCAGCTTATCCCTCCTTCAGCAACTCCCATGGCATGGTAGCTTTGAAATCTATTGCCTCTCCCTGTTTATTTTAAATATCTCCTTTGAGTTAAAACTTTTTTTAAAAAATAAATTTTTAAACATTGCAGTGTAAAAACACAATAGTGTGCTGGCATGTCATGCCATTATAACATTGCTGCTCTAGTACGACTTCCAAAGAAAAAGAAAAAGAAAAGCACTGGCCATTCAGGGGCAGTGAGGTGTGGTAAAGGTGGGGCAAGGAAGTGGTCAAGAAGGCTATAATGCAGAAGAAACACCAGTGGCAATACTGCTACTCATTCGCTTAAGGCGGGAGGGTGCAGAAAAGAGCATTCCTAGCTTGACAGCATTGTACAAATGGCAATGCTGGGATTTTGTAATGCTACAACACTCTAATGGCATATAGTGTGGAAATAAATAGCCTAAGACCAGTGGATTCAAATTAAAAGCAAAGAGATTCCACCTAAATATTAGGAGGAACGTCTTTACTATAAGATCTGTTTAACAGTGGAATAAACTGCTTTTGAAGGTACACCACTCTCCATCTTTGGAGGTCTTTAGACAGAGGCTGGATCAGCATCTCTCAGGAGTGTGTTAGTTGTGTATTCCTGCATGGCAGGGGGTTGAGCAAGATGGCCCTTGTAGTCTTTGTCTTTTCCAACTCTAAGACTCTATGATTCCTGATGACTTTTTGCAAGAGGAATTTGTTGTTGAAACACAAGTACCATAATCACTCTGATTGCTCAGCAAAATCAAGAGGTTTTGTTTAATGAGGAGTGAGGAAAATATGGTCTTTGGCTCATGGACACTCACTGTTTTCACAGTGGGTAGCCTGTGATGCAGGTGCTTGTTCTTAATGAGGGTTAATTTGTCTCATATTTTAATTTGACAGAACCTGGCAATGTTGCTTTTTTTTTCTTTTTGGTCTTCAGAGATCCTCTTTATCTTTTCATGTGTAAACCATAAGTCAGCATTTTATAATTTGGTTTCAAGTTACTTATTTGATTTTGGCTGTAACCAAAATTCCTAGAAGTGGTACATTCAGACAGAACGCAATTGTTTTGACAGTGATGTAACAGAAATTGTATAACGTGAACATTTTAAAAAGAAAGAAATTCCCTGTATGAGTACTGTTTCTTTTTGCAAAAGTACTAAAAGAAATTTGTCTGAGTGACAGTAGATGCTCGTGAGTGAATAGTCATAACCTAGATTAAATCAAGAATAGTATTTTATTTATTTGAAACTTTTTATTTTCCCACAACATGGGGGAAAGAAAGAGAGATTGAGAGACAGAGACAGAGAGACAGAGAAAGAAAGGGCACTTTTCTCTCCTTCTTCATCTAAAGTAGTTCGAAAAGATAAAAATCTAAAAACAAAACAAATAAAATTAAGAATATTCAGTGAAACAATTCATCCAATCAAATATCAAATTCAAGTAACTTTCCACATCTCTGTTAGATTGATGCTAACTGAGCTATGAATGCTATGCTTAACAACAAGCTTCCATCACTTATGACCTAAGCTTTATTGCTAAACTTCTCTCAATTGGTTTCTCTCCCCAACTGGCCCTTCAGAACAGCTTGGTAGTAAGGTGCCATTTCTTGCGCGTCAAAAAGTTCTCTGCATATGTATCAGTCTAGCCTCCTCTGTATGATTATTATAACTGCACGAATCATAACATTGGAAAGAGAACCTGGGATGAAAACCATGTTTAAACTAAGCCAGAATGAGATGTGATGTACAGATATTGTTGGGCAACAGCTGACAGAATCAGACCCCATCATTTCTTGTAGGAGGTTCCATTAATTCCAGTGAAAGCTACTGCACACGCTGTGCCGGGGCAGACAGTTTAAAACTTAACACGCTACCACTGAAATACCACTGTGAGTGTTATATTTGGAAATACCCTAGTGAGAGGAAGTGAAGAAATGGTAGAATCATGGGACTGAAAGTAGCACTTAGATCAGCTAATCTTCCAAATATCAACCAGCATTTCCCGCCTCATGTATACACTAGCTGTAACCGAAATCTTTGATATTGTGAAATCCAGTTACTCAGGAAATATATATGCCAAATTAAAAAAAGCTGACAAAAAAATTCTACAGCCATTCAACTTAAAGGTGGAATAATTTGAAGGGATATGTGCATATAATAAGAACTGATCTTAAGAGAAAAGTGGAAAAATAGGCCTTGCACGCAGATTTTCCACAACTTCTCATTCATTGTCATGGGGGATTTATTCACTATTAGTCTACTGTATCCTTCATAGCCTATGAAATCGGATATTGCCTTTCATGTTGACTTTTCCCATCAAATATCTTCTCTTATGAATGCAGTGCACATCCACACAGGCTTGGAAATCAATTCCGTCACCCTAAAATATTACTTCCATGTGGAAGACTTCTGCTGGAGGGAATCTAGCTCAATATCTTGCCTTCTACTTGTATAGATTGCCTCTTTACTTTCTTAATATCCTGAACATGCTGTAAGGGGATTTTTTTTCTTCTCCTCACTGATGGAAAGTAAATAATGCCAAAGGTGTTCATGAGGAAGAGAGAGAAGAAGCAAAACACTACACGGACTCTTCTCGGTCAATCGGTTGAGAGACCTGAGGCTGTCTCTTTGCCCTGCATCTGAGAACTCTTGGTAAATAGTGTTCATAGCCCATTGTCAGACTAACGGCCCTTTCTGTGGCAGTCAGAAAAATTAATTGATAATCTCTATTCATTCTCTTTCTTCTTTCAGAATAGTAGAATGATTAGTGATGTTAAATAACCAAATCCAGATGAGGGATCCAGTAATTGGCGTGAGCAAATGCTTGGCACAAACCCTGCTAGGCCACTAAATAACCTAAATGAAGTTCCAAGAGGGAAACCCCATACTTCAAGCAGCATGTGCTATTCAGTGCTTGACTGTCTCAGCAGGAAGACAGTTCAGTGGTGTAGAAACTCCAGTTTAGTTGCTTACTTATCACAGCAGATGTCTCAGGTCCAAAACTAGTTCAACCAAAGAAACATTGGGACTGATTTGCAATCCAGACTTGTCCCCAGTTGCACCACATATACGGAATACTGTACCTATTTAACTAGGTTTTAATTCTGAGTAAACATGGTATAGAATTGAACCAGCATGGCCACATGCCTTGCTTTACAGAGGCCAATCCTCTCTTTCAAGGGCTAGTGAAAGGTAATAGAGTTGCCAGAATGAAAAACGGAGAGGATTCCTGCATACACTTCAACCTTTCACAGGTGCAAACTGGGACACATGTGGCCAAGCAAACATTGGAATGTGGTCAAGATAACAAAACTGATTGGTAAGGAAGAATAGACAAGCTAGGAAAGGCTTCACCAACTGCTTTTGCCTGAGTCTACAGGGAAGGGCAAGACCCCACCCTCTCCCTTCTTTTCTGTTCCGTTCCGTTCCATTCCTTTTCCCTTTCCTTCCCTCTGCTGAATTGAGTTCAAACTAATTTTGCACTTTGAACTCATTTTGCAGCAGTTCAAGTGAGCAGAGGACAAAGGGGGAAAGTGGGAGAAGAGAGAAATTGGGACATTTTAAAAGCAGCTGAAAAAATGGGTCAATAGATAATCAATCAGGCCTTTCTGTACCACAGGGCTTTCCAAACAGTGTGCTGTGATATGTTAGTGTGTCACCTGAAATTTGTAGGTGTGCCACCTACAATCTTGGAAATATATGTTATTTATATGTTAGAAAATATATGAAAGGTTTTCATGAGATATGTTGTATCTCCATACATTTTGTTATTATAATATATGTATGTGTCTGTATCTCTCATAAGGGGTTAGTTTAAGCTCTGGTTTGCTAGTAAAACTGAAATTACTGTGTTGTGAAATGATACATGTCTAAAACGTGCGTCACCAACATGAAAAGTTTAGAAAACTCTGCTCTACCACATTAGGACAGTGGGGGTATGCCTCTGAACCTTTAATGGCTATGTATAAGAGGAAACCAGTTGCTACTTGGTTGCATGACAAGCAACATGTGATGGAATTCCTTCTTCTGCATAACCATTGTAGGTGCATTTCCCTGTTTTCAGTCTAGCTACTCTAGAAAGTAGTCTTCTGTTTGAAGAAATCTCCTATTTACAAGGCTATTGGATTTACTCTGAGAAATACATTCATTATATTATTCGTTCTTTGCTGGAGTACTCAGATTGTTCTCATTATTGTTGTTAATGGCGTGACCCATTTTGCTATGCATTTTTAATATGCTAGCATTTTCCTAATGGTTTTTTCGACTTCAGAAAAGCCACCATCCTTGAAGGATGCACCCTAATGTAACTGGCCATAAAACAAAAACAAAAACTGACCTGGTTTTCCTTGTGTAGCGCAGTCTTTCTTTATTGTTGTTGCCGTGTGCCTTCAAGTTGCTTCTCACTTATGGTGACCCTAAGGCGAAACTATCACAGGGGTGTCTGGGGGCTGAGAGTGTGTGATGCATCCAAGGTGTCCCAGTGGGTTTCCACGGCTGAGCAGGGAATCAAATCCTGGTCTTCAGGGTTGTAGTCCAGGGCTCAAACCACTACACCAAGCTGGCTCTCGCAGTCTTCTTTTAGCTCCCCAATATCTAAGCTACATGGGTTGCTCATAGCTTTCTGAAAGGATACCAGTACTCCCAGAAGTATTAATAGTGAAATACTTGTGAATGCAGAAAGTTTAGTACTTGAGAACCTCAGAGATATTTTCTAGGGTGTTCTAGTGCTATAACACTAGAACACCCTAGAAATTACACTGTTAGTATAACTGGGAGTATGAACATCCTTTCAGAGAAGCTGTGCTTTGAATTTCAGAAGTTTAAAAAAAGATGGAGTAGAGAGCTCAGTTTGCAGCCAAACCCTCACAATAAGTAATACCAGGCCTCCCTGCCCGTTCTTATTCTTAGGGAGGGATTTCCGGGTTTGATTGTTTGGTTCGTTTTCTACATTTTTGGTGAGCAGTAACAATGGCCCACCCTTGTTACTGGGGGAAATAACCAGTTCCAAGTAATACATTAATATCTAACACATTCCTTCCAAGTTCTGATAAGGAATCATAAGAAGGGAGTACAGAGTCTTGAGGTTGTCTCTTAATAATTTGCAGATTGACTTGGAACGCAGATCCCACATTCAGTCTTCCCCATCAAGGGAAGGTGTATTTTTTCCCTTAATCAAAGCAATTATTTATCAATAGGTATCTGTAGTCTAAATGATCCCATGTAAACCTAATTGTAGGCAAATCTTTATTATCTTTTGTCATCTTTTTTGGTGATACAAAAGGAGGGACCATAGAGATTAAACATTTAGTGTAGTATTTGTCCTGGTAGCCGAAATAACCTGACAGCTTAAATCCGCTGGCTCAGCTCACCTGTCCCATGTAAACCCTCTGCTAATGACTGCATTGTTGCTAGTTGATCTGATCCCTCACAATCCAGTGCCGGAGGCTACAGAATCTTTCTCATTCTAGCATTTCTTGCATAGCCCTACTGTACCATTTACAGACTTTCACTATCTCTGTCCCCCCCACCCCATGCTACTGACAATGTTTTATGAGCTGTAGGGATTTTGTTGTTATTGTTGAAGAAGAAACTGGAAAGGCTTCTCATTTAAATGTGGATGGATGTAATGCTTATATATGGCAGTTTTCAGATACAGGAGAGGCGTGGGAGCCAAAGATAAGTCAAAGCCTGAAGGCAGCATCAAGTTACCTTGGCAAGAGATGGACAATTCTCCCTACTCAGTATTGAGCTTCCTAGTTGCACATCTAAATTGAGGGTGAGGGGAACAGTAAAATAGCATACTGTAAATGTGTTTTTGTTCCAAAGGCAAATAAAGCCAACTGTGTAAGTAATGCAGTATGCTGCATAGCTTATTGTCTTTTCATAATTGTCAAAACCATCAGCGATATTCTGAAAGCTGTCTGTCTAGGGAACCTATAACCTGCTACAACTTCTTTTTGCTCTTTTTTCCCCCTTTGCCTCCTTAATTTGTAAGAAGCTCAGATGTGGCTCGGTAAATAACGTTGATATTATGTGTAATCAGACACCTGTTCTTGCCATTTGCAACTGTCAGTTGTCACATATGTCATTCCTTATATGGGGAAAATGCTGGCACCCACCAAGCAAAAAGACACATATGGGCATGCGTGTGCATACAGAAGTACTCTGCTCTGTCAATTAATTCTTCGGAGGGGAAGTAATAAACTGCAACGGGTGCAACCTGGTAAGTCCTTCTGCAGTCATGCCAACTTGATTAGTTCCAGTGGGCCTTTTGCAGGATGGAGCCCTGGGCCATTGGTCCTGAAAAGGATGGGGCTGGCAGAGCAGCGGGACCTGGAAGATGCATCTTCTGTCAGCGTTAATTGACTAAATCACAAGCCTTCTGAAAATACACTGTGTGACTATGTGGACATTCAGTAGTGATAGTTCCTTTTAATTTGTTAGGCCGGAGGAGGGCGATTGAGAGCGGATGGGAGGAGGCAGTTATCTGCAGAGACACATTGATCAGTTACAGGAATATCTGGAAACCAAATGTAATGGCTAAGAGCTAGATATATTTAAGAGTTCTCCCTCTCCCCCCTCTCTCTCATCACACAGGTAATGAAAACATATGTGGCTATGTGGGCATAAACCCAACAGTCCTGCTGACTGAGTTGCTCCTATGTTGTGCCAGCACAAGGGTTTCATAAGTTTTAATCCCAGAGGATGTTATTTTATAAATCAGTGTTGGTACTGTCTCTGATGAAGTTACATTCTTAAATGTATTTGTTTTCTAAGTATTCTTGAATCAACATCAGGTCTGTAGTTAGTTATTGGCTGTAATTTCTGCATTGCTCCATTTTACCTGCTCTCTGGTTTTTTTCCTCAGATTTTGTGCAGGGGAGTGTTTATATATTAAGTTTATACGCACTGGAGACTCTGAAAGAACTTGGTGGCTTCAGATATAGTGCTTTTGTGGAAAGAACAGGAAGCACAAATGCTTAACCCTTCCTGTTCTTTTGCCTCTGCAGTGGTATAGGTTCCACAGGTGCGAAAGAGCTTGGGGGGATTGGTGTGGATACACACTCAGCTTAGGCCCTTTCTGCACAAGGGGGCTGTGCTACTGTGGGGCCACAGTGGCAGTGATCAGCTGATTGTCCTTCTGCATGATGTTGTCACCAGCCCACCACCATTTTGCCCCCAAGTGGCACACATGTGCAGTATTTGCAAAATGGAAAAAAAAATCTATTTTACACCTACCATCATGCAGTGCTGTCGCCCTTCCTGGCCATGCCTCCCTCCCCAGTGCAGCAATGGCAAGTGCCCAGTTGCACTGCAGAAGGGAAGAGGCTGGGCCAGTGTTCTCCCCTCTGCAGATACCTGGCGAGGTATGGAGGGGAGCATTCCTGGTGCGCTCCCCTCCCTGCCAGGGCTGCAATGGAAGGATTTTGCAGAGCCCCGTCATGTAGAACTGCCTTAACGTAGACTGGTTTTTAGCACACTACTATTGCAACCAGACATATTTGAAGACATTATGGTGGCATGTAAAAAAATGCAGCCTGAATTTATGTTATTAATACAATAATAGCCATAAAATATTCTCATGCTGAGAGAACAAAAAGTAGACATTTGTTAAGTATTTCTTGCTCATTTCTGCGTTGTGTGGTTAAGACCTCCACTATAACAGAAAATTAAATCATATTTTAGTATCTATTCAGGAAAGAGAAAGAGAAACTGGATGTTTGAGAAGTTGGAAAAGTTCCATTTCAGATGTGACTGAAGGAAGAAGGCAGACAGATATTCCGGCTTAAATCGAATTGTTGGCCCCAAGTGGAATAAATCCATTTAAACAACGGGAAATTAGTTAATCCACACTTATGTAAGTTCATTGATCCCATGAGTATACTCTAGTTGGGACCAATAAATTGATTTAGGCCAATAAGCTTGATGGGAGCTTTTTTCTCTGTGCATACAAAATGACCCAATGTGACTCAGCCCTTGTGGATAGAGAGGGAACATGCGCATCTGAGATCAGGTGGGGTGCTTGCTTCAGACACAGTCTGACTGTTTTTTTTGTCAGTTTTAGGATGAGGTTTAAGAAGCAATAATTTCACTGCCAACAGTCTATTTGCATCCCACCCTTTGAAGCTACAGTCAGGGTATTACTGTGACTCTGAAAATGAAACTGAAGAAAGAAACACCCAGTACCTAAACAATAACAGTCTCGTTTTAAATTATATTTCCTCAGTACAATACAGAGATATACTCTTCTGAGAATGTATGGTTCAGCTACATGAAGCTTACCAATGAATTTTCTATGAATGGGTCTTATAGCTAAAATGGCATAATATGTAGGATCCGGTGCCTGATGATTAACTTTATTATTATGTCCCTGTATGAATCATCAAATGCTGCAGTCATTTGCTATTTGTCAACAAAGGGTTCTGCACTATGTTTTTTTTAAAATAACAATACTAGTTTTATTCCCTTATAAGAAAGCTTCAAAGCATAATAAGTCTGAATGGTATCTGTACATCGGACAGACTACATATTATAATGTTCTTCTCAGTATTGAGGGTAGAATCTCTTAAAATAGTCTTGACTAGCTTTCCCATTAAAATGATACCTCACTGGGGATATTCACAGGACTGCAGCATCGTATGATGTGAAAGTTTGGTGCACTTAAGCTTGTAATTGCCTTATTGCCTTGAAAAAGGATGTGCAATAATACAGGTCTCATCACTTTGTATGACTGCTGTTCATAACAACACCTTTGTAAAGATGTTCTGTTATGACACATGAATGAATGGGGAGTATAAGTGTCAAGCATCATTCTGGCAGCAGGTCTTTGCCCCCACCGAAAGATTCTCATTTAAAAGTCAGAATACAGTCCACATGTCTACAACTGTCCAGGGGTTGCACTTCATTCATATTCTCAGGAACCTACAGATGTTGGGAAAGATTGTCAATTCAAAGCTTACCAACAGGGATTGGAAACCTGATGGTTAGTCCCAACTAGGGTAAACCATTGACTCAATTGTTGAATGGTTAAGTCAACACGTAGGTGAGTCCCACTGTTACACTGAGTCTACTCTAGTTAGGAGCAAAGATTGGGTTTATATCAGTGTTGTAGAATTCAAAAACAAGCTAGATAACAAGCAAACCTGTTAATACATGTGGCTTCTATAGCATTTATCTCATATTTTTGAGGCTCAGAGAAGTATCATAAGAGTTTATGATCTGACATGAAGAAGTCTCCTGAGAAGCAGAAGTCCTTTCCACACTCTACTTGATCCTGGTGGTATCCAATGGGGATCCCCATAGATCCTTTCCCGGCGGGAGGAGCATGATAGGAGCACTCCCCTCTGCACCGGATACCAGCAGGAATGGAGGAGGTGTGATGGCCATGCCTCTTCCTTCCTTCCGCAGTGCAGCCAGGCACTGTCCCAGGCTGCACTGGGGCAAGGAAGTGCGGCCATCACACTGCCTGACCCTCCGCAGCTCAGGTAAGTGCAGGAGGGTGGCAGGAGGGCTGCGCGATCACCGGTCATTGATGGATAAGATCTGTCAATGATTTGCAGCATGATTGCACTGCCTGGAGACGGGAATGATGGGACATGGATGACATCATGCATAAGTGTTGTTTGGCTCCCATCCTTCTCCCGTCCCCAATGCGGGATGATGACATCCTGCAAAAAGAGCCAGAAAGTCAAGTTGCATTGCCAGAATGCAAGCCATCTTTGGATTGTACATTTGTTGCTGTTGTTGTTCTTGTGTGCCTTCAACCTGTTTTTCATTTATAACAACCCTAAGGTGAACCTATCACATGGTCTTCTTGGCAAGTTTGTTCATAGGAGTTTTGCCATTGCCTTCCTCTGAGGTTGAGAGAGTGTGACTTTGTCCAAGGGTCACTCAGGAGGATCCATGACTGAGCAGGAATTTGTACCCAAGTACCTTGGACTTTTAATGTAACATTCAAAACACAACAATGCAATGGCTCTTGGATTCTGCCCCATAATCAATCCGTATGTTAAAACATTTTAGTGCATTAAATTTATTGGAATGAACATTTTATTAGCATATTTTAACTGATTCATGAGGAGTTGGGAAGCTGAGAAATGAGAAGAAACCTGGATAGGATTTCTTATAAAATTTCTAGGGTTTTAGAAAATTCTCTTGAAAATTTTTCTGAGGAAGTGTTCTCTCAACTCCATCTCTTTGTACTTTGTAGCTATGTATTTGAGAATTCTTTATTGTCCACCTGTAGTTCCTACTTAAAAGTTATGCTGGCCTTGCTAATATAAAATGTTAATCTGTCCTGAATAAAAAGAAAAGTAAAGTGAAAGTTATACTGTTGGCAATGTTTCCTAAGGACAAGTTTAGCTTATACTGTGGATGTTGTAGCATGATTATCATGTGAATACAATAACCAGTTTTTGTTAATTATTCTCCTTTTTTTGAAGTAAGAATAAATGTTAGAACTCTAGATAGTTGGAGGAATGTCAGGGAAGTATACTGATTTCTAATAAACTAATTAAAATTAAATTTTCTCTCTAATTGTTGCCTCTTCAAAAGTTTAAATCTTTTGAATATAGGACTTTTTATTTTATGTTACGGCACGCAAGAATGGGACCTCTTTTCCTAACCAATACCACAAAATTAATTGATAGTAACTGAAACCAACCACTGTATGAAAACTGACCACAAAATTTTCCAAGTGCATTTTCACCATGGCCACCAATACATCTATTTTAATGAAATAAAACTACAATTGTTGATGATTTCATATTGGATTAAGATAAGGGCAGCTAAAGTAACTGCAGAGATAGCCCAGTAGAAAATGAGAGAAATAGTTTAAGTTTGCTTTGGTCCTTTGTAAGGTATGTTTCATGAAACATTCACTCCTTTTTCACTGCTCTGCTTAGCTGATCTTGCCTTTTATGGCTTCAATAATTTTAATCTCCTTCTAAAGCTTACATCTGGGACAGCTGCATAGATGGGGAGGTGACAGTCCCAGCAGGAGAACAAAACTTGAAAACAAAATTCTGCTTTATTATAGCCAAATTTGAAAGGAAGAAACAGAGCAAAATCTTTTACCATAATCTAATCGATCTTTCCCCATGTGTACTTTGACAGGTATCCTTGATGTGAGAACATCTTCAAACATCCTTTTGAAAATTAGTTTAGAAAGCAACTGGGAGTTTGGAAGTGCCTTAAAATAAAGAGGTTTCACTAAATCAAATGCCACCAGTTAAATCCAACTATCTTGATTCAATATAAGATATTGGATCACCTCTCCTTTTCTGTATTGCTTGTTCTCTGGAGCCAAAATGGTAACAGATGTCTTTGCCCTCAAAAGTTGGTTGTTTAGAGTAAGCTGCAAAATATGTTCTTTCCAAAATTTTAAAAGTATGGCCTGGCTTACTTTCATTTTTGAATTTAGTTAGTGTAGTTTGTGAAAATGGGAATGCAAGTTAGGCCAGAGTGCTTTCTTCTTCTGTCACACACCTGCTTTTGTGCAAATATCCTGACATGCCCAAACCAGGGAAATTCGAATTAATATGAGATAATAAACCAATACAATAAGTCAGAATGTGGTTGATATCCCCCACGGTGAGCTTCCTGCTTCCCAGCCAAGCAGTAAAGAAGAACATTCATTCTGTAATGTTTTTATTTGTTCCTGCTGGCATCAATTTTGGTGGAAATCATGTGTGGAGAAACACTGCGCAATGGGCAAGTTTTGCTTTATGATACATCTAAGTAGTTGGAAAAGTTACTTTTGTTGACTACACCTCTCAGAATGGACTACAACTGGCCATACCAGCTTGGGGATTCTGGGAGCTATAGTTCAAAAAAGAGGTATTTCTAAGCCGTGGAAGATATGGGAAGCTCACTTCAAAAGTGTTGATCTCTGTGGAGGACAATATTGCCTCGGCTAATTCTCAGTGAAGAAACCTGTAAGAAATAGAATCAACTCATTTCAAGTGTGCTGGAAGAGAGTTCTGTGTACCCCATGGACTGCGAAAAAGACAAAGTATTGGGTCTGAGAGGAAGTTGAGTCTGAACTCTCATTAGAACCTATAATGATGAAACTGAGGTGAAATCATATTTTGGACATGTCATGAGACAATATGATTCATCAGAAAAGATGATGATGCTTGATCAATTTGAAGGTGTCAGGAAAAGAGGAAGGTATTACAGGAAGCCACAGTCCTGAGTTTGCAAGATCTCACCATAACTTGAAGCCAACTTGAGGTCAATTAACAAAACAACAAAATTCTCAGTGGCTTCCCATCACCCAGATATTGGTCAGCTAAAATGAAAGGGAAGGTCAAAACCCACTAATAACCCTATCTAAGATAGAACTATTGAACCAACTGTTAAATAGTGAGGTAACACATATGTAAATCTCCCTCCTTTAACAAGTTTTGTTCTAATCAAGACTACCAATAGGATTCTGGCCAGGTATAGTGAAATTCTCTTAATATTAAAAAAATGGTAATTTGAAGACAATTTATGCTCAGTTACCAAAACATACACTTGCTTGTACATTAAGGTTTTGAAGGTTATTTAAAATAAAGTCACCTATTAAGTTACTTCTCAGTTTTCTGTTTTAAGACCTTTAGGATGCTTTAGGTTTTTAAGGTCTTATAGTATTGTAAGATGCAACCATTTATTATTATCAATTTTGAAAAAAATATAGAATAGTTGTTGTTGAAAACTTACTATCCTGTTTAAGAAAATTGGTTCACAGCCAACTTTAGTGTTTTTTTTAACAATGAGAGATCTATTTTTATGACACAACAGTTTCCTGATAAGATAATTAATAGTTTTGGTGTCTTTGTGATAATAATCCTTTTGCTTTTGCACCCATACTCATGTCGTAAAATTTAACTAACCTGAGCTGCATTCTGATTGAAATGGGCTCCACTTTTTTGTGGCTTTTAGAATTGTAATATCCTCCGACGCTTTGCAGTTTCACGGAGTTTAAGAGGACATGTTCAGCTATTACATGGCTTTACTTCATTGCATGCGCTAGGTGTAACTAAAATCGTAAATCTCCTGAATGACAAAACATAAAATTTACATGCAAGATCTAATCTATCCTGTTCTGACTTATATAAAAAAAGGGTCACTAGTGGGTAGTAAATTAAGACTGTATAAAAGTTTTACCTGCAAGTGCTAAATCATTTGCTCATATCAGGCTTATAGAATTGCCTTTGTTAATAACCATAGTGCTGGTTGTCTGCTATTGGGTTAGTAAAGAATAGGTGAGAAGGTCAATATTTGCCAAGCTGTTCTTAGCCTAAGTAATGGCTTTTCAGATCCTTGTGGATAACTATTGTCATCTCTGTGATTACACTGTTTTTCATTTGAATGGTATCCAAACACCAGGCAGTGAGGCAGTGTCGTGCACCTTTAATATCAAGTCAATATGTGCCACAGCAAGGGGAAGGGAAAATAACCTCTAACTCCAGTTCATTTGACTTCTGAGACATTTGCTCCGGTGGAATTAAATATTTGGCAAGAACTAGGTTGCAAGGACAGCAAGAAAAGGTCAGATGGAGCACAGTAGAAGAGTGGGAGAAAATTCAAGGAGCAAAGATGCGAGGGAAATGTTTTTTGGTGGGGCCTCTAAAAGTTCCTTTTCCTGACAACTGTATACGGCATCCAAAGCAACTTTACTTTCCAGCTCTTCAGAGGCCCCAAATATGTAAGACTTTGGAGAACTAGATGTATGTAGTCTTTGGAACGTAGTCATATGCCAGCCATGATTCTTATTGTGCACTGTGCCCAATGTAAGGTTGAGCCAAAATAGTATTCCCATTTTGCCACCTTATTTGGGTGACAGTGGAGGAATGGGATGGAAATTTTTGTCAGAACTATCTGCGAAGGTGGTAACATGTTAGCACTTCTTACTATGAGAGAGTTTCTTTGGCCTGCCACCTACTGTTATCCTTTTTTAAATAGAGTTCTATGATGACTCTACAATGTCCATTAGCAGGGGCTGCTGCGGTCATGGTGAAAGATAGAAGCAGTGGTAGTCCCATGAGGGAAACAGGAGTTGGGGTGCCTATTAGCAGACTCTGGAGGTTGCAAATAAGGAAAACACCTTTCAACATCTCTCACATTATTAATTTAGGACTGCGATTAGCTTTAATGCATTTTTGAATGTCTTGGAATCCAGTTTGATAGAGTATAATAGAGAAAAGTGAATTTATAACTGCACCCCCCCCCACAACTTCATGAGCTTTTAATAGCAACTCTAAAGCAATCAGTGTGCCCGCCTCATTTATTATCACATGTATACCAGGAGATTTTAAATCAAGAAAGAGAAGACAGTCAAATCAGCAATGATATTGTGGGCTCAAAATGTCGGACATCTAATTCCATTAGAGCACTGGGAACAGAGCTGGCAACGGACACAAAAATTTACTGCAGCTCAGAACCTAAAAGAGAACTATTATAAGCTTTTTCATAGATGGTACATGACACCCGAAAAATGAAAGAAGATATATAATACGGGAACAGGTCAGTGTTGGAAGTGTCAGGAGAATGTTGGAACACTATTTCATATGTGGTGGTCATGTCCTAAGGCTAAAAAATATTGGAATGATATACACAATATGATATGTAAAATATTGAGGGTTCAAACTGATAAGAAACCTGAACTGTACTTATTAAATATGACACATGTGTTAGATGGAACTGTTGCAAAGAAATATTGGCGAATAATGCTGTATATGATTAGGACAGCCCGTATAGAATATGCAAGGTTATGGAAAACTGAGCAGATACCTACAATAGAGCAATGGTGGGCAACTTTTATTGAAAATCGGAATGCAGATATAGTCTCTCAGAGATTAAAAGGAAAATCAGATGATGACATTAACAGAGAATGGCAAATTGTTCTGGAAATGGGTTGGGTGTTGACAGGTAACAATTCTTAATTCATGGTAGCATGAGTAGTTAGAAGTAAAAATCAGTGGAATATCATGGAACATGTAAAGTAGGGCTGAAGGGCAGGATCTATCTTGTATGTTAACATATGTAATGCGATGCATAATGTTGATATGTCAATGAAATAACAGTATTGAAATCCAGAGGAGTAGAAGATAGCGGTAATAGTTTGGCAAAATGTACAATGAGAAATATTTTATACAATGTAACCACAATAAAAGTAATTAAAAAAAAATCAGTGTTCTTCCATCCACCATCACTAATGCCAATCTAGGCAAGTAGAGAAGGAATTCATATTCTTGCACTAGTGGAAAGATTTGTGGGAGGAAACTGGGAAAAAATATTTTAGACTTGTGAATGAACGAATTTCCAATGGGGAGGATCAGTGATAGTTCTCAGTGTAAAAAGTAGCTTAGGAATCAGCACAGCAGAAGAGACTTCCTAGCCTGTAGGACTAATCTGAACTTCTTGGTTCCCAGTCTGACCTGTAGAAGTTCCTGAGACACTGAGCCCTATTCCTGAAGTTCCAGCCTCTCAGAAGGAAGATAACGGCGGAGAGAGAGCAAGGAAAAACCAGGGATTTTGGAAGCTTGGGTTGGGCTTTGATCTCTCTTCCTTTGTGAGGAAAAGGAATGGGGAAGCAAACCACAGCCAGCTGGTGCTTTGAGATCCATCTAAGTCTGGACTTAAGGTTTGGTCAGAGGGCTCTCCTTGTGCCAGGAAGGCATGGAGACCATGGGCTCTGCTGCTAGATACATGAGTTTTAGTGTCTTGGATAGCATTATCATCAAATGTTAAGAGCTGCCTGGTGGCATGGAAAGGTACAATTTGATGGCAGTGGCTTTATATCTTATTTGGAGAATTTCATGCTTCTTGAGCTGAAATTTCACTGCACTGTCACTTCAAGCAGTTACTCATATAGGTGAATGTATTCGTGGGTAGCTGTATCCATGTGTCTTTTTATTTACCAGAATTATGTATCTACCCTTGAGTGAAATGTAATAATCAGTAGCCATACAAATGTACCATTTCAAGCAACTGGGCCACTGTAAGAAAAAGATGCCCCTGGGAGATGAACACCTTTACTCTCATCAATTGGGTTACCAAATTATACCTATAGTGTTCGTGATATTTATAGCGATCAGGTGTGATCATTGTTATGGCCATACCTCCCACAGACGTTTTGGGTTGTATGGAAGCCATCCATACCCTATTCTTGACAGAGGTTTGGAACCAGAAGAACTCCCATACAGCCAGGAGTAGCTGGGGTGGGCAGTGCGAGTGGCTGAAAAACCTAAAGCAGATTCGCCAGCCTTGCTACAACAGATCAGTCTCTTGCACCACTGAAAATGTCTGATAATAAGTTGTTTGCCTCAAAATAAAAACAAAAACAAAAACAAAGCAATCAAGCCTCATTCTTCTGTCCTTTCTCTTGAAATTGTGATGGGCCCTTTTTAAAAACAGAAAAAACAAACAAACCCTGATTGGTAGAAAATCATTTTTTTGTAGGAAGTTAATTTGCAGTCAGTATCAATCAGTAGAGAGAGCCAGGTGGTGTAGTAGTTTGAATGTCGGACCAAGAGTCTGATGAATATAATCCTCTGGACTGTTTTTGGGTGATAGGGTGTGATCTTAGAACCAGTGTGATGTTGTGGCTTCACTGTTGAACTAAGATCCCAAGAGATTTGAATCCAGGTTTGAATCCTTGCTTAGCCATGGAAGTCCACTGGGCAAGTCAGTGTAGAGAAGAGGAGTGGCAAACACTCTCAGAACAAATCTTTCCAAGAAAACCTCTTGATAGAATTGTCTTAGGGTCATCAAAAGTTGGAAATGAGGGCACAAAACAACAACAATGACCAGTAGAACAAAGTGTAAAGACACTTTGTTTTTTGTAAAACGGTGGCGGTGAGGGAACGTTGCTCACTGCAGACAGCAGGCTCAATACACAATGAGCCAAAAAGATCATTTTGGCATGCCCTTCAGTGCAATGTTCTGGGCAACAACCACGCAGTTCACTCATGTCCAGTTGTGAGCAAGGTACATATTCTCATGGTTTCATTTACTAATCAACAGGATTGACAATATGAAAACCAGCAACTTTCTTGTACCATGGTGTTAAAGTCCAAATATTTACATACACATATTTATCCAGTTTAAAAAACAACTACTTGCCATGTTGAACTACTGAGCCCTCTAGATAATAATAACTAGGTAGGCCAAGCCCCTCTCAGTCCCTCAGATTCCACTCTAACAGACTATGGCCAGAATCCTTTCGTACATTATGCCAGTGTAATTACACTTGTGTAAGCAATGACAGCGGAAGGGAAAAGAGGCAGCAGCTATGAAGAAAATGAGGCATTGGAAAAATTCCAATCCAGTGTATTTTATCTGCCTTCCTTCACCACTGCTGTACAACTCTGGAAAAAGTTCAACTGCTTGTGTTTGTTGATATTTGCTGTCAGTCAGCTTTAACTTTAACTTATGGCAACCCTATGTATGAGAGACATTCGTGAGCCCTGGTTATCAACAGCCCTACTCAGATCTTGCAAATTAACAGTTATGGCTTCCTTGATTAAGTCAATCCATCTGTAATGCAGTTTTCTCTTTTCTTACTGCCTTTCAGATTAACAAGTAGCATAATCTTTTCCGTAAGTAATGGCTTTTCATGGTATGTCCAAAGCATGACAGTCTCAGTTTAGTCAACTTGGCTTCTCATGAGAGTTCAGGTGTGATGTGACCATTTATTGGTATTATAGGCAATCCATGGCATCCACTAAACAAGACTCACATGAAGTAGAACTAATTTTGCTATAACACAATTTTTACAAGCTTATAGAATTCTCAACATACGAAACTATGCTGGGGGCCAAGCCAAAAATACCTAAAGAATAAATCTAACTATAAAATTGTCACTTCCTATATACTCTGATCCTAGCCATGCATCTCTGCAGAGTATCCTCCAGTCACAACGCTTAGGGGAAACGATGGTGAAATCATTGTTTTGCATCTGTCTGTGGGGATGTAGAAGACACTCCTCTAATCCTTCTAACTCTCCACAAGCCACAAAATGTCTCTGGGAGGGGGCTAAACAATGGGCCTTTCCACACTACATTGTTATAGTGCTGTTATTCCACTTTCAACATCTGATGGAATCCTGGGGTTTGCAGTTTAGGGAGGGGCATTTAAAATCCTCATCCAGAGAGGTCTTGGCCTAGAATTCCATAGGATGTTGAAAGTGGAATAATAGCACTTTAACAATGTATGCAGAAAGGCCCAATGAGTCGATGGGATGTTGAAAGGACTGTGTGGGGTAGTTCCACATATTGAACTATTATGCTGTCCTATACAAAATCTCTCTCTCTCTCTGTGGTGTTGGCAGACACAGTAAGGCCCTCTCCACAGTGTCCTGCCATTGTGGCATAGGGACAGGAGAGGAGTGGGCCCAGGATGATGTTTCTATGACTTTGTGGTGGTCCTGCTCCTCTTCCATCCCCAGGCGGCACAGTCACAGAATTAAATCACTGGCCCTTTTCGCACGGCATTTTCCATGCAAAAGAGGGCCTGGAGCATCGTGCGATTGTGAGGAGCGATCTGCACGACACACTCACAATTGCGCAATGTTCCAGGGGCCACCAGGCACTGATTGCGCACCTCTTCATTTTTGGCTAGAAGCTGAAAATGGTGCACGATCGCGCATTGCTCCTGGGCCCCGCACGCTCTTATCTGGTGTGCAGAGCCTCCAGAGCTGCAGCGGTCATGCTTCCTGCCCCAGCGCAGCCTGGGAAACCCCCAGGCGGCACTGCAGAAGGAAGAGGCGGGGCTCTCACGCAAGCAGGCAGCTTGTGTGGAGCCCAATGACCCTGGACGTGAGAGCCTCTCGCTGGAGGCAGCTCGCGCGATCCCCGCACCCCAGCGCCGGAAAATGGTAAGGTGCGGAAAGGGCCATTGACAGGTTTTCTCCATCAATGACACACAATCATGCCACCATCCTGCACTTATCTGTTCTGCAGAAGGGCAGGAAGTACAATGGTGGCTCTTCCTGCCCCAGTGCGGCCTGTGAAAGTGCTGCAGAAGGAAGAGGCGTGACCATCGTGGTCTCTTCCACAGGGAGCCAGTCCCATGTGGAGGTGAACACTTCCACTGTGCTCCCTTCCCAGCAGAGCCACTGCTGGGATTGCCACTGGAGCACAATGGGACAAGGTGGGTGCAGAAAGGGCCTAAGTGTTAGTATACAAACAGCACACATACATCTTATTTGCACATTTTAAACAGAGGAAAACACATTTTAAATGTGATCAACACAAAACCCCTTCAATCTTTTTTCAAGTGGGATTAATCCTCTCTGAACACGAGCATGTTTGCAAAATTTACCCACTTTTGGTTAAAAAGAAACAGTTATGGTCATCTTGATTTCCTTATGCAAATCATAAAGATATGGTTTTTTTTTTTACTTATGTTCAGGACTGAATCCCTTTGAACTGAATAGGGCCCAATCTGAAACACAAAATCAGTCCCTGAACTGAGGTGGGGCAGGGTCTTCCATAGCCCTAATTTTAACTTCACTAGTTTTAGGTACCGTATTTTCCGGCGTATAAGATGACTGGGCGTATAAGACGACCCCCAACTTTTCCAGTTAAAATATAGAGTTTGGGATATACTCGCCATATAAGACTACCCCTCTTCCAACGCCCTCCTCGGCTCTCGCCCGCTTTCCCCTCGTTGGCCTCCTCCGCTGGGGCTGGGAAGGAAACAAAATGTTTGCCCGAGCCACCGCAGCTGCTTCCACCAAGGGAAGCAGAGGAGAAGAGGGAAGAGGGCAGCACCCCGCGCCCGGCTCTTTGGGGCTGGGGGGCCTGGGGGGTGGGTGCCCAGAGGGGAGGAGAGCGGGGGAGGCCAGCGCTGGCCCTGCCCTTCACCTGACCCACCGGCCTGGAGGGAAGCCCTCCTTTCCCCCTCTCTGCCAACTTGGCCGGACTCTTCCCCACCTCCGTCCTCGCCCAAAACGCCGCCGCTCCCCCCGCCTCAGCGCTCCCTGGCCTGGGAGCTGTAGGCGGGGGGTGGGGGTGGAAGCGGGGAGGCAGTGCGACCGGCGCTCGCGCGAGGGGGAAGAGCGGCGAGCGCGAGGAGCCTCGCCTCGCCCAAAACGCCGCCGCTCCCCCGCCTCAGCGCTCCCTGGCCTGGGAGCTGTAGGCGGGGGTGGGGGTGGAAGCGGGGAGGCAGCGCGACCGGCGCTCGTGCGAGGGGGAAGAGCGGCGAGCGCGAGGAGCCTCCCCCCGCATCTTCAGGTAAGTGCACAGCACCACCCTGGGTGGTTTCATACGGTGGCCGCATATGGTGGGGATGCGGCCGCGGCCATTTTTGAGCTGCCCCCACCGTATGCGGCGACCGCAAAGATGACACCCGGCGTATAAGACGACCCCCAACTTTTGAGAAGTTTTTCTTGGGTTAAAAAGTCGTCTTATACGCCGGAAAATACGGTAGATTTTTTTAGCCAACCTAGGCTACTAGAAGGAACAGCAAGACATAAATAAAACGGAATGAAGGAAGGAGATGAATGTGTAATTTCCAGGTAAAAGAGAATCCAGATAAGAAACCTACATACTTGGTAATAGGGCCCTTGACTATGTTAATTCAGAATAAATAATACTGTGATAATTAAGGCTCATTTGCATAGCAATCTCCCTTTCAGTACCAAACGAGTTTTATTCAAAAGAGCAGTTATTGAATAGTGAACCAGAACATATCTCCTTCTCTTTACTGGAAGCCCATGATGGGCTCCTGTGGTATTTCCCAGTTGGGCTGAGCTCTAGGAGATTAAGGCTCTCATTTTGATTGTGACCTTTGTGCTTTGAATACAATACTGGGGCATTGTCAAACATCTCTTCATTTGGAGAGTAAACATTGGCATATAGCCAAGTGTTGATGGAAAATAGTAGGAACACAACAGAGCAGAAAATAGTTCTACCAATGAACTGAAAGGTGAAAACCAACACTGTTCCTATTCTGAATTTCTCACCCCCTCTGTCTACCTTGCATCCCATGTAGCAAGCAGTGCTTCCCACTACCAATTGTAGAAGTCTTCTTTTCCCTTTTAAGAGAGCACTTTGATACAGTTGATACCAATGAGGGGGATTAGAAACTCAGCTATTTTGCAATGCCACTTACCCCAAGGACAGGGCTAGTGCTCTCACCTTTCTGGGGCTTGGGTTACGCTAGGGCAGAATTCAAGCACTGCAAATGGTTCTTCTTCCTTGCCTGTGCTTCCTACTAAGAAATTAGTTTTGACTTACTAGAAATATTTAGTATCAACCACATTTGCCTCAGTGTTACAGAATGACTTATTTCTTCCACACACACATACAGGTGGCCCTAAAAATAAGATATCTCTTGGAGGAAAGCAGCTTTTGCATTATTGTTGTTGTGTCTTCAAGTCATTCCCAACTTATGGTGACCCTAAGACAGTGGTTCTCAACCTGTGGGTCCCCAGATGTTTGTGGACTTCAGCTCCCAGAATCCCCAATCACTATGGTCAATGCTCAGGGCTTCTGGGAGCTGAAGTCCAGAAACATCTGGGGACCCACAGGTTGAGAACCACTGCCCTAAGATGAATATATCATAGGGTTTTCTGGGGCTGAGTGTGTGGGGCATCCAAGGCCACTCAGTGAGTTTCCATGGCCAATCAGGGAAGCAAACCCTGGTCTCCAGGGTGATAGTCCAACACTCAAACCACCACATTATGCTGCTACAGACTATCGAAAAATCAACGGTCACCTCTCTGAGACCATTTCTGCACTACACTATTATAGTGCTATTATTCCACTTTCAATCTCCTATGGAATCCTGGGTTTTGCAGCTTACAGAGGGGCATTTAGAATTTTCAGCCAGAGAGCACTTTGGCCTCAGTAAACTACAAATCCCAGTTCCACAGGATGTTGAAAGTGGAATAATAGCACTGTAACAGTGTAGTGCAGAAATGGTCAGAGTCTTTTCAACAAAGTGACCCACTTTTTTGACTATTTCTGCCCTACAGTGTTATAGTGCTATTATTCCACTTTCAACATCCTATGGAATCCTGGGTTTGCAGTTTAGGGAGGGGCATTTAGATTTCTCAGCCAGAGAGCTCTTTGGCCTTTTGACAGTGTAGTGCAGAAATGGCCTGAGTTTTTTCAACAAAGTGGCCCACTTCTTAGTCTAGCCATTTTTCTAGCCTTCTTGGATGTAGGCTAAGTGACCACAGTCTCTCATGCAAGCATACTTGGGGCTTGGCATCTTCATTTAAGGCTCTTCATTCTGTCCTGCTTGTGCCACTCTGTCCTCCTTGCCTAATGGGAACACAAGGCCTTTTCTTGGTAGCTCCCCTCAGGTTGTGGAACTGCTTTCCAAGGCCCTTTCTGCATCTTACCTTCTTCCAGCCCTGGGGTGCGGAGATTGTGCGAGCAGCCTCTGGTGAGAGGCTCTCGCGCCTAGGGTCCTTTGGCTCTGGACGAGCTGCCTGCTCGCATGAGAGCCCTGCCTCTTCCTTCCGCAGTGCAGCCTCGGACCTTCCCAGGCTGCACTGGGGCAGGAAGCTCGGCCGGTGCGGCTCCGGAGGCTCTGCACTCCAGGTAAGTGCGCACAGGGCCCGGGAGCAATGTGCAATCGTGCACCATTTTTGGCTTCTAGCTGAAAATGAAAAGGTGCGTGATCAGCCCCTGCCAGCCCCTGGAGTGTTGCACAATTGTGAGTGCATCGTGCGGATCGCTTCTCACAATCGTGCAACACTCCAGGCACCCTTTTGCATGGAAAATACTGTGTGGAAAGGGCCCAAATCTTTTCTAGGTTGGCTCCTGTTTGTTGTCCTTCTGGCAACAGGAAAAGGCCTTTATATTCAGGCGGGCTTTTTGAATGAGATTTTTTTGTATTAAGTTTCATACAATTACAAAAAGTAAAAACAGGAAGAAACCCAACATTCTCCAGAGTCACCCATACTGATTGCAATACATCGTAGTTAATAAGTAAATAAGTTACTGTTTAAAACAGTGGAAAACACTGGCTGTCATTATAGTTAGAAGAGTTAATTAATTTGGCCTATTACATAGGAATGAGTTAGATATAGCTGACCAAGTATACACATGAAAAAAATAAGGACCAACCACATAATTCATGCCTCAGAAAAAGCATATTCCTCAATTTAGTTGTCAAAACCTTGCATGAATTATGTGGTTGGTCTTTATATTATTAATGCCTGCTAAATTGTGTCTCTAATTCGATTATATTTTAATTGTTGAAATTTGGGGCTTTATTTGTATTTTTATTCACAAATATACTCTGAGCTGCTGGTGAATGGAAATTATTTGGGGGTTGTAGTGCATACCTCAGTGAAAACCCTCACTTATTGTCTTGTGGCTGTAAGGAAGGGAAATTCTGTTATTGAAATTATAAGGAAAGGAATTGGTAATAAAACCGATGGTATAATAACCCCCTTTATACAACTCTGTGTTGTGACTACACTTGGAAAACTGTAGACAGTCGCTCCTCTACTTTTGCAAGGGTTCGGGGTGCAGAACTCTCAAGAATGTGGAAGAACCACAAATAACTCCCCTCCAATCCCCCTCTCATTCCCTTCTGGGGTTACCCCCTCCCATTCCCTTGTTTTTTGCACATCAAGGCCAGAGGCAAGGGAATGGGCATTCCCGAGGGAAGAAGGAAGGCTTGCGTGAGACTTCTGATTCCCTTGCCTTTTGCCTCAGCACAAGTTCTCAGCAATTGGGTCACAGGCAAGGGAATGGAGGAAGGAGCTCCGGAAGGGCTTTCACAAGCCTCTCTCTGTTTCTTTGCCTTCTGTCTGGGCACTTTTCTCTCTTCTCCATGCACAGCAAAATGCAAGGGAATGGGAGGAGGAGAATGGGGAGAGAAGGCACATCCATGCCTCACGAATAATCAAAGGTCAAACTCGCAAATGTGGAGGGAGGACTGTATAGTTCTGGTCATCACATCTCAAAAAGGATTTTGCATGGTTTGAAAAGGTGAAGAAGAGGGCAAGCAAAATAATCAAGGGTATAGAGCAACTATCCAGCGCGAGCAGGTTACCATGCCTGAGAATTTTTAGTTTCTTTCAAAAAGGTTGAGTGGTAGTGAGAAACATCATAAAGACATCTTAGAGATTATTCATGATGTGGAGAAAAGTGGAAGCAGAGCAAGGCAGCAGTTGCTAAACTGTACCCATGCCTAGAATCCAATTTGCTGGGTCCCTTATGGGGAGGATGCCCCTTTTGGGGGAACAGATCCTGCCAACAACAAATAAAGTTGTGACAGAAATGCTGCCTAAAGGTAAAAATTTCTTTCTGCTCTGTTAATTGGTGTTCAGCCTTAGCCCATAGCAATAACACATAATCCAATGTGTACAGAACAGTGGATGGGGGATATTTTTAAGAAACCATATATTTCAGCCTGGCTTAAATACTTTGTGGCTGGCAAAAAGGGGTCTCTTTTGCCCACATCCCTCTACCTAGGAGATCAGATCTGCCATCAGTTGGTTCTGGGCTTTCTTACTGTGCCCATGTCTGACCAGAGATGCCATCTCAAAGCTTCCATGCCGCCTTTCTCCAGCAACACACCAGGTGCAAACAGGGGCCCTATGGTAAGCAGGGACTGGGCTCTGTGGGCTTTGTTAAGGCATCTGCTTGGCCACCATGCAAATAGAATGTTAGCCTAGCTAGACCTTTGGCCTTATCGACCCTTTCCACACCTTACCTTTCCACACCTTACCCGCTGGGGTGCGGGGCTCACGCGAGGAGCCTCCAGCAAGAGGCTCTTGCTTCCTGGTTCCTCCAGCTCTGCAGCTGCCACCCGCTCGCGCGAGAGCCCCGCCTCTTCCTTTCGCACTGTAGCCTGGGACCTTCCCAGGCTGCACTGGACAGGAAGCGTGACTGGCCCAGCTCCTGAGGCTCCGCATGCAAAGTAAATGCATGCAGGCCCCCGGAGCAATGCGCAACCGCGCACTGTTTTTGGCTTAAAGCCAAAAATGAAAAAGTGCATGAGTGGTCCCTGCCAGGATCTGGAACATCGTGCAAATGTGAGTGCGTCATGTGGACCGCTCCTCACATGTGTGCGACGCTCAAGGGGCCCTTTCGCATCGAAAATGCCGTGTGAAAAGAGAAATCCAGTCTTTCTCTATGTTTACAACTTCATAAAAATAGGCAGCCAAGCAAAATTTCCCTGTCACTCTAAACAAGTTCCATTAAATTTAACAAGTAAAGGCATACCTTTAAGGTTGATGTTTTCCATCCTGTGTCTTTATATTGGTCTGTGAATTCTGTGAAACAGTTTGGCTTTTCTTTTATTATTTCACTTTATAGCCAACTTTGCAGAAATAAAATTATACATGTAATGACAAATTTGTTAGAGTTTTCACAGATAAATTAATTGCTCTGTGCTCTCTGAAACAGTACCCTAGAATTTTAAATGAAATATTATTAATTAGTAAAGGAAGCATTATTACCAGAGTACTAGAACCAAAACCAGGTTCTTTGGCTTTTAACGGAATGCCATCATTGTATGAAAATTTGCCATATAAATACACAAAATCACAGTGCTTGTCTAACCTGTTAGAGGTGTACCCACCTTTCTCCTAGAAACTGGGTATCAAGCTGGAAAGTAAATAGATGGCAGTGGTGAGGAAGAAAGTAATTTGGAACAAGCCAACTTGCTAAGTTGCCCTGCACTGGCTAGTCTTCTTAGCAACCTAAAGAAGGTTGGCCCTCCCTTGCTGATTTCATCAGAAAATATAGCAATGGGGAAATGCCTGTTCTGGGCGGAAGAGGGGGTTAAATGCAAACTCAACCTGTTTTTTGTGTGTGTTGTGTTGTCTCTGTCATTACCTCACTAGGAAAGCGAAATAACTTTCTAAGTGACAAGCACTAGTTCTAATGGAGAAAAAAAGAATATGAGCATAAATATTAACTCCCACAAGAAGCTCTTGTATTTCATATTCCAGCATTGAGCACCTTTTTTATTGCCCAGTTGTAAATGCCTGAAATTAACACACTTTTCTCCCCCTGAAATGCTGACAGATCATTTGTTTTAATCGTGCTAGTGGGCACAAAGGCCCAAGCAAAACACTAATACTAGTCTATTTAAAACACAACAGCAAAAACCAAAATAGAGCTCGTGGGGCTTCTGCCAGCCTTACAGCAGCCTGGCTGATTTTACAGCTTTTTCTGCAAGCTACTCAAGGGAGAGCTGGTTAGTTGCCAGAAGAGAGGAACAAAGATTCTTCCAGCTGCCATGAAGAGGATGGGGGAGGGATGTGGGCAGGAACGAACATCCCTCAAATCTTGGCATTGGCAAATTGCACATGGTTGCTCACAGGCACTGCCTTTCACACTGCACAATTATAGCTTTTTAATACCACTTTAATTGCCCATGGGTGAATCCTGTGGAATCCTGGAATTTTTAGTTTGGGAAAGTACTAGATCTCTCTGGCAGATAATTCCAAATTCTCCTCCCCAAACTGCAAATTCAACAGGATGGAATGATACTTAAAGGTAATTAGAATGGTAATTAACATGGTATCAAACTGCTGTAATTGCAGGGTGCAAAAGAACTGGACGATAGAGGGCTAGTGGCACTAAAACTAGAATTAAATTTCTTAACCAAGAGAGACTGAATAGGTTTCAGTCCTGCCTTGACTTAGGTTCTGTTCATCCAGAAGTACTGGTAAGGTACAAGACCTGATCATGATTTCTTTCTTTCTTTCTTTCTTTCTTTCTTTCTTTCTTTCTTTCTTTCTTTCTTTCTTTCTTTCTTTCTTTTTCCAGAAATTATTCCAGAAGGATGTTTTAATGGGCTGTGCTGTGCTTTTATCTTCAAGTCAATATAGACATAGTTACATTATTATATGCAAAATAAGTGCCTATTAGCTGAACAGTTAACAATCATGCCTTTATGAGATTTAAAGTTTTATGCATTAATAGTGGGGAAAATGATTAAAAAGAAGGTAAACCTCTATCTGCCAAAGCCCTTACCTCATGAGGTCGCTGTCCCACTTCTGCCACAGGATGGCAGTGGTCATTCGCATGACATTGTCGCCATTCTGCTGCCATCCCTGTCGTGAAGCATCGTATTCGCGCGGTCAAAATGGAAAAAATCTATTTTGCACTTCCAATCCCACAGCATTCCTATACTTACAATTGTATAGAAGCCACAGAAGCTCGATTGCAACACTTCTTGCCCCAGCGCAGCAATGGCAAGTGCGTGGCCATCGTGCTTCCTTCCACAGGGAGCATAACGGTATGGGGGGGCATTGCTGGCATGCTCCCTTCCAGACCTGAACTGCAGTGCGACAACGCAGAAGAGCGTTGTCATGTGGAAATGGCCTAAGAGCTGTAAGATCTTCATGGGTGGGCTTTCTCTTAGTCCCATCATTTCATTTCATTTATTTGCATCCTTCCTTTCTCTCAACAAGCAACTCAAAGCAACTTACAAACATCCTGTCACCATCATAGGCATGTTTGGTGAAGACATGTGAGAGAGCCTTCTTAGTGGCTTCTCCCAGGCTGTGAAACTCCCTGCCACAGGAGGTTCAGTTGACCCCCTCTTTGTTTTCTTGCTGCCGGCAGGCAAAGATCTTTTGCAGGCCAAGCGGCAAGAGGTTGTCGTAGATGCAGCAGGAGAATCACAAAGCACACATTCCACTAGAGCTGGAAAACATGGCCACAACTTTATTGGATACAGCGGAGCAGTGTTGGCATGGCATAGAACCATGAATTGAATAACCCTCCTGTTGTTTGATAAACACCTCCCTCCACCCTGCCTGCTAGGGAGGGATGACAGAATCCATGCCTCTGTGTGGTTTCCTGCTACCGAGTGGGAGGCTGATCCTCAGCTCCCAAGGTCTACATTCCCAAAATCCCTAATGGGGGTCCCCACAGGGGATAAAAGTGGGATGTTGTAGCTGCCACTCCCCCAAAAACTGGATCTTGCCCCATATCACACCATCCTCTAAAATATGTAACATTCAAAGTGAAAAAAGAAGAAGAACATAACAACAAAATCCCAGTAACACTGAGAGTGAATAGTTGGTTGTAAGGCGGTTCAGGCGCAAGTTCCAAGAGAGTCAGCAGGGGATTGAATGTGTACCCCTCCACTGGATTAGAGTGAAAACTTCCCCTTCCACATACAGGCACTGGCTCCTCCTGACCCTTCCAGCTTCTTACTGGTTGACCTTCCTCAAAGCCCGTGAAAGCTGCACAGGCTTCTGAGAAGGAGATAGGGATCTGTGTGCTAAAGAGGGTACCCCCCTTGCCACCGCAGTCCACAGATGGGCTTACTGGTGAGTCAGAGCCCTTTATGTGTTTAGACAGGCATTTGGCTCTTAACTCATGTGGAAGAAGAATCTTTTTATGTGGTATGCTGTGCATTTATCTTTTTTTTTTTTTGCTGTGTTTTCAGTGTATTTTTAACTGTTTTAACTTTGTGCCTTTGCAAGTCTGTTTATTTAGTTGTTTTTCAATTCTGTATAATAACATTTTAGCTGTACTTTGTTTTACTTTGTTGTAAGCCATCTTGGGTCCCATGCCAGGAGAGAGGTGAGGCATTAAACAAATAGATGAGATCAAAAGTGCAAGATCTCACATGGTCACACACAGTATAAGTGGTCTGCATGCAGAACTTTTCTGTTACGATCCCCAGGACTCACAGCGCCACTGTGATAACTCCCACCCATGGCCATTCTATTGCTAGTGGAGAAGAAAAGGTGATTGGACGAGTGTCTGCCTAAGTTCCCTTAGCCAGACACAGACTGAGGACATCTTCCATCAAGATCTGCTGAGGTTCTCCAGAGGTTCAAGTGGATGATGTCATTGTTATGAGAATATAACTAGACACTTTTCCGATCCCCTCCACGTGTGTGTGAAGCTGACCAGCATTTAAAATCCCTCCAATTCACGTCACATCATACAAAATGTTCCCTGTGTGTCCAAAGGATTCCTACATGTCAGATGATGACTGAAACAGATAATGTGTGAGTCAGGGACTATATGCAAAGCATCATTTACATTCTGCAGGGAATGCAGTGCAATAAATAACATATGAATAAATAAAACCAACATATGTTAAACTGGTCTTCCATATTATGCTACAAGGCACAGTGACCCATTAAGCACCATGTTATTTTGGCCTTAAAATCCTGATCTTTTGTTCATTTCCCTCTGTGTCATAATTCAAGGAAAGATATGAACCTAAGGAAAGTGCACATTGAATTTGGTTCCGTATATATGGGGTGAAAAAAAAGTTATCTTTTCTCCAGTTCTGAAAGGAAAGTGGGGGAGAGCCTTCCCCCACTGCAATGAAACACTATAATCTATCCTTTGCCAATCTCCTCCAACTCACAGCAGGTTCGCCACCTGCTTTCCTTTCACACAGGCAGCCCAAACTCAGCAGGAAACTGCCTCCTGCTGTCTGGATTTCAATGCAATCAGAAAAGGGAAAGCCGACAACTCAATTCAATTTCTAACCTCACTGGGAAAATACTATAAACAAATCTATGGGCAAAGTAGGGGAGGGGCCAACAGCATGTTTGGTCTGAGTGCTTGTCTGTGTGCTTGAACACACCGCCTGGCGTGCTCAAGTTTCTTGATGGGATTAGAAGCTAAAGTTGGTTGGAAAACAATGAAGCAACTTACAGGTAATCAGATACAGAATACTGGACTTCTGTCTATTTGGCAAAGTCTTCCATGACCTCAAAACAGCCTATGTGACTTAGCAGGTCCTGAAGGCTGAAGTGAACTTTAATCAGCCTGTTCCAGTGAGGTTGTAAAGCTGAGGCAGTGTGATATTTCGTACAACTCAAAAAAGCATAAACATTGCTCGGTGCATCAACAAGATTACGTAGTGCTGTAAATTAAATTGGCAAAGGGTAAGTGCAACTGTATATATACACAATCTCTGAAAAGAGCCTCAAGTTCCCTTTATATTCTCTGAGGCCTATTAGATTTTCTCTCCCACTTTCCTTTTCTCCCTCTCTAAAAATGCCACACTGATGTTATTTTTGTTGTGTTCTTTTTATATAAAATGCCACAAGCAACATTTTTCTTGTTTTATGTAAAGCCTCAGACTGCCATTTTGAAGGGTAGAGATGACTTAGAAGTTAGTTTATTAATATGAAATGCACCAATTGTTGTGGCAAAAGTTAGAGAGAGGATGTTGAAAAAAAGGCTTTTTAAAATTGTAATATTTAGAGAGTTTTGATAAACATGCCCTGCAGTGTTTCACAGGTGAAAACTGGGACACATGGCCAAGCAACATCAAGAGTGAGGTCAAACAGACAAAAGTTATTAATGAGAAAGAACACACAAGCTACCAGAGGCTGCTGCAGTTTGCTTTTGCCTGAGCCTACTGGGAAGGGCATGATTTCACCGCTACCTCTCCTCTCCCTTGAATGAGTTGAGTGAAAACTACTTCGGAGTCTGAACTCATTTTGCAGCTGTGGAAGTAAGCTGAGGACAAAGCAAGGGAAGGAGGGAGAAACTGGGATGTTTTAAAAGCAGCTGGAAAACATGTCAAGAGCAGAACTAGAACAAAGAAGGGCAAGCAAATAATCCCAAGCAATGAGGATTGAAAAGAGGAACTGTTACTCCAAAAAGTGGGTGATTCAGGGGTCCACCCAGGATGCCAGTACCTCCATGCAAAGATGGGGAATTACTAGGTCTATCTAGGAGGTCTGCAAGAGGGGGATAATCTAACAAGATCTTTCCACCTATGTTTACCAATACTTCCACAGGAAAGAACCAGACAGAGATCCAGAAGGTAAGCTTAATTGTGTTTTATTGGAGGAATCAATCACACACATGAGATCCAAACAGTCATGCAATCACACAAGGCTGAAAAGGAAGAGGGTGGAAAGGTTTTTGATAGCAAGATTTCACAGTGTAGGTGGTGATTTTTACCAGTCTCAAAGAACAGAGAAGAAGCAGCAATGAGGCTTAGACTCACGTCTAAGGACATTACACAATTGGAAATTGGAGTAGCAAAGTGGTGACCAGCTCTCAATGTACTATGAGTTGACTGGCCAAAACTAGGGGGTTTTATATGAGATTTTTGCTTATAGGGCAAGGGTGTGAGTGGTTTTCCAGCAGAGTAGATAATGAAGTTTGAGTGGACAATGAGGTCTGGAACGGGCTAATGGTCTTAGTGTTTGGGTGACAAAGTAGTAATGATTGCCTTGATAGCTTGGTCCTGGGCAAAGGAAAGCTTGTTTGGTCAGAGGAAAAGGAGTTAAGACAATCAGTGGTTTGGTGGGAATCTCCCAGTTGCTATTGTCCAAAAGGCAGAGTCGTTCAGGCTATCTGCAAGCCTATTATCTCTGGAGTTTCCTGGTGATTTTCTATGACCTGGCTATGCCTAGAGGTTTTCTAACCTAATTCGCAGTGCATGTGTTCAGCCAGCCTTTTCCTCTTGTCCAGCTTGGCCATACAGCCTAGCAGGGCACGTTTTATATCAAAGCCAATTAATATATTTTGCCAATTAAATCATATTTTGCCACTTAAACCATATCAAAGTGTGGGGTGTACGGCGTGCTAAAAGGGTGCTGGTGCATGCACAGTCTTACTGGTACGTCCTGTAGCATCCATAACAAGGGAGAATCATGAATACTCCCATTAATTTCTGTGGAATCACCCATGGAAGGAAATTAATCAAGGATATGAGAATGTGGAACCTAAAACAATGTCAAATTACTTGTTTGATCCACCGAATGTTTGTCCTGGCTCTTCTTTTATCTCAGCTCCTTTGCGTATTCCTTTCTCCTTACCCTTTCCCTTCGGCAGTAAATTTTGCTGCTGCTGACAGCAATGGTAATTGCTTTATGTAGAATAAAAGTCCTCACATTCTCTCGCTCTGTTTTTATAGTATATGCAACCTTACCAAGCTAAAGTTTAAAAGGACAGAAAAATTCATGGTGTTTGCTGTAAGAAGGTGTTTTATGCTTTCCTGGTGCTAAAAGCAGGAGGATGTTACAATGATATGGAAATGTCAGAAGCACAGGACTGTTTCTGAGGCAATAAATGTTTCTTTTATTTCTCTTTCCCCTTTTTACAATGGTTGCTATTAATTTTAAACTTTCCTGGCATTTGCGGCAATCAGAAGGGCAAAAGTCCTCAGGCTCTCCTTCTCTTCTTTGCGTCAAACCTTTCTACTGAAAACAATTGTCCAAGTAGTGGGAGCTGGTGGCTAACATCTCCAAGAGGCAAGGAATCTGCTTTGGATTTTAGTCCAAACTTGAAGGAAAGTTTCCAAGATGCTGAACTTCTTTTGAGGAGAGGATTCCCACTGATGTGGGAGTTACTACCCACCACTGATTCCAAGCACATTTGAGAAACATGAAGTAAATGAGATGAAAATATGTGGGCCAGTGCTTAATTGGTCATTTGGGCTGATAGACCATGGACATCCTTTTGAACGGGCACAATGCTGATGAAATGAAACATTTAAAAAATTCTATTGATTTGGATGGATATACAGTCAGCTCTCCACATATGCTGGTTTAATGTTTGCAGATTGGATTATTCATAGATTATTAATTGCTCTTCCCCTATGCCATTTTTAATAGGGTTTTATAAGCCTTGCCTCATGCCTGCAGTCTCTCTGCAAGCCTAAGACTGCAAGAGACTGTGGCCCTTTCCACACGGGGGGGGAAACATGGGGTAACATGGGGTAGGACGACCTAACTCGGAGGTCGTCTACACCGTGGAGTGCGCTAGGGCGGTTAGAAATGTGGAGTTTCCCCACTTCAAACTGCCCTCGCGCGGCCGCGGGGGTGGCGCTGCGTGTTTTATAAAGACCACATTTCATGAGGTCTTTATGAAACACGCACGCACTAGCCCGTTGCAGCACCCCGTGGGGAATTGCAGGGGTGCGCCTGCACATCTCTGCAGAGCTGCCCAGGGGCGGGCTTCCAGCTGGCGCACATCTCTGATTGGCGGAGAGCCGCTGGAAACCACCAGCTGCCATTTTGGGCGCCGCCGGGTGCCGCTGCCGTGTACAGCGGCAAATGCGCGCTGCTCCACACGGCGACAGATCGAGGTAAGCTCCGTTCCCGCATGCGCCGCCCCGTTTCCCCACGTTTCACGCCCCCCCATGTGGAAAGGGCCTGTGAATGTGAGATGAGGCTTGTAAGTCCCCATTAGAAATGATGTAAGGGCAGTGGCAGAGGTGTCAGTAGGTCTCCCTAGCTGCCTGCTTCCGCCTTGTGAAGGAAACCTGCCACCATGAAGGCAAAACTGGGTGGCCGGTGTGCTTCTACTGCAGATTCAAATGTATTGTGTACTGTACATTTGAATCTACGGTGAGCTGAACCTGCAGGTTGTACTTTTTTGTGTTTTTGTTAAATATGGTTTAGGGCAGTGGTTCTCAACCTGTGGGTCCCCAGATGTTTGTGAACTTCAGCTCCCAGAAGCCCCAGCCACTATGGTCAATGCTCAGGGCTTCTGGGAGCTGAAGTCTAAAAACATCTGGGGACCCACAGGTTGAGAACCACTAGTTTAGGGGGTTTATTCACATTTTCTTGCTTTTATGGGAGTCCTGTGTCCATATCCTCTGCAGATATGGAGGGATGACTGTAATGTGTATTCTGTAAGTAGTAGGGCTTTTCACTGGAATCCCCAGGATCCTGAGTTTTAATTAAGATAAGCAACATAGAAGAACCCCACTTCATTAGACCAGAGACCCAATCCTGTTTCCTGAAGTAGCCAACTAGACACCTCCTGGAAACTCCCCAGCAGAATATGAGTGCATCAGTCCCCTCTCAATGCTGTTTGTCAGCAACTGGTATTCAGAGATTTTCTGCTTCTGATCTTGGAATGTAGCATATAGCTGCCATGACTAGTAACCACTTATAGATGTATCTTCCATGAATTTATCTATTCTCATTTTTAAAGGCAAGAACTTTTGCTCATCCTCTTGTCTCATGGAAAGCAGCCCATGAATTAATATGCGCTGTGTGCTATCACAGGTGATCTAGAAATGTTGCAGCCAGATGCTTATGACAGAATACAATCATGTTAGTATTCTCCCAGTGGTGTTCCCTATCAGCTGGTGTTCAGAAGAATGCTGCCTCTGATACTAATGCAGAGTCTATACCACACCCTCCAACTGTCCCAGTTTGGCAGGGATAATCCTGATTAATCCTCCTATATCCCACTTTAAGATGTCCCAGGCCCTTTCTCCAACTCACCTTTTCTTGGTGCTGGGGTGCGGTGCTTGTGCGAGCAGCCTCCGGAGAGAGGCTCTTGCGTCCAGGGTCCTTCGGCTCTGCATGAGCTGCCTGCTCACGCAAGAGCCCTGCCTCTTCCTTTCGCAGTGCAGCCTAGGACCTCCCCAGGCTGCACTGAGACAGGAAGTGCAACCAGCCCAGCTCCTGAGGCTCTGCATGCATGGTAAGTGTGTGCAGGGCCCTGGAGCAATGCGTGACTGCACACCATTTTCGGCTTAAAGCCAAAAATGAAAAAGTGCATGAACGGTGCCTGCCAGGCCCTGGAGCGTCGTGCAAATGTGAGTGCGTCTTGTGTACCGCTCCTCACATTTGTGCAATGCTCGAGGGGCCCTTTTGCATGGAAAATGCCATGTGAAAAGGGCCTCAGTTTCTCTCTCCTCCTCCCCCATGTCCTCAGCTTACTTCAATGGGTGCAAACTGAGTTCAAAGTGCAAAAGCAGTCTGCATTCAAGTAACTTAGAAGAGGAGGAGAAGGGTGGAATTTTGCCCTTTCCAGTAGACTCAGGCAAAAGCAGATTGCTGCAGGCACTCCAAACTTGTATGATATCATTCATTAATAATTTCTGCCATCTTAGCTAAGATCTGATGTAGTTTGGCCATATCTATCCTGGTTTTCATCTGTGAAATGTTGAAGGGTACACTACACTGAAGTGTACATGGCACAGTCCACTATTGAGATCATTCATTGCATACTCCCAATTGTTACAAATGGAAGTTATAAATACTATAAGCCTTGGCAGTCAGACTCTGCCAAGACAGCAAGGTCGAGCCAGTTTCTTGCTTGTCTTGCAGATAATTTCACGGTCCAGAAGGTGGAAGAGGCGACAAGGGGATCAAATATTCTAGATCTGATCCTGACCAACAGGGATGACCTTGTTAATGAGGTAGAAGTGGTTGGATCTTTAGGGGGGAGTGACCATGCCCTATTGGAATTTGGCATTCAGTGGGAAGGAGAAGATAAGTGTAGCCAGGCACTCATCTTAGATTTTAAAAAAGCGGACTTCTGTAAACTTAGGGAGCTGCTGGCTGGAATTTCGTGGTCAAGAATAGTGAAAGGGAAAGGAGTTCAGAAGGCATGGGAGTTCCTTAAAAAGGAGATATTGAAGGCACAGTCTAAAACTGTGCCAATAAGGAGGAAAAATGGAAGGCATCTGAATAAACCAGAATGGTTGACTAAAGAACTCTCAGCTGAGCTAAGTGTTAAGAGAAACATGTACAGGAAATGGAAGAAGGGGGAAACCATCAAAGAAGAATTAAAGCAAGTAGCCAGGAGATGTAGGGAGGAGGTCAGAAAGGCTAAAGCACAGAACGAACTTAGGCTGGCCAGAGACATTAAAAAAGGGCTTTTTAAAATATGTCTGCAGCAAAAGGAAAAAGAAGGAGACGACAGGGTCGCTGCACAGAGAAGATGGTGAATTACTCACAGGGGGAAGAGAAAAGGCAGAACTACTTAACACCTTCTTTGCCTCAGTTTTTTCCCAGAAGGATACAAGCACTCAACCTGGCGGTTGGGGAGCAGGTGAGGAAGCAGGGGAAATGAGGCACGTAATAGGTAGAGAGGTGGTACAGGAATACCTGGCCACACTGGATGAATTCAAGTCTCCAGGGCCAGATGAATTGCATCCTAGGATATTAAAAGAGCTGGCAGAGGTCATTTCGGAACCGCTTACTATAATCTTTGAGAAATCTTGGAGGACAGGAGAAGTTCCAGCAGACTGGAGGAGGGCAAATGTTGTCCTCATCTTCAAGAAGAGAAAAAAAAAGGACCCAAATAATTATTGCCCAGTCAGCCTGACATCAGTACCCGGAAAGATCCTGGAGCAGATCATTAAGCAGTCAGTTTCTAATCACTTAAAAAGCAATGTCGTAATCACTAAGAGTCAACATGGATTTTTCAAAACTAAGTCATGCCAGACTAATCTTATCTCTTTTTATGATAGAGTTACTAGCTTGATAGATGAAGGGAATGCTGTGGATGTAGCATATCTCAGCTTCAGTAAGGCCTTTGACAAAGTCCCCCATGACATTCTTGCAAAGAAGCTAGTAAAATGTGGGCTGGATAGGGCTACTGTCAGGTGGATCTGTAACTGGTTGACTGACCGTTCCCAAAGGGTGCTCACCAATGGCTGCTTCTCATCCTGGAGAGAAGTGACTAGCGTGGTGCCACAGGGTTCTGTCCTGGGCCCAGTGCTGTTCAATATTTTTATCAACGACTTGGATGAAGGAATAGAGGGCATGCTCATCAAATTTGCAGATGACACCAAATTGGGAGGGGTTGCTAATATGCCAGAGGACAGGATCAAAATTCAAAAGGACCTGGACAGATTGGAAAGCTGGGCCAAGGCTAACAAAATGAAAATCAACAGAGAGAAGTGTAAGGTCCTACACTCAGGTAGAAAAAATGGAATACAGAAATATAGGATGGGGGACACGTGGCTGGATAGCAGTACGTGTGAGAGGGATCTAGGAGTCTTAATAGACCGCAAGCTGAACATGAGTCAGCAGTGTGATGTGGCAGCCAAGAAAGCCAATGCAATTCTTGGTTGCATCAATAGGAGTATGGTGTCTAGATCGAGGGAGGTACTGGTACCACTCTACTCTGCTTTGGTTAGACCTCATCTTGAATACTGTGTCCAGTTCTGGGCACCTCAATTCAAGAAGGACATGGTCAAGCTGGAGCAAGTCCAGAGGAGGGCAACCAAAATGGTGAGAGGCCTGGAAGCCATGCCCTATGAGGATAGACTTAGAGAGCTGGGTATGTTTAGTCTGCAGAAGAGAAGGTTAAGAGAGGACATGATAGCCATGTTTAAATATTTGAAGGGATGCCATGTAGAGGAGGGAGAGGGCTTGTTTTCTGCTGCTCCAGAGACCAGGACAAGGAGCAATGGATTCAAGCTGCAGGAAAGGAGATTCCATCTGAACCTCAGGAAGAACTTCCTGACAGTCAGGGCTGTCCGGCAGTGGAATATGCTGCCTCGGAGTGTAGTGGAGTCTCTTCTTTAGTGGTTTTTAAGCAGAGGCTGGTAGACCATCTGTCAGGAGTGCGTTGAGGGTGTTCCTGCATGGCAGGGGGTTGGACTGGATGGCCCCTGTGGTCTCTTCCAACTCTACATTTCTATGATTCTATGATTGACAACTCCATTCATTAGTGTAGGGCATGGGGTAGGAAAAAATGTGACCCAGGGGCTACGTACAACCCCCAAGTCTCTTTTTGTAGTCCTTGATCTCTGCTGCCATCCCAAATGTTTACCCTTAAATGCCCCTCAGTGTTCCCTAGGAAACTTTGGGCAATTCTAACACATTTTGAACTTTGGACTGTTGGATGCCCAGAAGAGGCCATTTCTTTTCAACAGAAAAACCTGAAAATTGATCTCCCAGTCACTTCCTGTTTTGAAAAGGGTATCTTCTAAGCCTGAAACAGTCCTGGGAGGACAAACATAGGAAAATGGCTGCCCACACTTGCTTCCTTATCACACTTTCATGTAATATTTCTGTGCTCAGTAGCCTTAAACCTAGAAAATCTGTCATCCTGTTTCCAAATCTGCAATCACTGCTGTGACTGGAGAAAGGAAATGCCAGGAGACCTGGATCTTATGAGTAGCAGAGAGCCAGTGTAGTGTAGTGTAGTGGTTTGAATGTTAGATGCAGCCTCTGGGATACCAGAGTTCAAATCTCTGCTCATCCATGGAAACTTAGTGTTTGAACTTGGGCAACTCACCCTCTCTTGCCCTCCAAGGAAGGCAATGGCAAACCCTATCTGAACAAATCTTGTCAGGAAAATCCCATGACAGTGTACTCTTAGGGTCGCAATAAGATGGAAATGACTTGAAGGCGTCTAACAACAACTTAGAGTAGTTGCACTGCGATAGTAGCAGGTAGGATAAAATAAGAAGCTGCTTTGTTATGTGGCCTGGAAGAAGGGCAGAATATAAATAAAGTGATGTAAGGATTGAAAATAGGCTTTTAAAAATTTGTCCATTCCAGTGCTGAAACTGTGGGATTGCACTTGTGGCTAGCAAAAAGGTCATTTCAGGGTGTTTATTGTTCTTTCCTCATTATAAACCCTTTTTGCAGCTTACCTTTTCACAGTGCTGGGGTGCGGGGCTCATGCGAGCAGCCTCCGGCGAGAGGCTCACGCTTCCCTGCTTCTTCGGTTCCACACAAACTTCCTGCTCATGCAAGAGTCCCGCCTCTTCCTTTCGCAGTGCAGCCTGGGACCTTCCCAGGCTGCACTGAGACAGGAAGTGCCACCGGACCAGCTCCCAAGGCTCCGCATGCCAGGTAAGTGCGCACGGGGCCTCGGAGCAATACGTGACTGTGCAGAATTTTTGGCTTCAAGCTGAAAATGAAAAAATGTGTGCACAGTCCGCATCAGGCCCTATAGCATTGCCCAAATGTGAGTGCTTCATGTGGACCGCTCCTCACATGCGCTCAAGGGGCCCTTTCGCATCGGAAATGCCGTGCAAAAATGTTGCAAGCCAAGAAAGATGAGTCAAGGAAAAAAAAATAAGTATTTTTTTCTGTGACTGTTGCAAGAGGATTTATGTGAGGAATAAATATTCTCCTCATCTTTTATTAAGGTACCTAAAATATTTATTGCTGTTTTTAGTTTGATTTCGTTTCTGCCATGCCACTTTCTTTCTTTTTAACAGTTGTACCTCATCAGTCTTTCTCATCCTCATTAATCACAGTGGCCTGCACTCAACCCTCCTAACTGAAAATAATTTCTTATCCAACCAGGTGGGACAAAATAATCTGATTCCAGAATTCACTGTCATAGCCTATTGCTTACAAAGCTGTAAGTTGACATTATATCAGCAAACCTATCTTGGAATTCCACACCAAGATAACTGCTCCTCTTTTAGAAAATTAGCAGCTACATACATGTAATAGCAAATGAAAAGGCCATTAGGAGTGACATGACATAAATCAGGGATTGAGAACCTTTGACCAATCAGATGTTTTGACTCACCTCCCACTCATGCTCTCATGCTCTCATAAGGAATTGTGGTCCCAAATGTTCCCATTCCTGGAGTAGATATTCTCATTCAAAAATGGCACATGGTTTGTTTACTGATGTGGCAGTAGAATTTTGCAATTTGCACCATTTGTTTAAAAGTAGGATTCCAGAATCTGAATTTCTACAGGATATCTGGCAAGGACAATATTAGATGAACGCAAGAGTCACATGATGTGCATTATGTTTGATTCATTCAAAGTCTCACTACTCAGTAGTCAGTAGTTTGCAGTTGAATGGATGATGTTTGTTAACCAAAAGACACCATGGCCCCGTTACCAGGCCATATATCCCCACTCTATGATATGGTTTAATTGGCAAATATTAGTTGGCATGAAATATAAATTATATCCTGCTATGGCTGGGAAGCCTGCTGGCAAAGAGGAACTGGCTACACAAGTGTGTTGCAAAACTAGGTCAGATCAGAACCTCAGGGCATGGCCAGGTCATAGTCAGGGAAGCTCTGGTGACAATGGACTTGCAAATATCCTTCAGTGACTCAACCTTTACAAACAATAGTACTCAAAACTACTTCCATGGAATGACTGATTTTCTTTGACCCTCATTCTCCTTTTGACTCCGCACCTGTCCCATCATTAATGAGCTATCACAATTCCCATCAGTCCTTTGTAACCTAATGCTAAGATCATTAGCTCATTCCTGACCCCCTTGTCTACTCAGCCAAAAAGCCATTAACACCTTCCCCCTCAGGGTGGAAAAAGAATATTTAAACCCTGGCTCCGGGCCTCTTTGCACTACACTGTTGTAGTTATGTTATTTTACTTTCAACATCTTGTGGAATCCTGGGATTTGTACTTTACTGAGGCCAAAGAGCTCTCAAGCTGAGAATTTTAAATCTCCCTCCCTAAACTGCAAAGCCCAGGATTTCATAGGATTTTGAAAGTGGAGTAATAGCTCTATAACAGTCCCTCTTTGCATTCACTGAAAATGGGGTTGAAAACAGCCATGTGATTTAGATTTACTTCAAAATACACTACGCCAGGCCTATTGACCCAGGAACTGTTTTGAGAGAGTAATGGAGATAGCCCTTAACCTTATTCTCTAACAGTCCTGATTTGGCAGGGATTGTTTCAATTACTTTTCATACTTCTTTTTTATCTACTTTTAAAATGTCTCAGTTTTTCTTTGTTCCTCCCACTTTTACTATTTTTACTCAGCTTACTTCAGTCACTGCAATATGAGTTCAAAATGCAAAAGTAGATTACAGTTAATTAACTTAGTGGGTGATACATTAATTAAGCCAGCTCAGCAGACATAAGAGGAAAGGAGGTGTGAAATCTTGTCCTTCTCAGTGGGCTCAGGCCAAAGCAAACTGCTGCAGTGTCTACTAGCTTGTGTGATTTTCCTCATTAATAACTTTTACCATCTTGGCCATGATCTGATATTACTTGTGCACACATGCTCCATTTGTAAAATGCTGGTGGGTATGCCTAAACACCTGCCCTGATGTCACCACCACCAATTCTAAAGGAATTGACATAAATGTGTATTTTTTGGTTGTGAGGGAAAAAAAACAGCAGAAGGAAAATGATTAAGAAGTCTCCTTTTCTTCACAATGCCTTCTAATCTCATGATTATCGCCACTAAAGTTATAGCCCTATCATACTGGACAGTTATAGTGCTGTTATTCCACTTTAACTGCCATGGCTTCATCCTGTGGAATCCTGGGGTTTGTAGTCTTGAGAGATCCAAAAGCATTCTGGCCGAGAATGCAAAATGCCCCTTCCTAAACTGTAAATCCCAGGATTCCATAGGATGTTGCCATGGCTGTTAAAGTGGAATAATAGCACTATAACCATGCAGTGTGATAAGGCCCTTACTTTTTAGGATAAGAGGATCACAGATTTTTCATCTATCTCCCTTGTAACATTAAGTCCTGCCCTCAAGAAAACTTTTTTTTTTCTGAATTGAAATGAGTTCATGCTCGTTTGAAAACTGAAAAATATCTTGAAATGTAATTTGAGCAGAACTGTAAAATATATCACAACAGTTATTATGCTTATAGTGCCTCTTTTTTTTAGTGAGCTCATGGGATTCTCCCCTACATCATTTTTTGCACCCAAATGCAAATAAAGGTAGCACAGATTGGGAAAGTGTGATGACCCCAAAGTCACACAGTCAATTTCCTGGTTCAGGGTCCACTACTCCTCCAACATTCTAATGGTGTCAGTTCTCAGGATTTATTTATTTATACAAATCCTTTTTTCTATCTTGAGAGCTCAGGATGACACATATGTTTTGAACCAGTGAAAGACAATTTTAACAGTCTGAAAACTAAAAACATGTTAAGCCATACTGCTCCTGATGGATTCAATTTGTATGACTTAAATATATAAATGATGGAGAAATGGAGAGGAAACTACCTATGCCTAGTGTATGCTGACTGATGGGGAAAGGGCCAGAATGGTTGAATCATGTAGAAATGTAGTGGAGAGAAAACTTTGGTTCAAAGGGATTTTCATTAAAACACACACACACACAATTTGATTTGTCACAGAACTCTAGCTGGTCTCATGTGACCACACCAATGTGCCCTACAATATAGGCTGCCTGCTCAACTTTTAAGACCTTCATGAGAGGACCTTCACTCCATTCCACCATCATCACACTTCCACTTGATGAGGAGATAGGACAGAGCCTTCCTAGTGGTTTCTCTCAAATTGTGGAATTTCCTTCCATGGGAGATCAGTTGGCCCCCTTTCAGTTCTCTTTCTACTGGTAGGGAAATGCTTTTTTTCTTTAAGTAGGCTTTAGGCTCTTAGCTTACTGTGGAAGAAGAGTCTTTGAATGGGGACGTACGTGTGTTATGCTTGTACTTTCTTTTAATGTGTTGTAAGATGCCGTGGATCCTATAAGATAGGAGAAAAGCAGGAAATAAGTAAAAAAGTAAATTGTGGATGAAATTTAAGTGCACTTTTTTTTCCAGCAGTAAAATTAACATCTTCAGAATACAGAAAGTTTTCTGTTTCTGCAAGGATTACACAGCCGTTCACTCCTTTACAATGGCTATGTTCTCAGCAGAGGTGCCAAGGGCTTCAGCCTTCAGCCTACTGCAGCAAGTGTACAACAGGGGGAAAATAAAAGGGTGAGGGGAGTCACAGCAGGGAATGGAGTGATTCCAATATAATCACACTCTCACCAGTGTTACAAAGTGCAATCAAGTGTTCAGGTCCCCAAGGGAAATGATTATTTCATGATAACAACACTCCCTGGAGTGACCATATTGGTATGACAAAGAGAGTTTATTGTGGGGAAATGTGCATTTTTAAATAGATATATACATGTATTTTGGTAATACCGGCGGTTCAGTACACTGAATAGCTGCTGCAGCTGAGAAAGTGGTTCTAATACAGCTCTTTAGAAATTATTGTTAGATTCTCTCTGGCCCTTTCTGAGGCAGGGTAGAAAATGACAATTGATGTGCACACAGATAAAAAGAGCCCTTCAGCACCTGCCACAAAGGGAGGGTCAGACTGGCCCCTTCTGCTTCTGGAGGATAGTGTGCTAATTTTGATACTTTCAACCATTTTGATACAGTTTATATGCATTTTCTGTTAACATCAGAGCACTGGAAACATTAATCTGCAGCAAGGGGAGGCATGCAGCAGGGAGGGCTTCTAGGGTTACAAGCTGTATGCTTCCCAAATCATTTCCCAAATTGGCATCACAATGCTGGTGTGTTTTAGAAGTACTGACTTCTCCATTGCACTTTCAGAAATGGGGTTCAACTGTTACCAGTATGAAGAGCAGCCTCTGACAACCTTAGGAAGCCGTTTATAAACCAAAGAAAGGAGCTATGCTTAATTCAGAATTGTTCACTATGTAAACTTATCCTTACTTATATAGTTCCACTGTAGATGAAATTTTACTCAATTATATGACTACAGTTAAGGGTGGGATGGGAGAATTGCATTCAGTCAGTATAACCAGAAACTGGGGGAAGGGAAGAGTCCGGATGCTTTGACTTTCACAAGGAAAATGCCTGAATGGATCTTCTGGTATGGCAGGAGAGGCAGGTTTATGGATGGCTCATGCCAGTACTGAAGTTCAGAGGATAAGAAATGACTTGTTCTGACATTTTGACCAATGAATACCACAGTTTGATAGTTTGGGGTTTTTTTGGTCAGATCTGTGCCCCCCATAAAATTTGCTGGGGTTAGCTTTGTTGGCTATTTTTTACATTTTCCACAGTGTTTTTTGGATTTTTTTTGGGGGGGGAGCAGTTAATGTCAAAAGGAGCCTTTACCTCACGCTTTGCCACAGTAGTAGAGCAATATGTTTGTAGTCTTTAGAATTCCCCTCATTTGGAGATACTGTTGGCCCTCTACCTTTGCAAGTTTAACTTTGGTGGATTCGATTGTTTACAAGTTTCTCCAACCCCTGCCTCCCCTCCTCCCCAACATTTCTTTTCCAGGGGAATCTTCCCTCTCCGCAACTCTGATCAGGCCAGGAAGCCCTTTAAAAAGCTGCTTCTGGTCCTCCTCCTCCTCTTCCACCAGCTGCTGCCTGGTCAGCTAAGGATGGATTGCACTCTGACCTCCCAGCACCACAAACCGTGTCCTGATGCCCTGCAACACCCAAGGAAGGAGATGGCTGAGAGAGGAAGGATAGGGCCACCACGCTGACCCTCCTTCCCTAACCTGGTTTGGACCCTGAGTGCCCATTCTCCCCATCATGTTTGAGCCACCTTCCCATAGACATACACATTTTGATATTTGTGGTTTTTCTACTTTTGCAGGGATCCTGTGCCCCTTACCCTAATGAATGTGAAGGGCTGACTGTATCTACAAATAAATTCTTTTACATAGGCAGTGGCTGAATGGCAGTAAATGGCCCCAGGTTTCAGTGTAAAAGTGAACTTCGGTCATTGCTTTGGCCAGGGGCACTTTCACACCACATAATTTTAGCAATATACTCAATTTTAACTGTCATGTGCAATATTGGGACTGGCAGTTAAAGAAGGGCCATTTAGAACTCTTGGACAGCCAGCATGGTGTAGTGGTTTGACCATTGGACTATGGCCCTGGAGACCAGGTTTTGATTCCCCATTCAGCCATAGAAACCCACTGGGTGACTTTGGGCACGTCCTATACTCCCGGAGAACTCCTAGATTCTCCTTAGGGTTGCCATAAGTTGGAAATGACTTGAAGGCACACAACAACAACAGCAGCAATCTAGAATTCTAACCAGAGCACTCCAGTGCCTCACCAAACTACAAAGCCTATTATTCCATAGGATATTGCCATGGCAGTTAAAGTGGAATGATAGTGCTTTACCTGTGTAATGTGAAAAGACCTCAGCTCTTACTCCACTTGTTACATCTGATGCCTGTTACTTGAACTGTCATTTGCTCAGGTTTCCAGAACTGTGAGAAAACTTGAGCCAGTTGTTTATAGCCTTTTTGGGTGAGCCAGTATTTTTTTCTGCCAAGTAAACTTTTTAAAATTACTAACCTAATCTTGCTATGGATTAAAATGTCTGTATAGATAACATTATAAGCAGCAGCAACAACAAAATAAAATATTTTATTTCTCAACTTTATTCTGTAACAGTTGCAGCAAAGGGCAATTCTCTAGCAGATCTCTTCTCTTCATTTAAAAAAAAATTCGTATGGTGTCCTTTTAAAATTCACAAACACTGTGAGGAAATAAAACCTATTTATCTCCAGATAGCAGCCTTCTACTATTTCTCATTTTATAGGATTGCCCATTAAATGGCTGATTAGTTCTGTGTCTTTTATAAATATTTCAAGAGTAGCAATCTCTTTCCAAAGGTTTGCAGAGATTTGTGTCCAGCTTCTATTATCCACATTACTTCCCTTGATTGTTTTTATGCTGGAGCTTCCTATTAACTTCATTTATTGCAAGCCTAAGTTGCATTGTTTGGACCTGTGATGATTCTCAGCCCATCTTAAAATGGCTTCCCTGTTGATATGATGTATATTTGGAGGAGATACTTTGAGAACAAGAAATGGGGGTGGAGCAGGAGATGACAAAGCAAGGGTATAAAAACTCTAATTTTGTACCATGAATTACTTTAGAGTTTTTTTACGCTTGCTTTGTCATCTCCCGATCTACCCTCATTTCTTGTTCTCAAAGATTGCTTGCTCATTCAAAAGGGAGCAGATGTGTAGCTTGGGAGTACTCTGAGATCCGTCTTTGTCACTGTAGGCCCATGTCTCAGATTAGACTACTGTAACACTGAGAGCCAGTGTGGTGTAGTGGTTTGAGCTTTGGACTATGACCCAGGAGGCCTGGGTTTGATTCTCTGCTTGGCCATGGAAACCCACTGAGTGACCATAAGTGCATCACACACTCTCAGCCTGAGAAGACCCCAAGATAGGGTCACCTTAGGGTGGCCATAAGTCAGAAATGACTTGAAGGCACACAACAACAGCAACATGTTGTACATGAGACTGTCTTTGAAGATAACCCAGAATCTCCATCTAGTACAAAGTGAGTCACTTGGATGTTCACTGGGGCTGGACCATAGGCAGGAATTTCAGCAGGCCCAGGGACCAAAATTGTGCTCTGGAATCCTCTACAAGCTGAGATGGATTGCCAAAACAGAAGCTGGGGAAATATCACAGCCAGAACTAGCTAGAAGATTGTTTCTAGCTTTGAAAAACTGGTATTTTTTTTAAAAAAAAATCCAAACAGTACGGAGGAACTCTGTGATCTGTTTAAATGTGAAGTAATTCACCCTTCTTTTCCAGGGAAAGGGGTGTGTGAACCTCTTAGGCCCACATAAACAGCCTAAAGGAGGTACATACTACCCCAGAGTTGCATTTTTTTCACTCTCTGGACTAAATGGTCAGAAAAAAATACACCTTGTCAGGAGATGAAGGTCAAGGGGAACTGGCCTTTGTTTTTCATGGCATCTTTGCTATCATTCTTCACCACAGTGTGTTAATCAATGGCAATAGACAACATTGTCCTTACTGCGGTCAATGTTTATAGCTTTAACTTTTATAGCAAGGACATAAACATATACATTTCATTACACTTATAGTGTTATTTGCTCATCATCCACCATGCTGAGATTATCATAACTCTGGTTGAAGCCATTAGGTTTTCAGCTTGTAGCTCATATTAGTATCAACCATACTGTGACAGGGTCATAAATGTTAAAAACCTCTTAGATTGAGATACAGCTATTAGTTGGTATTGGTCATTTTCTTATCATTGACATAATAGCAAATCTCATCTCAGTGTCTTTTTGTGTGCATAACCATCTTCTCTCACGATAAAGATCTTTTCCCATGCATGAGTTAAACTAACATTTGGTTTTGTGAGTGCATGAAACTATTACGTTGATAGATATTAGCCATATCACTCGCTTTCAGACCAAATGAGCAAGTCAAATATAGGTTTAGCAACAGTGAAGATTTCAGTCTAAATCCTATTGTTATTCCCAGCTACAGTAGACTCATCAAACCAATTGGATTTACCTACATCCTAGCTAGGACTAACCAACAAGATTTCAACCATTCAGTTTAGCTTTTGTTTGATACACATTCAGTGCTGCAGGTTTATTCTAATATGCTACAGCTCTAGTTTTCTGTGCATAAATTTACCTTGTATGGTAGACTACATAGGGAAATAATCCTTTCTTTCTTTCTTTCTTTCTTTCTTTCTTTCTTTCTTTCTTTCTTTCTTTCTTTCTTTCTTTCTTTCTTTCTTTCTTTCTTTCTTTCCTTCCTTCCTTCCTTCCTTCCTTCCTTCCTTCCTTCCTTCCTTCCTTCCTTCGAGTATGGAAAGACAGAATGTCTTTCCAACATGACCCAGCAATATGATGCTGCAGCAAAGAAGACAAGTAATATTTTACCCTGCATGAATAGAATAGTCTATAAGTCAGGTGAAGTAATAGTTCCAATGTATTCTGCACAACTCAGGCTTCTTCTGGAGAAGGGCAACAAGGAAGATAGCAATAGCACTAGCATTTACATTTCTATATGGCTTTATAGCACTAAGCGCTCCCTAAGCGGTTTACAATGTGTTAGCTAACTGCCTCCAACAAGCTGGGTGCTCATTTTACTGATCTATCAAAGGATGGAAGGCTGAATCAACCTGGAGCCCTGCAGGATTGAACTCACAACATTGTGGCTGTAGCACTGGGATTTAACTACTGTGCCACCAGGGCTCCAGGGATGATGAGAGGTATGGAGAACAAAAGGTATGAGGAAAGGTTGAGGGAACTGGGGAAGTTCAGCTAGGTGAAGAGGAGACTGAGGGTGACATGATTGCACTCTTTAAATATCCAAAGAGCTATCACAGAGAGAAGGGTGCAGGTTAGTTGTCTGCAAACCCAGAAAGCTGGACTAGGTCTAATAGTTTTAAGTTACATGAGGGTAGATTTTGACTGAACATTAGAAGGAATTTCTTGATGGAAACACTGGTCTGGCAATGGAACAAATTACCTGGAAAGAGGAGGAAGGAAGTCTCTTTCTCTGGATGTTTTCAAAAAGAGGTTGGACAGCCACCTGTTGGGGTTCCTCTAGCTGGAGTTCCTGTGCTGATCAGGGGGTTGGATATGATGGCCTATGGGATCCCTTCAAACTCTATGATTTTATGATCTTCCTTTGTAACATGAAAATTTCGCTTCTGAAAACAGAAAGCGTTATGACATAAAAATTAGCAATGTTAACCTGACCCTTGTCCATGTTGGTACAAGAGACTGAGCTTTTGCTATTGTTGTTATTCTCTTTATTTTTCCCAGGATCAGGACTCTTCCAGTATCAAGATTGACAAGTAAAATCAGATATTGTATTGTTACCCCAGAACATGGGTGACTCAGGGATCCACCCATGATGCCAGTGCCTCTGTGCAGAGATGAGGAATTATTAGCTCAATAAAAGAGGCCTGCGAGGGTGGGGGTAATCTAATGAGATCTTTTACGCCAATATTTACCAATACTTCTGCAAGGAAGAACCAGCCAGAGATCCAAAAGTAAGCTTGTGTTTTATTGGGAGAATTAATCACACACATGAGATCCAAGCAGTCACACATTCACACAAGGCTAACTGAAGGAAAAGAGAGGAAAGTGAGAGATCAGAGCATAGTGGATGATATTTACCAATCTAGAAAAACAGTGAAGAAGTAGTGGTGTGGCTTAGACTTGTATCTAAAGACAGTAGAGAACCAGAAATCAGAGTAGCAGGATGGTGATCAGCAATTGGTGTACTGTGAGTTGACTGGCCAAGAATAGGGGTTTATATATCTGATTTCTGCATGGAGGGCAAGGGCATGAATGGTTTTTGGCTAAGTAAACAATGGAGTTTGCAGTGGATAATGGGCCCAGAAAGGGCTAATGGTCTTAGCATTAGGTGACAAATGGCTAATGGTTGCCCTGATAGCTCAGTGCTTGTTGGAAAGGTTTTAGGGTAAAGGAAAAGTCTGGTTGGTCAGAGGAAGAGGAGTTAAGACAATCAGCAGTCTTGTAGGAATCTCCCAGATGCTATTGTCCACAAAGTAGAATTGTTAAGGCTAACTGCAAGCCTATTATCTCAGAAGTTTCCTGGTGATTTCCTGACTATGAGCTAGCTGTGCGTAGAGGTGTTTTCTGACCTAATTCACAGCACACGTGTTTTCCTCTTGTCCAGCTTGTCCATACAGCCATAGTAAGGCATGTTTTATATTTATGTCAGTTAATATATTTTGCCAATTAAATAATATTTTGCCAATTAAACCATATCAAAGTGTGAGGGTGTATGGCCTGGTTACAGTATATTTTAAAAATTACAAAGGATTATCATTATATTGTAATTAAACTGTCAATAACATTAAAACAGATTACATCTACTTTAGAAACAACACCTATTGTTGCTTTTTTTTGAGAGAGAAAAACAAAACCATATAGTGGTGATCTCATAGTCTGAAAAATTAAATACTTTTATAGGTTTGTTTCACAACACTACTGGTAAGAGAGCTAACTGTTTTATTATCCAACATTTGTTCTTCCAAAATTACTATTGGTGTTTTTTGGGGCAGTGTTACAGTAGTGTGTAGCATTTTCCCCATCAGTTGGGCTGCAGAAGGCAATCAAGCTCCTCTACACAGCATCAGTGGCAATATGAAACAAAACACCACTCCAAATACCAGTCTCAAACGCATTCCAAGGACCAGTCACTGGCAGGGCTTGAAGTGTGTGGAGGGGGGCGGGAAGGAGGCAGGGCTATAGTGCAGGGGTGTGGCCGTGGTGTGTGGGGGCACGGCCATGGTGCATGAAGGCATGGCCGCGGCATGTGGGGGTGTGGCTGTGGCACACAGGGGTGTGGCTAGAAGCTGGGACATCCCCCCATCAATTGCCATCGGGGGCCAACCATACTCATCGCCCCCCCCATTCCTACATGACTGGGACTAGTCCAGGCTGTCTTTGGCCCATAGTGATATCTAGAGGCTGTCACAGCTGAAAATTAGCATACGCTATGTAAAGAGTATCCACGGATACCAGTCACCTAGTTATGGTGGACCTACTGTATTTCTGTGCAAACTTCATACTGATTTGATTCACATATCACCGTACTTGTGCTGCAAGCTTGGTTGAATTTCTTGGAAATATTGAGTTATAAGGGAGTTAATACCCAAATTAGTTTGTCATATCCATAACTATATCTTTCATCCTATTTGCTTTTCATTAAAATACCAAAGTAAGACAAAAAGCCCCCACTCCAGCCAAGTAAAATAAGTTGTAGTGTTATGGTTGGACTGAGACCCTGGAGGCCATGGTTCGATTTGTCACTCAGCCATAGAAACATACTGGGTGACCTTGGCTGCATCACACTTTCTCAGCCTTAGGGCTGCCATGGGTTGGAAATGACTTGAAGACATGCAACAACAACAGCAACAACAACAACAATGATCAATCTTATTAAGTTTTGTTTTTGTTGCCTTTGGTAAAGGTAGATTTGTAGATTTACATAATGTGCCGCTGAATGTCAAATCAGTATTTTGGAATATTTCAGGATATTCCAAGGTAAAGTAGCAAGACCAGACTTTTAGTCAACAACATCTGTATATTCAAGTAGTGTTGCTCTCCTACAGATATGTACAATGTTATATGAGCTTTTGCCCTGTTGACAGTCTGACATATAAATCTTGGTTAGTGTATGGCATTTTCTGTGACTCTGGCCATTTCCGCACAACACTCTTATAGCGCAATTATTCCACTTTCAACATCCTATGGAATCCTGGGGTTTGCAGTTTCGGGAGCGGCCACCTGGCCCCACCCGAAACTGCAAACCCCAGGATTCCATAGGATGTTGAATGTGGAATAATCGCACTATAAGAGTGTCATGCGGAAATGGCCTCTCAGCATCTGCTCTGAGACACTGGAATTCTCTCTAGGTTGGCCTATCTCTGCTCTCTTTCCCTATGGAGGAAAAGACATTTCTCTTTACCTAGGCCTTTGCTTGCTGACTTGCCATTGCAGGAAGTCTTTAAAATGGGATGCATTGTACTTTTTATTGTCATCGTTATGTTCTAACTGCTTTTTAAATGTTTGCTAATTAATATTTTTAAAATCTCACTGTTTATTCTGTTGTTTTTAAAATTTGTATTTTGTCTTGTTTTAGCTGCACTCTGTTTTTATACATAAGGTAACCTGCCTCAGGTCCCATATTGGGAGAAAGGTGCAGTTTTAAACAAACAGAAAGACAAATAAAAAAACAAGAATGGAAATTTCAGCATCCTCACCTTTCTTCTATGCTTTTTGTAATGCCCTCCAGTTGGAAGGCGGACCGTGCACTGAACAAAATGGTAAAAAGATGCTTATGCAAACGGAAGAAACTTCTCTCTGGCTCTGATGAGAACAAGGCAGGCTACCACTGAGACTGACATACGTCTTGGTTTATGTGAAAGAAAGAATTCTTCAGTCAGTCTTCCTAATATGAAATTCCTGAAACTTGGGTTGTTTCTGGAATCAAGTGTGGAACCCCAACTGCCTTAAGTTGACATGGCCTAAATTTTGGCATTGTATTCAAGTTTTCTTCAGACTCTCACTTACTGTCACCCAAAATTAAACCACGCAAAATGCACACCATGCTTTGGCGCCACAATAGCCCATCTGCTTTGCAGACAGGTGGCATCTGGGTGGCTAGCCTGTGAGTGGCTGGTGGGAGAACACAGGATTTCTTATGAGAGGCATATGAATATCCCCTGAAGAGAACAGATGGATATGAGATCTAAAACTTTTTAACCCAACTCAAGTGCACAACAGGAAGATACGTGCTATATCACAAAATTTTTCTGACAACAACTCAACGTGATTATTGTTGGAACTGAACATGTTGGGAGAAACATAATGATTCCCCTCTCTCCCCCCAGCAAACATGGAATACACAGATTTCTGTATATTTGGTATATTCACAATATGGAGCAAAGAACCTCTGGAGTTCCTTTTACACAAAGCAGTGGGAGATTATAGGTAGATGCTTTCTCCAGAATGGATTTAGATTCTTGTTTTGCCAATATTTGAACTTTAGAAGAGACACCTTTCTTGCAGAGTATGACCTTCTCATCTCAATCTCTGCTGAGTGTTTTAAAATCCACTCTTCTCTAGAATGTGCCTCCCCTGACTCACATTTATTAAACAATAGTTGGATTTGCCTTTTCTTGAGCCTTTGTTAAAGGGCTTCCCATGATAACAAAGGCTTACTAACGGTGAAGGATGGTTTATCAAAAACACTCAAAAGCCAGCTTTCCTGCGGGAGACAATAAAGTCCTTCCCTAGTTACAAGTCTTGCTGTGACACCTGGGAGGCCCACTTTCCAATATGATCAAGTGTTTATTTGGAGGGAAGGTCACCGAGAGTTCAATTTGACAGCAGCTCTCTTCCCCTGCTCTTAATGGGGCTCCCTGTCGCAAAGTCCTACAGCAGTTAGTAGATAAAGAGGCTAACTTGTCAGAGGGCTTATTCTCAAAGTCCTTCAACTGATTGTTCCTCTGAAAGCATGGGGAGAACAGTTGTCAAGAAGCCAAATTTGTCACTAAGTGGTGCTAACTCCGTGAACTGTCTCATACCTCTTTACCATAAGAATTAAGAAGTATCTCAGCCTGCAGTTCTGTTTGTATTGCATTGGAAGACATTTTCTTTGGTATACCATAGATGCTTCTGTTACAAAGTTTTATGAGGTATGCCTATTCCCTGAAACAGAGGAGAATAAGGTATTCCCCTAGATGCAGCTGAACTGAGGCACCCATCATCTCCAGCCAGCACAGCCATTGCTCAGAGGTGTTGGGAGCAGCAGTCCAATGATATTAGGAAGGTCACATTTCCCATTCCTCCCCAAAAGGTTTGCTGAAGTAGGAGTGATGAAAGTGAGAACTGTGGTTCCTTTCTCAGGAACTGTCTCCATCTCGGAACAACAAGTATTTCACAGGTGTGAGCCAGGTCAGGTCTCTAGACTCTGTTATTACCCTCACAGGTACGTGTGGTGGGAACAGAGGGGGCGGGGAGGCGGGGGGTACGATTCGCCCTGGGCAATAATGTTTTAGGGGCATCCCGGCCTGTGGCCACATTCCCATGCGCCCTGGCCATGCCCCCATGCACCACAGCCACGCCCCTCATGCTGCAGCCCCTCCTCTTTCCTGCCCCCTTCCACACAGTCCAAGCTCTGCCACTGGGGGACGGCCTTTGCCGTGGCTGCTGCAAAGCATCCTCCTCGCAATCCTTTTGTAGGCAAGTGAAGACCGTTTCGTTTCAGCAGGCTTTTGAGAGCTGACTGCTCATGGGGAAAGGAGCCTTTCATGAGCTGTACTGCTGATATTTGTTGTTCTTATTTTTAATGGTTTGCTTTTAAGATGTTTTTTTTTTTTTAGCTGTATCTGTTTTAATTGTATCTGGGAAAAAGGCAGACAATGCTGCTGCTGCTGCTGCTGCAGCAGATGGTTGGCATCCTATTAGATAGTCACAATATCATAAGCTAGGCTTACGATCCTGCAGCTATGTGGTATTTAAATTTATGATTGTGGTATCATTGCCATGACTGCAAATGTCCCCATACCCACCAAAAAATCCAGGCAGTTGTACCAAAGGGTGGAGATCTGTGGTGCTGGTAAGCAGGATGTTGAAGGATGACACATCCAGAGTCCTCCTGCCTGCAACCTGTGGAGTCTCTGCTTTTGTAAGTTGTACCACTGTGTGCTGGTGGGAGCGGCAAGATGTGTTATCATTCAGCACCCTGCTCATCACTTCTATAGAACTCTCTCCTTCAGTATGATTGCTTGGATTTTAAGGCAGGTTTGGGGGGTCAGATTGGGAGACAGAGCATAGCTGCAACAACTATGTGTCTAATGCAGGATCAAGAAGGAACAGAAGGCTGCAGTGGATCACCTCTAGACCTACGGATTCTTGCAGTCTGAGTTTCATTTTACGGAGTTAGAAGGTTGCTTAACAAAAGTTGTGAGATCTACAGAACAGAGTCTCTGTGACCTTTCTTAGTGTAAAACATCCTCTTTCCTATGTAAACAGATGTTCTCAGAGCAAGACAGTCAGTTATCAAATTGGTCTTACTTATCTTATTGACTTTTGACACAGTTTTTATAGCTAAGCAAATCGCATAATGAAATGGCTTCAGCTCAGCTCAGCTGATAGTTACAGGCCATTTCTGCACTATATTGTTATAGTGCTGTTATTCCACTTTTCAACATCCTGCAGAATTCTGGGTTTCTAGTTCATTGAGGCCAACGAGTTCTCTGGGTGAGAATTCTAAAGTCCCCTCCCTAAAATGCAAACCCCAGGATTCCATAGGATGTTGAAAGTGGAAGAATAGCATTATAACAGTGTAGTGCAGAAATGGCCACAGAGACACATATTTATGTGCGTAGGAAAATTTTTTACCCCTAAAATATATGGATGTGCAGCTGTGTATGAAAAGGGTTTGAATTCCAGCATGATGATGCGTATGAATGTGCTTTAAAAGGACATAAACTTCAGTCTGGAACATAATTGTCAGAAAGAAGAATTGTTCTGTCCTCTTTTAACTTTGGAAACTTTTACGTATTGTGCAGTTTTTAATTTGCTTTCTAATATGCTGCTTACAGATATTTTAGCTACAAGCAGCTCCTAGGAACTGAAAAAGCTAGGTATAAAATCAGTCAATGTTAAAGAATCCTTCATGCAAACATTTTTTCTTCCTTTCTTTTTAACATAAAACATAGCTGTCAGTCAATTCATTTTTACACACAGAATTGGCAAAGTAAAAACTGGAGAAGGCTCCCATGCATTTAATGGTTGTGTGAAAGAGGGAATTTCAGCAAGTGTTGTTTGTCATGCAACCAGGTGACAAGGAGCACCTGCTGAAATTCCTTCTTCTATATAACTATTAAAGGTACATGAGTCTCCTCCAGCTATCAATTTGTCAATACTATTCACACTGTTTAAGCACAAGTTCTCATCAACTAAGGAGAGAGAGGTTGTTTATGGTGTAGCGGAGTAACTTCTTTCTCCTAAAATGGCTGTGTAAACAAGTTCTCTATATGCAAGTGTTTGTCGTAAAAAACTGCAGGCCACAGGGTTCCATATATATGTATGTATATGTATGTGTATATATTATATAGCAAAGCCTTTGATTGTTTAGATCAGTGGTTCTTAACCTGTGATCTGGTCCCTCGGGGGGATTCTCAGAGACCTCACAGGGGTCCTCAAAGCCCTACTACCAGACAACACGAGCAGCAACAGCAATGTGACAGTGCTCAGGGTGTGTGTGTGAGTCCCTCATTTGCAAATGAGGGACCAGTTTGGGCATGTGCACACATACCCTGCTGCTGCATCCCTGGCAAAAGGGACACAGAGGCAGTGTCAGGTAGCCCTCCATATTTCAGTTATGGGACATGTGGTAGGAGTTAATTAGCAGCTTGCTTGTAACAAGGTATGAGAAGCAGAGACCGTTAGATAAACAAAGCTAGGAGTGTAGTGATAAGCACTGCCAGGCTGAAACCAGAACTCCAAGGTCTCTTGCAGGTGGGATGAGAAACTCTTTGCTTTTAATGTTTTGGATTTTGCTAATTGCCTTCAGTCCACTCACTGAAGTCCTGTACTATGTATCACACTCCTAATAAATAGTGTATTTGCACTGTTACATTTGTGTGTGTGAATTCGGTTCCTGACAGGCAGGCATGTGCACACGCCCAAACTCTGACTCTGGATACCAGGGTTTGAATCCCCATTTAGACCTAAATGCAGATTTGAAAATTGAAATAAATTTTAACTATTACCGTATTTTCCGGCGTATAAGACGACTTTTTAACCCAAGAAAATCTTCTCAAAAGTCGGGTGTCGTCTTATACACCGGGTGTCGCTGAAACTTCGCTCGCTCACTCGCTCAGCTAGTGTGCTGCAGCTGCTGCTGCCTCCCAGCGCTGCCCAGAGGACATCCTCCCAGGAAAGGAGGAGGAGGGATATTAAAAGGGGGGAGGGAGGGAGGGAGCGAGCAGCTCAAGTTTGCTCAAAAGTCCAGCGGGGCTGGCAGGAAGCGCCTGGGGCTGGCGAGGCTGCCCCTTTTTGCAAGGATGTGAGCCCGGCGCTTGGCTGCTGGCTCCTCCGGAGCGACGGCGAGGGAGGAGGAGAGGAGAGGCTCTCAGCGGCACACTCTCCCGAGAATGGGAGCCGGGCAGCCTTTCTGGTTCCTCCACCGCTTCCTCCTTCGCCAGGCTCTTGTAAGATAAACATGTAGAGTTTCAGCTGCAACACGGCTGGTTTGGAAAGTCTGACCTTTCTAGCCATTTGCATTTACTTAATACCTCTCTCTGTAGCCGAAGGGTAATGATTGTTGATTAACATTGCCTAAAGCAGATGGAGAGACGTCAGGCTTTGTAAGATCTGCTTGTTTTTCCCCAGACCCTTGGGGGTCTACCACCCAGAGACAGGCATAGAGTAGTGGCTTGTGCTGCCATGTGCTCATTTTAGGAATTCCTAATGAAAGATGCGCAATAATATATATATATACACACATATATTTTAAATCCCACCAAGAGGCGTTCCAGGGCACCGGCTCCACTTTCCCTCCCTCTGGACAACTCATTCGCAGTGACTGGGGCATCCGAGTTTCCTGGATCGGGCGAGCCTATCAGCGGCCGTGGAGGGAGGGAGGCTGGCCAGAGTTGCTCCTGTTGCTAGGCAGAGGACCTCCGGGAAGGAGGAGGAGGAGAGGACAACGGGGGGTGGAGCCAGCGCTGCGAAAAGGGCCATAGAGCAGCGCTGTGCCCAGAAAAACACGCCTCTTTCACCCACCTGGCCCGCCCTTGTATCCTATTACCGTACCTCCTTCTCTGCCTTTCAGATTCACTGCAGTCCTCAGGAGGGAGATCTACCACTTTGATAGTCTTGGAGACAGAGAGGGCTGGGCAGGCAGGGAGGGCTGACCAGTCCAAGCAGGCTTTGTATACAACAACCAGCCAATTGCCAGTAAGGTACATCGGGCTGGTTGTTGTATACTGGGTACCACATACAGTACAGCACCAGTATCAGTACCTGTTCATACAGTGTAGCACCAGTACATACAGTACAGTATACAAATGTCCAACAGTCAAAACCCCATCATGGCTCCACCAGCAAGAAGAAAGAAATATGAAGCCAGTTTCAAGCTTAAAGTTGTAAACTTTGCCATGGAACATAATAACTGCGCTGCTGCAAGACAATATGGAGTAACAGAAAAGATGGTTCGGGACTGGAAAGCAAACGAAAAAGCATTAAAGAGTATGCCAAGGGGTAAGTGTGCATTAAGAAGAGGCACCCCACATTGGCCAGAACTCGAAAAACATGTAGCAGACATGGTGAATGAGCATTGCCAAAATGGTTATGTAGTGACACGAAATCAAATACGTTTGTTTGCACTTCAGTGGGCCAAATCTAACCCAGATCACAGCAACAAATTTAAGGCCACTGCATCCTGGTGTACTAGATTCATGACAAGGCATAATATGGTACTGAGGCAAAAGACAAAAATTGCCCAAAAATTACCTGCAGATCTTGATAACAAACTAAATAGTTTCCATCGATACGTAATAAAACAGCGCACTAAACATGGCTATGCGTTAAGTAGTATCGGAAATATGGATGAAACTCCAATGAATTTTGACATGGTTGGAAATAAAACTGTCCATCAAAAAGGTGAAAAAACAATTTTACTTAAAACAACAGGACATGAGAAGTCCAGTTTTACAGTGGTAGTAGGATGCACAGCTGATGGTGCCAAACTGAGACCAATGATTATTTTTAGAAGAAAAACAATGCCAAAACTCAAGTTCCCTGTTGGTTGTTTTGTACATGTGAATGAAAAAGGCTGGATGGATGAAGAAGGGGTAAAGCTATGGCTTGATAACGTATGGAGCAGGCGACCAGGTGGACTTATTCAAAAACGCAGTCTACTGGTGTGGGATATGTTCAGGGCTCATTTAACTCCCAGCACCAGGCAAAGGCTTGCAAGACTAAACACAGATGCGGCAGTTATTCCTGCAGGATTGACATCGTTGGTACAGCCACTGGATGTGTGCCTAAACAAGCCATTTAAAGATCGCATTTGAGAACAGTGGAATGAATGGATGGTTAGCGGTGAAAAGTCATTCACAAAAGGAGGAAACATGCGTGGTCCACAGTTGGATGTTTTGTGCAAGTTTGTCATAAAAGCCTGGAATGATATTGGTGCAGAAACAGTAATCAAGTCTTTCAAGAAGTGTGGCATATCAAATTCATTAGATGGTATGGAGGACGACTACTTGTGGCAAGATGAAGAGGAAGCCGAAGCTGAGACCACACCATCTGATACGGAATTTGATCCATACGATGACTGTCTTACAAATGTATCACAAGATGTCATTGATGTACTTATGACATCAGATGACGAACAGGAGGATTTTGAAGGCTTTTAAAGGGAAGCTGTCGTGCCAGCAAAACCTGTAAAAATACTGTAGCTTGTTAATTGGCCAGGGACTGGCCCGGCACTTGCTCTCTCTCTATTGTTTGTTATCTTCCTCCTATCATCATCAGTTCCAGTTTGGTTGACAGCTTAGAAAACAAACAGCATGGCAGCTCCCATGGGTTTATTGTCTTATCCTTCCTTTCAGCTTTAGAGTGAATTAGGAAAAGTTTAATCCGCTTGCACTGTTTTATGTTTACATGTTTGATGACAAACAGCCTTATGTTTATAAGTGACAGTTTTCCTGCTAAGTACCTGCATGTCATAAGCATTTGAATTAAAATTACCATATTGAAATCAAATCTGATGTTTTTTTTATTTTTTATTTGGTGTGCTTTGGAAGAGGGGTAGTCTTATACGCTGAGTATATCCCAAACTCTATATTTTAACTGGAAAAGTTGGGGGTCGTCTTATATGCCCAGTCGTCTTATACGCCAGAAAATACGGTATATAAATAAATAATATAAAAATATAATATAAACAAAATATATAAATAAAAATAATTTTTAAATATTTAAATCTAAATTTAAATATTTAAATCTTGAGTTCAGTTTTGGCAGTTCTTGGGAAAAATTATATCATATTAAAACGACATTTGCAGGATATCCTGGTAAAGAAAAGGTTAAGAACCATTGGTGCAGGTGTGAGAACTATGGATCACTCTTAAAGAAATTGGTGTGCCACAACATTTGATTGTCCTAATGTGTAACCTTTACTCAGGACAAGAGGGTACTATTAGGGAAGAATACAGAGAAACAGAATAATTTCTAATTGGCAAAAGTGTCATGCAAGGCTACATTTTTATCTCCCTGTCTAACTTGTATGCTGAACATATTACCCTTAAAGCAGGATTAGATTCAATCAAGAAAGCTACGATCCTGACTCTGCAAGAACTGAGCAGGGCTGTTGATAACAGGGTGACCCATAGGGTGAAGTTAACTTGACAGCAGTTAACAACAAATTTTTCATCACAAATGCACACCTAGAGTGGAGTGGAAGCAACTGGGGTGCAAAATTTACTACCATTGCAGGTAGTATATATATAAATATATAGTAGCATCCCTCTCTCTCTCTCTCTCTGTATGTGTGTGTGGGGGGAGTATTTGTTTAAAAAGAGTATTCATTCTGTGAGTTTCCTTATGCTTAATTCTGTAAATATTTTTTTCTGAATAAAGTGGAACAATTTAACAGCTTCCATTTAGGAATCTGTGCCACAATGACAAAACTGTTTGCACATCAGGATTAGCTACTTTTGCTAAGGTGTGAAACAAACATGGGTTCCAGGGAGATTTTATAGCTCCTTGAGCACAATTTTTAGTCATTTCTGTTGCGAGGTATTTACATTTAATCAAATCTATAGGATTAGAAAGGTGGGGGCAGAGAAGGAAATGTCACAACATCTCTGTCCCTGTATACCACCTTTTTGTTTGACAATGTCTTTTTCTTAATTAGCTTGTGTTCCATACAGATTGTCACTACAAGGAGTCTGTTGGAAAACAAAATACAAGAAGGGAGTTTAAACTGCTGATGGCTTGCTTTTGTGTGGCTTCCAGGCATTTGAGCAATTTTGCTAAAAAGTACCCTTGTAACCTATTTCCGAAGGCCACTACCAGATAATTATGTTTGGTTTAATTTACATACTGCCAGTTTATAACCTAATTAGTTCTTCAACCACTAGCCCCTAGGCAGTATGTAGGCCTACCTACCTCTTGTTTGTGATCTCCAGTGGGAGAGAACTGGTGTTATAATTTAAAGGGAGCAGCCTGGGGTGGTGGAGGACGGCAAAACTCAACTTCAGGATGATGCTTTTAGGGTCTGATTTAGAACTTTTGTCACGTCATAATTCAGGTAGGTGATTGCATACTGGATATACATTTTCTGTCTATAAATAAACTTCATTGCAGATTGGCTCTGTAAACATGGTAAATTTCAATTTACAATGCAATTGTATATATGTACAGTCCAAGTGTTCTGATTTGACAGAGAGAGTCCCAATGAATCAGGACGGTTGCATTGTATGTATATACAGCTCAATGTAAATTGCAGAAAATCATCATGTCCGCAGAACAATCAGCAATGACATATATTCTGCCATCCTGCTTTTTCAGCTGTTTTAAAAATATGCCAGTTTCTCCCTTCTCTTCCCAATTATACCCCCTTTGTCCTCAGCTTACGTCAATTACTGTAAACGGAGTTCAACTTGCAAAAAGTAGTTTGTACCCAGTTAGTTGAACAGAAGGGGCAGTAGAAAAGTGATCGGAATCATACCCTTCCTTGTAGCTCAGGCAAAAGCAAACTGACACAGCTTCTTCAGGTTTGTGTGTTCTTTTTCATTAATAAGTTTTGACATCTTAATCACATTCTGATGTTTCTTAGCCACAGGTATTCCAGTTTTCACCTGAAATTTTGGAGAGTATGGTATATACCTCCATATCCACAGAGTCTGTATCCATGGAGTCAACCAATCATGGCTTGAAAATATTCCAATAAAATAAAATAAAATATTTTAAAAATATCCAAAAAGCAAATGTTGATTTTGCCATTTTATATAAGGGATGCCATTGTTACTACACCATTGTACATAATGGGACTGGAGCATCCATGAATTTTGGTATCCCTGGGGGGGGGGTCCAGGAACCAAATCCTAGTGGACACAAAAGTATATGGGACTAACTTCTAGGTGTTTATGTATTGCCTACGACTGGGACATTTGAAACATAGAATATCAGGTAAAGTATGTCTGTGTAGGACAAATAAATATATAGGCATGTACACGATATACCTATTTGCGTCTTCTCAAATGGCTGTGTAACTTACCTCCCACCGTTCTTAGTTCTCACCCAAGTATATGTAAACTTTTATGTGTGAATATATTGAAATATATGCACATATGCACACTTTTTTAAAAAAACATATTAAATATTATCCAGAAAATGGTAGCTTAATGTTAATCAACAGGGGTGGCTTACTGTTAAGCCTTCCGCAACATCCCCAAGAGGCCTGAGGAATCTGCAATTCACAGCCCTGAAATTGACTTTTTGGTTGCAACTTTTTGGTTGCAACTTTTAAATAATTCCTTTATTGGCTTTATTTAATTTCTTCTCCTTTCTACCAGTCCAATTTCCCCTGAGCCATAGTTTGACAGTTAGAAAAGAGAAAGGTAATTTGTATGGGCCTTCAACCAATAGTGGGAACATGGGGCTTAAACTCCATTTTTTGCCTTTAAACAAACAGCACCTGTTGAATCAACAGGATTTTCTGATGTGTTGTCACCATTTGACAATGGATTGAATGGGCTTACTGTAGTTGGGGCTTAACCAGTAGGATTCAGCACTGAAGCTGCTGACAGCCTTAGATTCTGAGATCTTGGAAGAATTTTTTACCATTGCTGATGGGTTTTGCACACTGACTTGAGTCTTGAGCCACAAAGACAGCTTGGAACTGCTGTAATAAATTACAAATATTGTGGTTACCTGTAACTAGCTACTTTTCAGAAGTAATGAGTTGGCTCATCATTATAGTATTTCACAGTGAAATGAGCAACATTTTCTAGTTACTCCAAAAAAATGATTTTAAAGCACATTTTAAAGACATTCCAACACAATTTCTCCAATTTTATGCCATTCTCTTATCAGTACTTTTTCTTCAAAAGCAAGGGTAATGAAAAAGAAACTGAGAAGTAATGAGTACTGGTTTAAGCAATTATCTTATTCCCTCCTTCCCTGATTTTAGCAGGGAGTCTCCTGATTAAACCTCTGTTGTACCATGTTTTCAGCTACTTTAAAAATGTCCCAGTTTCTTTCTCCTCCGTCCACTTTCTCCCTTTGGCCTGAACTTACTTCACTTGCTGCAAACTTATTCAGCAGAGAGGAGAGAAGGGAGGAGAGGAGGGATGAAATCTTGCCTTTCCCAGTAGGCTCAGGCAAAAGCAAACTGCTATAGCTTCTCCTAGCTTGTGTGAGCTTCCTCATTAATAAGTTGTGCTGACTCAACCACACTATGATGTTGCTTGGCTACACGTTTTTATTTTCTTCTGTGAAATGTTGGAAGATATGAATTATAAATGTGCAGTGATAACATATCACTTTTCAAAAATTAAAACAAATAACAGAGATAAATTATTCTATAAAGCAACTTTCCAGGCTCTTGGGCACAATGAAGAAAGCTAGCCTTGCTCATTTCCGCACTATGGTGTTATAGTGCTATTATTCCGCTTTCAACATTCTGTGTAATTCTGGGGTTTGTAGTTTACTGAGGTCAACTATGTCCCTCCCTAAACTGCAAACTCCAGGATCCCATAGGATGTTGAAAGTGGAATAAAAATGCTGTAACAGTGTAGTGCGGAAATGGCCCTTGTCTTGAAGACCTGTACTTGCTCTGGGTGCTCCGGACTAAAATACAGGCCTTGTCTTTTGTGTTTTTTTGGGTTCAGCAGAAATGTCCTACCTCTATCTGTAATAGCTCCTGATGTATACCTTGAGAAGTTATTTTTTAAAATACTCCAAATGTCCATTGTTACAAAATCCTATACAGTAACCCATTGCTATTAATAGTGTAGTTTTGATTAGTAATTTGTTGTGTTACTTGTTCCTTTTTTTCCCTTTTGTACATTCTTTGAAAAAAAAAGTAAGAAAATATTTTAAAATATGGAAATAAAATCTTACCAAAATTCCCCAAGAAAACATTCTGGCCGCCTACTCAAATGAATTAAAATAACTAAGCAAGAAAAAAGCGACAACATACCATGCACTAACTGGAAAAAGTAATGATGTTACCAGTTGTTATATTATTTTGTAAAAGGTCCATTGCTGATGTCCTTATTTTCCCCAAAGCAAACATCTTCCTGGTAGCAGTGTGGCTTATTATTGTTTTGCTTCCATGCTTTTCCCTGAGCACATTAGAGAAAGTATTCTTAGGAAGTGCATGAAAGAAAAATTTCAAACAAGAACATGATATTACTCATGCCCTTAGTTACTGTGTGACTACTATTTAATAAATAAATAAACAGTAGACACCTCCCCCTGCCAAAGATGAAGACAACAGTGGAGGCAAAGTGTTAAAGCCTTTCTCTCCCACATCACAGACTTGATCTGTCTTGCTTTCATTTCCTCATACATCTTGTTGAAAATTTATTTGTATTTTTTAAAAATCATCTATACAAGGTTTTAAGATATGAATAACATCAGATCTGTTTTGGTTCTTAGTAGTGGTTGCTTGTAAATCCAGATCCAACTTCTTTTTCTTCCAAGATTTGGCAGAGCCAAAGGTGGATTCCTTCACTGACTTTTGACAGTGAAATAGCTGTGAGGTGTTCTCCTTCTGCTTTTTCTTTTTTGCCTGTTTCATATGGTGCATATGCCTGTGCTTAACTGATACACATTTTTCAAAGTGTGCTGAAATTAAAAACCAATAATCTGAACTACGTTGTGTAGACACTTAAAAAGAAAAAGGTTAGTAGTTGCATGAAACAAAGAGGACTAAGAACCCTTTCTTCAAGATCAACATGCCATACCCCCCCACTCCATGATAGGGTGTAATTCACAATTATCATTTAATTGGCATGAAACAGAAATTATACACTGACATGGTTGTAAAGCTATGCTGGAGAAGAAGACTGGCTGAACACATGCAATGCAAAAATAGGTCAGACAAGACCTCAGGGCATGGCCAGGTCCTGGTCAGGGAAGCTCTGGTGATAATGGACTTGCAAACATCCCTTGACCCAACCTTTGAAAACAATAGCACCTGAAAGTGCCTTCGATTGTCTTCAACCCGCACCTTCCTCTTGCTGAATTTCTCCTTTGTTTCCTTACCTGCCCAGCCATTAAGGAGCTATCATAATTCCCATCAATTCTTTGTCAAAGCCATTAGCTCATTCCAGACTCCATTGTCTAGTATGCCAGAGAGCCATTACCACCTTCCCCCCAGGGTGGAAACAGGGTGTTTAAACCCCAGCTCCCAGGTAGATAGTACTCTGGACAGGGGTTGTCACTCTGCTGCTCTGATTCCCATTCTTGTACTACCGTCAGACCCTTAGTCTGAGCCAAATCGCTTCATCTTTTCTCTACAGGATAGGTAAATACCACTCACTTCACCCTAATTTCTTGCTATCCAATTCTTTCTCCCTTTTCCTTCAGTTAGCCTTGTGTGATCAAGAGACTGTGTGAATCTTGTGTGTGTGTGAGTAATTCCTTTCAATAAAACAAAATATTCTTTCAGTCCCTGACTGGTGTCCCTGCATTAGTACCGGTACACACAGGTGTAAAAGATCCTGTAAGGTTAGTCCCCTCTTGCAGTCCCCTCCCTTTGAGGTACTTCCTCCACTATCTCATGGAGGCATTGGCATCGCAGATAGACCTCTGAGTCACCCACCCTTTGGGGTAACAGGGGTTATTCTTTGCAGGGGCACACTCCAGGACTCTCGGCTACCTATACTATTTTAGGCTTCTCCAGAACTCTGGAAGACTGTGCTGCACCACTGAGGTAATCATTTAGGGTGGCCAGAAATGATGTGGCATCATTTTCATTTGCTTTTCAGGGCATTGTTTTTGTTTGTTTGCTTGCTTGCTGTTTCAGGATGCGCTCCTCCTCAAAGCAGTATTATTTGGCAAAATCCACCTAAAACTGGGAGTCTGAAACTACTTTTTACCACATTCTTTTGTGTGTGGGAGGGCAATTGATAGGCTTTGGGGAGGTTTGCTGGAGTCCTAAGGTCTACTTCAAAAAGTTGCATGTGGCCCAGAAGACAAACATTTCCCACTTCTAGACTAAATATAATTGTTAATCCCCATTAGAGTAGGCCCACTGAATGATGGCACTTGCTAAGTCAACACCTAAGTAGGCCCTGTTGATTGTAAAAGACTACTCTATTTGAGGAGTAACAATTCAATTTGTTCCCAGGTTCTTATCAAGCATGTGGACATTTAGCCATCACCCTGTATGCTGTTTATGTCCACCTTACCCCAAATGGAAACACAGCAATCCACACAAACAAGAAGGTCATTCCACTTAGCCAACTAAATGTGATTTTGGCTTAAGAGCGTAATGAAATATGTGCCAGGTTTTGTGAGAGAAGTGGTGGGGTCAGGAATAAAAGAGCAACTTCAATGAATATGAAATATAAAACAATAATTTATTTTTTTATTTTTAACTTCATTTTACTTGTTAGTAACTAGTCATGATTTCGTGAAAACTGCTCTCAGTTTCAATACATTCAAATCTACCAAGCAGACAGCTACTACAATGGGCATTTCAAATTACACAAACCATCTTGTAAAAAGGTAAGACACACATGCACATTCTTTCTGTAAGCCACAGCCTTGGCAAGCTTGTTTCAACATCTTTCAGGTCTGCAGTGTACAGCACTTTACCTCTGCTCTTTCAAGTGCTGCTTATGTACTTCTTTCAGAAACCACAGAGAGAGAAAATAAAAATGTGTATTTGTTAGCCAATACCTTTAGGCGCTGTGTGCACAATACCTTAGGTTACCTCCACTCCCATATCCTCTGTCCTTATAACCTCTGTCCCCATATTCTATGTCCTCCTATGCCCTGGTGGCTAGTTTCCCCTATACCAGCCATGGGGAACATTTGGCTCTGCAGAGGCTGTTGGACTGCAGCTTCCACTATCCTTCATAGCCACTTCGTTATGATGGGAACTGCAGTCCAACAACACCTGAAGGACCACACATTCTCCATCTCTTACCTGTACTATGGCCTGTATGTCAGAATTCAGTTTCTTTGATCTACTCTGGCTACTGCTTTGAAGTCAAGCCGTAGCTGTCTAGACGTTTTCAGCAGTCATACAACCCACTCAAGTTTACTGCATTTGCTAGGCAGTCCTCTGATTTTGCTGCCCCCTGTCACAGTGCTTCTCAGGTGATTGGATATGAGGGACAGGCAATTATTTTTTTTCCAGGTTGCCTGGAACCAGTGCCCATTGGCTACAACTGTTTCTTTTCTTCCTGGAAAACTTACCAAGGACTGGCAGCCAATGGTTCAGGAACCAGCACTGTACTAGGGACCATCACTTTGAGTAGCACTCCCCTATCAGACATCCAAGCCAGAAAGTTTACTGAACACATGATGAGTCACCGTATCTGGTCATCAGCTGGGCAGGCATGCTGTCCCAGATGGCAAAAAATTATGTGCGAACAATCCCAAGGATATAACCAATTTGATAAGTGGTGCATAATGCTGCAGAAGAATTCTATCAAGAGTTTGGTAGTTCAACTAAAATATTGATAAAATGGCAACTTGTGCAGAGAAAAGGGCAACAACATATTGCAAAATACTGTTTTGTTAAAAATACTATTTGAAGTTGTCTTTGTGTTTCTGCATGTGTAACCTTTTTTTAAAAAATATGAATATAGTTTTAAAAGATATTACCTGTGTAAGCATGATTAATATGTTTTCTCTCCTGTTATTTTAAACACTTTATGTAAAAGGGTAACAAGTTACAAAAAAAGGTACTATTGGTATACCAAATAAGCTCTGACTGTTCAGTATTGCCTTTTAAGATTTTGGGTGGATGACTTTTTCTCTCCTCTTTGAGAACGTTTGCACCCAGAGTTCAGTATCTGAACTATAAAATTGATGACTGTGTCTTATATACAAAACAAAAAGTGTTGCCACATTTAACGAGGCAGGAATCTCTACCCCAACAGGAGGATTTTATGTACACGCTTTGGCACGGGAAGATTATACTGTAGTCACCGACAGAAAGGAGTTGTAAACTTTTGTGCCATCAGGTGACTTTGTGCCATGGGTTAGGAGTTCCTGGATTGTCATCCAATTGTCAAATATCTTTTTATTCCTTTTCTTCATCATTTTTTTGTGGCTCAGTTCTATGATATTCACCTCCTTCTTCTCCTCAGCCCCTTGCTGCTCCTTCAAACATTCTAACCTGCTCTGCATCATAAACTCGCGTCGTCGCCTCTGCTCCTTGGCTTTCACAATATGTTGCTTTCGCTCCTCCTTACTCCAGTAGCGGCCCATCTTCATTTCACTTATGGCATCATCATCCGTGGTCATGCCACTGCGCTCTTCCTTGATCTTTATGGCTCGCTCTCTCAGCAACCTGTCTCTTACTGGTCTCTTGGTAATATAACGGGTACCATCACTCCTGACTTTGACTTTCCATTCCATTCTGGGTTCACTCTGATTTGAAGAGTTCAAATCTTTGCACATGCTCACTAGACTCATTTGGCTCTGCGCATACTCCACTGCTGACTTCTGCTGTATCAGCTGCATGTAACTCTGGTAATGTTGGGCATGGGCAGGGATGTGGGCATGTTTATAGGGAGAGTGCTGATATGAAGACAGATAGCCACCAGGTTTGGAGGTCTGACCTGGGCTTTTGCTTCCATCATTGGCTTTTCTCTCCTTGATTTCCAGTGGGTTGCTAAGGTCAACATCTTTTGGGTGAAGTTTAGATGCACTGGATTCATGACTCTCTGGGCTAGTCAGCAAATTTTTCTGAGAGCCTTCTGCCCCTTCATCACCTTGCGACTTGAGACCTTCTGCTGTTCTGCAGAGAGAGTTGTTGGGTGAGATCTCCAGTGTGAGAGGTGTGCTTCGGCAACTTTCTCCTGTGTTGTAAGCACTGGAGCTGTCCTTGTCTGATTTCTCAGGAAGCTCAGTAATATCTGAGAGTTCATGTCGGCGGACATCAATGCTTGTGTTGTAGTTGCGGAACCCGCTGTTGTGCAGCATCCATGGTTCCCTGTACTGTTCTTTCAGCTGCTGCATCTTGTGGGCCCTCACAATATTGAGACACTCCAACTCGATGCTGCGCAGTTCCTCATTGAGCATCTCCAGCTCCCTGTCCACACTTTCATGGTCACTTTTGCTCATATCCAGAGTACTGTTGTGGTAGTATATGCTGTATGGGTTTGCAGATTTCACCTGGCATTTCAGTTCCAGCAGTTCTCGGAATCTTTCACACTCATCCACCGGTATGCCAAGGAAGTCTGCATCTGTGCAGTCGGCTGAAATAAATGACTCATTGCTGAACTGCATGTCACCACTGCCCAGAGTGTCATGGCTATACATTAGCTTCTTCTGACTCCCCAAAGTGTTGGAGGAAGTAGTGTGGTCATCGGCATTGTTCTCTTGTTCTGAGCTTTCATCATTTCGAGTGCTTTCATCAGTACGTCCTACACCACTGTCTTTCTCGTGCTGGTTTGATAAAATGGTTGCAGTATCTGTGGTACCTCCATCCTCATCATTTTTCTTCTTCTAAAGAGAGAATTTGTTAAGAAACTAGGTAAATAAAAGTTACAAGCAAAGCTGTTTTCTCCTGCTCAATTCACACAGATAGATTTGCCCAGAACATCTTATGTGAAACATTTTATTTTCATTTACTGATTTATTACAATATTTGTTTAGTGCCTCTAAGCCTGCCACAGCCCCAGATGAAAACAGGTAAAAGCATTATTTAAAACACATCAAAACAATTTTTCAAAATCTCTTTTTAAACACATGCAATTAAAGGAATCCGAAAGAGAGCTCAGATTTTTGAGGACCAAAGGCTAGAGAAACAGAGCAGTCATGGATGCCTGCTGGAAGCTGAGAAGGGATGCAAGCTGCCTGCCTTCCCTTGGGAGAGACTTCCACAACTGAGGAACTCTGCTGTACCCATTATAGGCAGAGTGCTCTTTTTGTTATTGTGTTGTTCAAATGGAGTCACTTTCTCTTTTGTGATTTGTTTCTCTCCCAATGAATCAGAGTAAGAGTACAGGGTTTGTTTCTATAGTTTCTTGGGAGAAAAGCAAACCAGAGAAGAGAAATCACCCACATTCAGACAACACAGTAGACAAACCATGGAGCAAAGCCACTCCATCTGCAAGCAGCTCATGTACAACAACCTCGGGCACCTGCATCTCCCTCACTTGGTGTGTTGTCTGAATTCATTAAATTAAATGAATAGTACTTAAATAACCATAGAGTATGTAGGGTAGCATGCACTTTAAAAAAAAATACAGTAGAAAAAAATCTAGATTATTCATTATTCTACAAATGCAGGATATTATTTTTATCTAGTAGTGTTGTTCAGAGACAACTTGTATAAGCCCTGGAGAGTTACATGGAGTGTCAAGCATGCTTAAGGTAGTTTTCAGATAAAAGTCAGGAAACAGCATGACTTACAAGCTACTTTTTATTCTGAACGACAAAGCATGCAGTCCTTCCCCAACAACTACCTGCAAATCTGTATCTGAATATTAAACAAATTCTGTCAATAAGGCAGTTGGCCAGTCTAAATTACAATGGAATTTACCTGTTGAAGCATGCTGGCAGTAAACTGCATTGCCTGATGGTGCTGCTCCTCTAGCATGTCCATGTGCAAATCGTCTAGGTAATCATTTCTGTCATCATCCATCCATCCTTCGTCCAACTACAAGGGCACAACAAAAACACCAAATATTGGTAAGAGCAAATTTTGGAAAGTCATAGTTTGTTCACATTGCTTGTTGTAGTGTTTGGCAAGTAATCATGGTTGTAACTTGTTGCATTACATGTCGGAGTATTTGTTACTTTTTATTTTTTTTTAAAAAAACACCCCCAGGATTTACAAGAGAATGGCATGTAGGCTGGGAATTCTGTGACCTGTACTCTAAAAGTAACATTTTCAAGCTACAACACAGAAGTTGTATATCACTGACAAAGCAGTCTGCTCTCCATATAAATTAGCGTCTTCTCAAGCTCCCTGGTGTAGGGAACCAGCATTTCTTTTTCCTCGTGTGCCTGTGGCAAATACCATACTTTTGCCCATTAGCTGTGTTGTTGCTTGCCTACAAGCTGTTTCAGACTTATTGCAACCCTAAGGAGATCCTATCATAGGGTTTTCTTGGCAAGATGTATCAAGAGGGAATCTTCTTTTGCTTTCCTCTGAAGCAAGGAGACTGTGAGTTTCCCAAGGCCACTCAGTGACTAAGTGGGGATTTGAACCCTGGTCTCCAGAGCTGTAGTCCAACCCTCAAACCACTATACCACGCTGGCCCATTAGCTACAATTGGTTTATGTCCTGGCCATCTCCTGCCTTGACTATTGAAGCATTCTCCACTTTGGCCTTCCACTGTCTTGCCTTAACACTTCTATTTAGTAATAACAACATCATTTATATTTTCATACCGCTTTATAGTGCTAAGCATTCCCTAAGCAATTTACAATGTGTTTTTAGCTAATGCCCCCAACTAGCTGGGTACTCATTGTACTGATCCATGGAAAGATGGAAGGCTGAGTCAACTTGGAGCCTGGCAGGATCAAACTCACACTATTGTGGCTACAGTACCAGCATTTAACCACTGCACCACCAAGGCTCTTGGCTAATATAATTACTCTGCTCTCTTGCTCCTTGTTCTATATGACATCTCTCCTTAACCTCTTACACCGGCTTTCTGTTTGCCCCAGTAGTAGCGTATACTCCTTGTCTGTTCAGTTAAAAGCATCAGTGGCCCTGCCTTCCCTTATCTCTCTGTGATTACATCCTGATACCACAGCACCTGTGATGTTTGCTTATCCAGTTGCATCACCCTGAAACATCAGAAGTATTTGTGCTCTGTAAAGCAGTATGCATGTTAAAGGTGCTCTAAAAATAATAGTTAAGAAAAAACTGATACAACACCTGGAGAATTTCTGGTCTTGCTATGAGTAAGGAAACATTCTTGCTTTCTTCACTGGTTAGGAGCGCCACAGCTTCCTCTCGGTTTTGTATCTCAATGCCATTAATCTGGGACAAAGAGAAATGCATATTAAAAACCCAGTGCACAGAAATCCAAAGACCATCACTTGATATATGAACTGAATCATGCCCCTAGAAAACCTGGAACTCTATAGATATTTTTGACCAAGAAACATTAGTCCATGCTGGGACACAAGATCCTTTATGTGGAGTGTAATCTATTATATCAATCTAGACAAATCCCATTGAAATCAATGGGTGACCCATGTCTGAGGATCTTAGTTTAATTCCAAATTTGGAATACTCACACCACTGACCAGCCTCAGCAACTTTCAACAAGATACTTCTCCTTCTCCCTATAATGGGAATAATGCACCTTATACGTAACTATCCTGTAGGTTCTGATGTAGACGCTCATCAAGCAGCTATTTGAAACCAGTAATTTTGAATGATAAATTGGACTGGCTTTACCATTACAGAAATCAAAGTGCATGACTCAGGCAGCAGATGCAGAGAAAGGGGAAGTAGCAAGGAGGCATTAGTGGACAGTTACTGAGCAACTTTGCTGTCTTTGGGTGAGGAGGATCTGTCCTGCTACCAGTGCTGAAATATGATTCAATGATCACGCTGGCCAGTTTTTATATGGTGCTGCTGCTGCTGGGTGTGTGTATGCAATGCATGCCTCTGCGGACATTTTATCCTTTGCTTCAGACAGCAAAATGTCTCAGATCAGCTTGACCAACAATTCTTTTTAAAGGCATCTTCACGGGGGGGTGGAGGGAGTTATTTTTCCATGTCAGAAAGAACTCTAGTTTTTAAAACTTTGCCCTGGTAAGATGAATACCTGTTCCTGCCACATAAACTTTACTGCATCAAAATATAATGTGACAATGGGGATTCACAGGGCTGCTGTGAGGCTGAATAAAATAAGGATTATAAATCTCTTTGCCTGCTAAAAGTGCTATATGATGGCAAATTCAATAACATTACACCAGTGCTAAGAGACTGTTGGATTGTCCCCTTAGGTAGTTTCTCACAAACATAATGCTGTCAGGTAATACTTTGCCTTTCATGGCTGATCTATGAAAGTAAATACTGCTGCATTTGGCCTAAACTGCTAGTGCCTGGCCTTCAGATATTTCACTGAAAGACTGTTTGGAGATATTTATACTGGAGACAATTGAAATATGATTTTGTCATAACTCTCTGCAGGATCACAAAATCAGCAAATGAAGAACTAATACAAAAACTGAGGCAGGATTTCAGGTATCATGAATTGTTTGCAAACTCACTTGAATTATACGATCGCCCTCTCTGATGCGGCCATCCTTTGCAGCAATGCTGTTGGGATCAATCTATAAAAGAGGATAAAGTTGGCTACTTAACTGTACTTCTATTCCACGCCACTTTTTGGCCCCCCAGAGCTTCCACAACAGGATAAAATATAAGCCCAAATAAGTCAGAATCACAGGAAACACAATGATTCAAGTAGGTCAAGGAAGATCAACTTAATCAATAGCAGATAGTCCAGAAATGGCTGGTGCCCAACTGATTGATAGGGATGAAAAAAGTAATTGCTCAATAGCTCAGTAAGGGAAGACTGAGCAGGGGAAGAACCCCCTCCCTGGGTTCTATGGGGCCACCTATAATTGAACATTGCAAACACAATTACAATTTGAATCCCAATATATATACTTTTTAACAACAATGCAACAATTTATGGCCATTTCCACACTAGCCTGTTATAGTGCTATTATTCCACAACGTGCTGAAAGTGGAATAATAGCACTATAAGAGGCTAGCGCGGAAATGGCCTATACATTAAATTGGACACATATGCACTGTCCTCAAAGTTTCAAGCACCTAATGAGGTGCTAGTGCAGGACTTGATTTCAAGACTCTTCTGCTTGCGATGCTAAGTCATATTGCAACATTTGGATGCAAATCTGAAAGCCTTAAATAAAACAAATACAAAATAGAAGCAAACACACTATAAAAATTAATGATCTTCTTTCCCTCCTAAATACATAATTGCAAAAACGACTAACTTATTTAAGGTGAAAGAAGACTCCTCCTTAGCTCTGGCAACAGCAGCTCCTCTTCAGCTCCAGCTCTCCCTTTCCTTCTGAACTAAACTAGCAAGTAAAGCCCCTTCCTTAGGGTCTGTCAACCCAAAGGGCCAAGCCATAAGGGTTACATGAGCATAATTGTCTTGCAGGCCAGTTCATAGATTTCTTCTTAAACACTTACTGAGCATTGACTAGTATATGTAAATGAGTATATGTAAATGAGTTTGTATGTATGTAATTATGACATTCTGTACTTCTTTTAAGTCTTCTCTCTCTGAGCTTAGTGCTTATAGTTCTTTCCCCGCCTTACAACTATTATGTGTGTGCATAACCACTTACCAACTTAGAATAACACATCATGTGTTTGTCTGCAGAAGAGAAGGTTAACAGAGGACATGATAGCCATGTTTAAATATCTGAAAGGATGCCATGTAGAGGAGGGAGAGGGCTTGTTTACCACTGCTCCAGAGACCAGGACAAGGAGCAATGCATTCAAGCTGCAGGAAAGAAGATTCCACCTGAACCTCAGGAAGAACTTCCTGATGGTCAGGGCTATCTGGCAGTGGAATATGCTGCCTCGGAGTGTAGCGGAGTCTCCTTCTTTGGAGGTTTTTAAGCAGAGGCTGGATGGCCATCTATCAGGAGTGCTTTGAGAGTGTTCCTGCATGGCAGGGGGTTGGACTGGATGGTTTGTGTGGTCTCTTCCAACTCTAAATTTCTATGATTCTATGATTCTATGTATCAGCAAAGGGGGCTCCTGTCCATGAATCATAGTCAGAAGAGACCACAAGGGCCATCCAACCAAAACCCCACCAAGCAAGAATATACAATCAAAGCTCTCCCAAAGGATGGCCATCTAGTCTCTGTTTAAAAACCTCCAAAAAGGAGACTTCACTACACTCCAAGGCAGTGTATTTCACTGTTGAACAGCTCTTACCGCTAGGAAGTTCTTCCTAAGGTTTGCCCAGAATCTCTTTCCTGGTCATTTGAATCAATTGCACTGTGTCCTAGTGTCTGGAGCAGAACAAAACAAGCTTGTAGTGTCTTCAATATGACAAATATTGAAACATGGCAATCATGTCAAGTCTTAACTTTCTCTTCTCCAGGCTAAACATACGCAACTCCCTAAGCCCTCCTCATAGGGCATTATTTCCAGACCTTTTACCAGTTTGGTCACCTTCCTCTGGGCGTGTTCCAGCTTGTCAATATCTTTCTTGAACTGTGGTGCCCATAACTGGATACAATATTCCAAGTGAGGTCTGATCAAAGTGGTACTGTTACTTCCCTCGATCTAGACGCTACACTGTCATTAATATAGCCTAGAATCAAATTGGCTTTGTTGAGCCGCTGCATGACACTGTTGATTCATATTCAGCTTGTCTGTGCATGTCACACAAATTCATTTTGTTAGCTTTGGTCCACCTATCTAATCTGTTAAGGTCATTTTGAATTCTGATCTGGGATATTAGCTACCCCTACTAATTAGGTGTCATCTACTAATTTGATAAGAATGTCCTCTATTCTGTCATCCAAGTCATTGATAAAGTTGTTGAATAGCACTGGGACCAGGAAAGAACTCTACAGCACTCAACTAGTCACGTCTCTCCAGGATGAGGAGGAGCCATTGGTGAGCACTCTTTGGGTTTGGTGGGTCAACCAATTATAAATCCACCTAAGGCCTCTTCTGTGTCCTCACTAAATGTGTCTTTGGCAATGGTGGAACCAAGAAAAAGTCCCTATCTGAGGATATTCAAATTCAGGCAGGCTCAGATAGGGAGTAAGGAGCGAAAATCCCTCTATTGGGGTTTTATGATATAAATCTCTGCTGATGGGCTTGTGTACTAAATGTGCTATGCGAGCATTGTGTTGAATGACAATGTTGTGCAACTGAATGCACGTGCAAAAGTGCAAAGGTGTGGCCTGCAGAACTGTACTTCTGCAACCCTGAACTGAATGCAGATGGTCTACATCAGACAAAAATGCCCAAAGATTTCTATAAAGAACTTATGCATGCTTAAGACCCAAACAGGAATCTGGTCACAGGTTTTTCAGACGGTCTGGGCCTTTCTGCACTACACTGTTATAGTGCTATTATTCCATTTTCAACATCCTGTGGAATTCTGGGGTTTGTAGTTTACTGAGGCCAAAGAGCTCTCTGGCTGAGAATTCTAAAAGCTACTCCCTAAACTGCAAACCCCAGGATTCCACAGGATGTTGAAAGTGGAATAATAGCATTTTAACAGTGTAGTGTGGAAAGGCCCTCAATATATAGCTATACAGGTCATAACCACCAATTTGAATTGCACCAGAAAATGGCACAATTCACTTCTTGAGCTGCTCATGTCACTACCCATCTTCCCCTTTCTGTTTCCTCCACGGCTGGGAGGATGGAGGCAGAGGGATGTATGCGTATTTATGTCCATGTTTGGGGGAGAGGTACCAGCTGTTCTTTAAAATGCCCTGGGCCTTCCTAATGCCATTTCTACTTCTTACCTCTGGTTCACCAGCTCCTAAGGTATTTGCTCGTTAAATGTTAAGGTATATAGATGAAATGAGAGGAGGAGCAATAATGTTGTATCACATCAGACTGCAAATTTATTTGAAGATATCTGTTTTATCATCTGTTTAAATATTTTCAACACTACTACAGTCTTTCCTTGTAGAAACCTGGAGGCCAGCCACACTACATAATTATAATATTATTATTCCACTTTAACTGCAATTGTTCCATCCTATGGGATCCTGGTGTCTGTAGTTTAGTGAGGTACTTGAGCAACCTGGCTGAGAATTCTTAGTACTGCCCCCTAAACTTCAAATTCCAATATTCCAAAGGATGAAACCATGGCAATTAAAGTGGAATCAAAAAGCTATCATTCTGTGGTGTGAATGGGACCCCCTGGTCTCCAAGCTTGTCACTGTTTTAGTCAGTGTTCTCTGGCACTGATTCCACTTGGTTGATAATGTTTGTTAATGAAGAACATGTACATTAATATGGAGAGTAACAGCATTGTCCAATAGCAGGAAGATAGTTCAGTATTACATCAAACCTGGCTTTGAGGTGCAATATAAAATATAGTTAGCAGGTAAAAACAGCAGACTATTTTAATTTTTAATTAAACTATTGAAAGGCAGGTGTAATGCTTGAAGCTATTCTATCTTACCTCACTGATATAAATGCCAATATCATCTTCATCATCAGTTCTGTAGCACACTGTAAGCCCAAACTTGTCCTGGCTGTTCACTCGATGCAAATCCACTTCCTAGGACAAACAAATGAGACCTTGGTGAATGTCTGTCTGTTTTTCAAAATATGTGGAAATATTTTGCTTAAGTTGTCTACTGTTTCTTTTTATGTGTTTAAATGATTGCACTATGTTAATTTACTGAGCTAGAAGTGAAGTGATTATGGGCACACAATCAATACTCAGGGCAACTGTGACTCTTCCATCAATATGAAGTCATTTTGAAAATAGACTCTTTTATTGATCATAGAGAAGAAAAATGGTTAGTCTTTTATGGAGTGGCAACACTAGGAAACATTGAAGCATTTACAAAGTTCTATTTTTAGTGCTCCTAAGTCTTCTAACATTTTCAGAATCTTGCAAAAAAGTAACATCATTCATGAAAAGACATGAAAATGGATGAATGAATACTAGATTCAAGCATTAAATTCCCTACCTCTTGCATTGACTGGCTATAAAATTGGATGTTAGGCTGTTTCTTTAAAGATGTTCTCATTCCTTCTCTGAAAAGGTAATTTTGCAAAAAACCTTTCTAACACCTCGTCTGAGGGTTTACTGCCTATGAATGTAATGCGGAAATTATGTAATCCCCAGGGTGTTACCATGAAATTCATTTTCTAAGTACTTGTTCCCAACTTCAACTCATGGTCTTGGGGCTAAACTGCTCTGTTTCAATAGGTCCAAAAGACAACTAATTTTAGCTGAACTAGGATCTCATATCCCAGCAAATACTACAAAACAAATTTTGGGACTTTACAGTATAGTTACAGTACAGTAAGGTTCTTTACATTATGAAATCATAACTGCCATAGATTTGACTCAGACCTCTGAGGTTAGGTCAGAAGGATGGAATGAACAGCATACTTCAAAGTAAGATGTTTTTACTATTGTCCTTTCTTGTTTGGGGGATATTATGAAGCCCACAGGCAAGTACGTGGCTTGATGAACATATGACATTTTATTGTTGGCAGGGAATAGTCTTACCTAATGGTATGTCTTCCCCACCTGTGCTAGAGTATAAAGGCAATATACTTTTGGCATGCTCTTTGGAAACATCTGCACATTCACTTTCCTTCCTGCTTTAAAGTAGTTGTCATTGCTTTTTCGATTACCTCATGGAGGAAACTTGTGTGGTTGGCTAGTGAAAATGTGAGAGTTACTCTTTTACATGGAAGCAAGGATGATACACTTTTCAACATTTCATCACTGTGAAGAAGTGCAATTAAAAACATAAGGCAAGCCATGTGGAATCAGGCCAAATGTACATCTGGTCCAGGATTCTGTTTCTACCACTGGCTACAGTCACTTCACAAGAACAACATGAGTCCCTTCTTGCTATTCTTTCATAGGCCATGAAGGACATTGTTCTACCAGAAGCAAAGATAAAGACGGCTTCTCTTGCCCCACTACCACGTCCAATATTCAGAAGGTAAGTGATCTAGTGATTTAGTCTTACATCAACATTGGAGACAAAGCAGCATCTTCCACTGCACTCGAAGATAGCACGGTCACTAAGAAGGTATAGATTAGGCCACGTTGCTCATAATGGTCTATCTCTAACAACTTGCTGCTGCTCTCCACCTCAACAGCCCTTGCAACCTGAGGAAGCTGCCTTACTAACAGTAGGGCTAGCCCTGTAGCCTTTGAAATAGTGACTTCAAGCAGAATAGTGTTGTTAACCTGATCTATCAAAGTCCTGGATTATCTCTGAAATGGGGAGATTGCTATCATGGAAGATACATTAGCTTCTGAACATTCCTTCTCACAGATTGCACCCAAAGAAGCTCCCTAGTTTTCTATGGAGCTAGCAGGGATGAAAAGACTGAAACATCGACTCAGTGCAGGCAACAACAAATCTCTGCCACTACTGTGCAAAGAGCCATTTAGTCGAACTAGACAGGCAGACAAGGACTTTTACACACTGGCCTCCTAGGAGGAGAATCCAGCCACTCAAAAGCCCACCATGAACAATTTGCCCAGCAGTCTGAAGATAATCTGCTCTTGGATGTTATAATTCACACAAGTTCAATGGATGTAACTTTGGCTCTGTTTGTCCAGAGATAAGATCTTCCAGGGACACCTCTTCCACCCACTCTCACTGACCCATCCTCTAGTGGGTTGCTTCCAGGCTCGGGAACTCCATTCCTAGAAATCAATTGGCTCCCTCCTTGGCAGATGAAGTTTTTTTTTTAATTGCAACAGTACTTTGGAAACTCACTGCTAAAAAAAGAAGGGCCTTTTAATTAAAAACTGTAGTGCTATTTCTATTGCCTGAGTTTTTAATGGAAATATTTTTTAATGTTTTTTAATTCTGTAAATGAATTACGTTTTAACAATGTAACAAGGACAGCCAGCATGGTGTAGTGGTCTGAGTGCCGGACTGGAAGACCAAGGTTCAAATCCCAACTCAGCCATGGAAATCTACTGGGTGACACTCTCTCAGCCTCAGAGGAAGACAAAGGCAAACCCCCTCTGAACTGATTCTGCCCCATGATAGGTTTGACTCAGGGTTGCCTAAGTAAGGAATGACTTGAAGGCACACAACAACAACCAATGTCTTTACCTATATGTATTTTTACCTGTATCTTTTATTTTTTTAAAGCTGTCTCGAGTTCTAGTTATGGGAAAAAAGTGGTATATTCTTCTTCATCATTATCACCACCACCACGACCTGGCTTCTGGCAATTCTCTGAATGGTCTGCCCCAACTCAAAACTGGTAAGAGATATGGGTAGTAATTTAGCCCAGTGGTAAGGGATAGAAAGGGAAGCCCTATATTGGCTCCAGTAAGATTTGCCAGCTTTAAGTTGTTCGTCTTGTTGTGAATCACAGTGCTTTAGTAGATCCTTTGGACTATTTATATGGAACTCACGACTAAGCTATGTGTACAGCAAATGCACAAGCCAATTTTGGGCAACTTCCTTTTGGAAAACAGCCTCTTCTGGCCCTGAAATGGCAAAGAAGGGCCACTAAAACACATCAAAATCACATAAACATGCATATTTTTGGAAACTTTCCCCCTAAATATTTCTGGACTCTGGGAAGACTTGGAGGCTGCATGTTACCCACGGAGCTGCAGTTTCTCCACCCTGCTGTAGGTAACCAAATGTGTTTTCTGCACCTAAAGATGAGATAAATGTGGGGAGAGACATGACATCTTATTAGAATAGAAAATACTGAGAGGCTGCCTGATGTTGTCGGTAACATAGATTTGTAGGGTGAACTCTCTCTGGTCTTCTCTTATCCTATTTATCCTATAGATCATATTAAAGTAAACACCTTGGCCTCTTGGTGCAACAGTTGTTGGATTCCATTCAAATAGTGTCTTTATTGGTCTTAGTTACCATACTTTTTCCAGGAGGGTGGCACTGCTCCTTTATCACCACTTTGTTGTACAGTTATACCAAATTGGGGAATTCATGTTCTTGGATTTTATTTACCTTTTTTTTCTTTTTGGAAAATTCAGTGAGGAGGGTGAGTACTATTATTTTTAGGAACTTGATCACTTTTCTCACCTCTTTTCTTCTGACTTCAGCATGCACAAGAATGGCACATTCTTTAGACAGTGGTTTTGCCAGGAAACTACAGAAGAATTTTGTGATAAGTAGAGGTTTGCTCAGAGCCAGATGAAAAGTTGTTACTAGCTAGAGTAGAGGGTGGCTTTCAGTATTAACAATAGTTGTTATTTTTCTAATGTCTACTTAGGAGAGGAGTATCTTGGAATTCTGGGTGGTGTAATTGTGATAAAGAAGAAATCCCATATGGGGGGGTTCTATACTTTTATTCTGTCTTAAAGAATATAGGGGCTAACATCCCAATGGCATGATTTGGCAGAAGTAGCTGTGCTGACTCTATGCAGCCTTTCCATGATAGGTGCCATCCATTCCTCTAAACCCATTAGCTGACCTATACAAGCCTACAAAAAGGCATTCAAATTGCATTCTTCAAAATGTTTGGAAAACCAAAGCATCTTCCAGTTCTTAGGATGGGCAAAATCTTCACATTCAGTGTGAACCCACTCTCCTTCCCTTCCCATTGCTCCCTCTTTTGCTGCCCATTTCTCACATCCCTGAAAATTAAAGATTGCTTTGGATGAATTGCCTTTTCCAAAATCTTCCTATTATTACAAATACTAAGCCTTTATACAATGGAAGAGAGATTTAACTAAATTTATATGGCAAGGAAAAAAAGCCAAGAATAAAATGGAATATCATGACAGATTCAATAAGAAGAGGAGGGTTGAGTCTACTGGATTTACAGATATATTTCAAGGCAGCGGCATTTACTTGGATAAAAGACTGGATTAATCTTCAAAATAAGAGAATGCTGACATTAGAGGGAGCTGATTTAAGGATGGGTTGGCATGCCTATATGTTCTATGGGAAAGCTGCAGTTGACAAAGACTTTGTTCATCATTTTGTAAGAAAATCACTACTTAAAATATGGACTGACTACAAGAATAAGAACATTAGGCAACTACCTACATGGGTCTCCCCTCCAGAAGCCTTCTTTGGAAGATGGACTGATTCACATAAGTGGCTGTGTTATGATGACATATTAGAAAAGACAAATCTGAATCTTTTTAAGATGAAATCAAGAGAAAAATTGGAATCAGAAGGAAGAAAGTTAAGCTGGTTCCCTTACAGACAGTTAACTGAGAGATTCCAGATGGATGTGAAAACTTGTGGAATAGAACAAAAAGAGCAAGGAAGAATGATGAAGTTACTGCGGGAAAATCCGCTTCATTTATTATCACATTTATACCAGGAGATTTTAAATCAAGAAAGAGAAGATGAGACAGTCAAATCAGCAATGATATTGTGAGCTCAAAATGTCAGACATCCAATTCAGTTAGAGTACTGGGAACAGAGTTGGCAACAGACACAAAAATTTACTGCAGCTCAGAACTTTAAAGAGAACTATTATAAGCTTTTTCATAGATGGTACATGACACCAGAAAAATTAAAGAAGATATATAATACGGGAACAGGTCATTGTTAGAAGTGTTAGGAGAATGCTGGAACACTATTTCATATGTGGTGGCCATGTCCTAAGGCTAAAAAATATTGGAATGATATACATAATATGATATGTAAAATATTGAGGGTTCAAATTGATAAATCAGAAACCTGAATGGTACTTACTAAATATGACACATATGTTAGACGGAACCGTTGCAAAGAAATATTGGAGAATAATGCTGTATATGATTACAACAGCCCGTATTGAATATGCAAGGTTATGGAAAACTGAGCAGATACCTACTATAAAGCAATGGTGGGCAACTTTTATTGAAAATCCGAATGCAGATATAGTCTCCCAGAGATTAAAAGGAAAATCAGATGATGACATTAACAAAGAATGGCAAATTGTTCTGGAAATGGGTTGGGTGTTGACAGGTAACAATTCTTAATTCATGCTAGCATGAGTAGTTAGAAGTAAAAATCAGTGGAATATTATGGAACATGTAAAGTAGAGTCGAAGAGCAGGATCTATCATGTATGTTAACAAATGTAATGCGATGCATAATGTTAATATGTCAATGAAATAACAGTATTGAAATCCAGAGAGGAGTGGAATATAGCTGTAATAGTTCGGTAAAATGTACAAGGAGAAATGTTGTTTTTTACGATGTAATTACAATACAATTAATTAATAAAAAAAAGAAAATTAAAGATTGCTTGCTGCATAAATGTTTCTGTGGTCACAGCAGTATTTTTTAGTTTTTCTCAGCTTCCTTCCAACTCTTATTCAGCAATTCTATGTAAGGGTTAAATACCATTGACAGAGAGGAGTATACTCCCTTTCCTTGCTTTTCTGACATGAAAAGTAGAAAATGTGAAGGATAGAACCTCCTGTGGAAGCTCTCCTGTAAGCCAATACCCTGGAAAATTGGGGTCAGAATTGTATGGAAAGCCTCCAGATGTACGAGAGGTTCTCTGCTTTCAAATATATTGATATTCATGTGAACAAAGTGACATAGGAAGGGATGGAGCAAGCATACTCCCCTTCCCATCTGTTTACTTAACCCAAAAAAGGATTCCCAAATAGTGCTTCTAGTTGCTGATGGATCAGATACTGTATCTTAGAAATGTGGGCAATTTCTGATTTCTTCCATTATGTCCCTTAAATCTTTTTTCATGAGTTCATTTTCAGAAGGCTCAGCAGGCTGACAGCCATTTTGTCTCCTTTATCTGGCAGAGGAATCTTCCCAACCTTGTAAGGTGCAGTTTGCGGGTGGAAAAAGATTGCTTAGGTTTTTCAAATAATTAGATACCTCATTTCCTTCTCATTGTCCTAATTTGCCAATTACAATCATATTTAGAGCAATAACTGTGACATTTAAGGCCTAATTTAGTGCCTCAAAGGGAGAGGTAGATCTAGCGGATACTGTTATTGTTGCTGAGTCTTTGATTTTCTTGTTTTTTTATGAGGCACCAACTTGTGCAGAGCAAAACCCATGTCCACAGATCCTTCCAAAATAGCAACAGAGTAGAAACAGCCCAATATTAATCCAAGCCCAATATTCATGTGCACCACCTGTCATGGATGCTCAGTAATAGCAACATGGTAATGGGGTGTCGTTCTCCAACGGCCCAATTCTGTTGCCTGTTTCTCACATTTTAGTTTCTCTCTGTGTGTCTATTTGTAACTGCATGCACGTATTTTGCACTCTTGGAAGATGTCTGGTGAGCACAGACTAGCCTGGAAGTGGCTACAATCTTTTTAATGAAAATAAATGTAACTTTTTTTTTAAAAAAAATTACTTACTTGTCTTTTCAAGTCCCAACATTTTTGGTATGTTTCTCAGGATAAATTAGCCCAAAGTGGACCCAATATAATAGCGCTTAGAATTTCTGCAGAGTTACCTGATTTTCTTAAGCATTTGAGAAAGCCAGACTCAAAGAGAAGCATGCTGAAAAAAACAGGCTTGAAATCTGTTTCCATATTCTCACATTTTGGAGGACAGGGGAAAAACACCCTGTGTTCAGATAAGAGTTGACAGAGAGGTTCTTGGTTCCCCCTCCCTCCTGGTATTAACGCATTAACAGTCTTAATAACATAATTGTCTACCCTCTGAGCATCTCTCAGTTTCAACCTGCAGTGCCATTCACTAGGGGAAGACAATAAAACTCACCAATATGAATAATTTATTGGCATGTCTAGATGACAGCTGCCATGATAAGCAATCTCTTGTTATTTACTTGTCAACATGTGTAATTTGTTTTGAAAAAAACTGAGCAGTAAATGTCAGTGACATTTCAGATGGTATTTAAATGATTTTCAATCAATAGGCACTATTGTGAATGGCTCAACACTCTCTCATCCTGCCTTCTTTTGTTACAGAAAGGTTGAAACACATCGATATGGTAGAAGTTTTCCATATTTCTAATATGCTGCCATTATTTTTAGAAAGGGGATTGGGGGCTGATCAATACAGAAAATTAGATAATGTCAAACTAAATACAGTTGCTGAGAGCAGTACTTCTGCTACATTATAGCAGAAGGGAAATGAAGGCAGTAAAGTCTCTAGCTTTAACTGATACTGGGGAAGTTACTACATTTTCATCAAACTTTGGCCTTTTATAGCAGTTACATAATGTATGTAACTGCAAGTTGAAGGCATATACACACACATGAAAAAATGTTTATGGAATTCATTATTACTTCATATAAATGGCACAGTTTAGTTTGGAATTCACCATACTGTGGAAATTCAGGACATAGTAGTGTCTGCATAATCTGTGAAATGCTAGAACAGTGTTAATATATTTTTTTTTTACAGCTATACTCCATTGAATTTAGTGGAACTTTTGAGTAGGGTTACGTAGCAAACTGTGGGTGGGTGAGGAATTTATTTGGTTCATTTTTCTTTTTTTATATTTTAGAAAAAATTAACATTTTAATTTATCTTTTAATCAGACTTTAGGTATTTTTACAATTTTTCATGCAATGTATATGCATTTGCAAAAAGAACTTTTATTTCAATTTCCATTCACAATATTAAATTAAACCCACAATTAACAATTTTGCAGGCATAAAAATAGTTCATAATTAACTGAACAAGGCAGATTAGAAGAAAAGGTTTGTAAACTATTAGCTCTTTCCCACCCTCTCCCCCATTCAACAAATAGTCAGAAAGTAGGGAAAAAAATAACTGGGAGTTTCCAAAATGCCCATTCCCCTCACCTGAATTCATAGGAATCCTGCAGATAATCCTAAAAAATTCTCTGGATTTATATAAATCTACCAAATTAACCCAAACTGGCGAGATTAAAATTCAAATCTTTGGCCTTTAAAAAGCAACACATACAGGACTTCCCTATTCTGCTATCATTATGTGCTTATGCAGTGACCACACAGTCATGCTTACTGAAGCAAATTTGTTTTATTCCTTAAACACTCATCAAAAGCACTTACCTTGAACAAGTTATTACAGCTTTAAAATGTTCAACTGCTTAATGACTTTAAAACCAGACACTTTACTATCAATTCAACTTCACCAGCCACTGTGTTTGTTTTTGGGAAGGGGCTCAATTGTATCAGTTCTCTGTGGTCTTGCTCCAGGACATTGTGTTGGTATTGAATATTGCTGCTGATCTAGCAACTGACTTGCCACCACTAAACGTAATATGACAACTGAACACAAGACTGAAATTGTCCAGGATTGATAGGAAGCAAAGATGGGGGTACACTGGAAGGTTCATCAGCATCTTCCTATAAGCCTAAATTTTGGTTGCTTTATTTTGTAATAGGATGACAATGAGCACTGATAGGATTAAGCTCATACTAGAATGCTTAAATTACAGAGGTGGGGTAGGGGCAGATAGGGTCAGTCTAAGTAGACACAATTTAGCTAACACATGGGAAGTCAGCTTAGCCAGGTAATGTCAAGGTCACTACTGTTGGGTTGAAAACAGGAAATGGACATGCCATAAACTTCATTTTAATTACAGCAATTAGTAAGAGAAAGTTTATTTTATTGCTGTACTTATGATTTCTAGTCACTTTAAACAATACTTTAAAAAGGTATTTTTATGGCACTTGAAATAAATTTTTCAAGTTTTATGCTTTGTCTTAAAAATTGTAAGGATCCCTCACCTCAAAGAAATAACAAAAGGTAATAGAAAAGTAATGAGGTACACCAAGGAATGTAATGAGTTAGATGTTTTCACTTTTGCAATGGCCATTTCTGCACTACCCTGTTATAGCAATAGCATATGTATTTCTATATCGCTTTTCAGCTAAGTGCTCTCTAAGGGGTTTACAATGTGTTAACTAATTGCCCCCAACAAGCTGGGTACTCGTTTTACTGACCTGCCAAAGGATGGAAAGCTGAGTCAACCTGGAGCCCAGCAGGATCAAACTCACAACCTTGTGGCTTTTAACCACTGCGCCACCAGGACTCCTGTTATAGTCCTATTATTCCACTTTCAATATCCTATGGACTCGTGGGGTTTGTAGTTTAGGGAGGGGCCTTTAGAATTCTCAGCCAGAGAGCTCCTTGGCCTCAAACTACAAACCCCAGGATTCCACAGGATGCCGGAAGTGGAATAATAGCACTATAACCGTAGAAATGGCCAATGAGGAAAAGTAGTAGGTTTACTTTTTAAATACTACATTGGGTAGTAGAATGAATTACTTTTAAAAGTAAGCATAAAAAGGAGGAATGGGGAGGCTAAAGAAAGAATGTAGCAGCACCTTTAAGATTAACAGGTTTTTATTTTTATATGAGCTTCTATGAACATAAATCCACTTCTTTGGATGCAGAACTGTAGGTGTATTCTTTTTTCCCCTCTCCCCCTTCCTTCCCCCTTCTTATGCAGCAAGAGACTAACATAGCTACTTCTTTGAAAACTTTTTTAAAAAATGACTTTCTAAGTTCTGATATGGAATTCACTGTTGGTATGGGGCAGATTTTATTTATTTTTTTGTTAAATGCACACATACATACACGTTTGGAAAATCTTTACTCACTATCTTTTATTGTTCTTTTGTTACATGCCATCCATTTAGAATATTAAGAAACCACATTTGTGTGGATAAGTTGAAGAGTACGTTTTAGGACTGAGACCAAGTTTGATGTTTTAAGAATGCTTCAATTTTGGGGGGGGGGCATTTTCATTTCCACGCATTTCATCAGAGAATGTGAGCTATTCAATATGCTTCAAAAAGCAGCATGCATCACTTCCACATCTTCTGTTATGCACTTCTGTTTGGCATATATTGTCTAGGGGTAAATCACTGGAGAAATATCAAGGTACACGCACATCTGAAGAAACAGTGCTAAAGCAAATGATCTTTGTGGGGAAAAAAAAGTCCCTTCGGAATAGCCTCAGAGCAGGTGTTTAGTACCTGAATTTTTATGAGTAATTAGATGTAGACTTACCCTTGAGTACGATTCCCCAGCCCTGCTTAGAAGTAGAAATAACTGGGATTTGATGCTACCCTAGATATGATAATTTTGTGTACACAGAAAGGAGAACAGCTGTTTCTTAGTTGCCTGTGCCTCAGTAAAGTTTTAATACAATCATAAAGCTTCAAAAGACTTTATGGACATCAACTCCATAAATTTCAACCCATCAAAGCAAAAACCAGAAAAATCACACTGTATTCTCTATTTTTTAAAAAGAACATTTTCAGTTTCCCCAGTACCTTTGGAGCAATACTTTGTTTAAATAAGGTAATAATCCTATAAGTACCAAGGTGTTAATTACAATATGGGAAACTTCATGGATAACTTCTTGCTTCTTGGAGTAGCTGGGCAGAAGTACAAAGCAGATGTATAGATCTACATGACCTACATTGCCAAGAAGTTGCTATGGTTGTTGTAATAATGGTCGCAAATGGAGGAGGGCTTTTGATATGACCAGGAAAAGGACTTTGCTAACTCAAGTCCTGTCTGTGCTGACATTAGAAGCCTTCCTCTTCAGACTCCAGGTTGCAAGTGGCTTCGTCCCCTAGAGAGCTCTGTTAAGAGGCAAGACTCTGAGTGCAGTAGGAGCTAGTGTGGGACATTGGAAACTGGTTAAAATTGTATACTGGGTATGGGAGACTTGGAGGACTCCCACACTGCTATTCTCAATCCTGGCACTTAAGAGACCCAGAATGTTTCTCTAGAAGTGCGTGTGGATTGGATGGGACCAGATGACATCGTACCTCATCATGTCATAGCCACTGCTATCAAGGCCTAATGCCACACGTCCAACTTTATTAGCCTCCTTGTAAACAGATTAGACACTAAAGGAAATTCCTCAGAGGATGGGTATAAATAACCTCATTATTGACCCTTTTGCCCAACCTGTGTGGATTTTTTTGATTCATCAGAAGTAATTAAAGAATGAGCCCAGTGTAGTAGAACTGAGTTAAAAGAGGAGAAAAAAACTGTGAGAGACTGTTAGCACATGGACAACTTTAAAGACTCTACCTCCTTAACTATATTGGAGAAGTTCTATGAAATTGATTTTAAAGTAAGTTTGAATTCTGGGAATTAGGAAAGTGTTTACCTTTCCAAAGATAAGTGTCAAAGTCACAGCTGCTATAGTAAAAAAGAAGAACTGAATATGTGAATGAACTAATGAACTAATTTCCACCTTCTAGGATAGAGAGTGCTGACTGCTGCCTAGAAGGAGCTGAATGCTGAAATATACCAACATCTAATGGTGAAAGGCATAACAATAGCAAAAGTGCTATTTTAGTTTGACAGCTGTCAAAATGCAGTCAAGAAAACAGATACAGGCAGCATAAGCATAAAGAAGAACATCACTTGATCAACCTAAGGAAGCTGAATCAAATCAAAGTGTTTAGAAGAGATAAGACAATTGAGGGAAGAAACGAGCGAAGTTGTGAATCAGCTGAGAGTTGACATGAATCAAATAAGGAAGGAATTTAAACAGGATCAGAAAGTGAAACTTATGGACATAAGACTATCTTTGACCCAAATAAATACTGAAATGAGTCAGATGAATGAGAAAATGGAGTTGGACAAAAGGGACAAAATGAACAAAAAGACATAGAAACTGCAAGAACAGACTGAGAAACTAACTATGGATCAAGAACCAACTTTAGATGTAGTGGGGTTTCCGTGACCTGAAGGAAAGGGAAAGATGCCTGAGAATAAAAGGTATACCACAGATTCAAAATGAAGATATCTACACAAAAGTGACTAAAACATCTGCTGATTTTCTGGAAAAATGGAGAAAAGATTTTTGTTGGGAATTGGATAAAGTGTATATAAGGTATACTGGATTCTTTGATTGCCAGTCAAAGAAATCTGTGGGGAGATGTGCTTATTTATTTTGTAAGAAGGCAAATAAGAGACCAAGTTCTTCAACAATGTTACATAAACAAGCTGCAAATTGATGGTAAGGATGTTATAATTTTCAAAGATATTCCTACTAGAATTCTGAAGAGGACAAGGGACTATGCTTTTTCGACTAACAAGCTGAAACAATATGAGGTACCTTTTAAATGGTGAATCTTGAAGGGCTTATCCAACATTACAGACAGAGAAGATTTAATCTTAATACAGCTGCAAAGGCAAGAGATTTCCTGTAGAAATATGGAAAGGATTTCGAAGGACATGTTCCAAGAGAGGAAAAAGCAGCAGCCCTGGATCAAAGTTCTAAATAGGAAAGTAGTGGAGAGGAAGAGAGAAAAGCCTCTCAAGCTCAAGGGAATGTGGAAATAGACTTTAATGAAGAGGCTTAAAAATGGTTTTAATTTTTTTTCTTGGAATATAAAAGGGGCTAACTAGCCCTGAAAAAGGAAGGCTTTTCACTATTTAGAAAAAGAAAAATTGGACTTTATTTATTTACAAGAAACAAATATTTGGAAAAAAATTGCTAAATTCTAAATTAGTTAAGGAATTTATTTCATCTTTTGATAAGAAAAAAAAGGAATGGTGATTTTTTGAAGATCTAGATGGTCACTTTGTAGAAAATGAAATTCAAATTCAAGGCCCCAAATTATTGACTGTTGGAGCCTATGAGCCAATGGAAAATAAAGCCCTCTTTTTTTGAAAAATTTCAGGAAAAAACATTTAGCGTTCTCGTATGCAAAACAAATCATTTTGGGAGATTTCAATGAGAGCCAGTGTGGTGTAATCATTTGAGCATTGGACTATGACCCTGGAGACTAGGGTTCAATTCCCCACTTGGCCACAGAAACCCGCTGGGTGACCTTGGACATTATCACACACTCTCAGCCCCAGAAAACCCCATGATAGGTTCACTTTAGGGTCACTGTAGATCAGAAAGGACTTGAAGACATGCAACAACAACAACAACAGCAGTAGTACATTTAAGAACTGATAGATTGTCTGAAAAAGAAAGCAGACATGGCCAAGGAAAATTGCCAAAATCCTTTTTTTGATCTGATGGACAACCTGGAATTATTGGATACTTGGATATTAAAATATTGAAAAGGAAGAGAACATATATTTATTTTTTTTTAGAAAGACACAAATTGTTTTCTAGAATTTTTATGTTTTTGAAATCTAAATCCTTGTTCAGTAATATAAAAGATATGGAAGTGTTACCAAAAACTTCATCTGATCATAATCTGGATGTGTTGATATTAAAGAAGAAACATAAGTCAATTTAATTGGAGATTAAATGAAGTTTTACTCAAAAGTGAAGAAATGTTCAAAACAGCAAAAGAAATTTTAAAAAACTGTTTTGTATATAACTTGAACAAAGTACAGGTATTAGAGTGGTTTGGGATGCAAATAAATCTGTTATGAAAAGGTTCTTTATACAACAGAACTTGGAACTAAAAAAACTGAAGAAGAATCTATCTGCCACTGCTGTTGAAGGATATAAACATTTTGCAAAAACAAATCCCTTTGAATATGGTTTATAAAATTGAGAGGAAAATGAAATATAGTAAGCAAAAATATTTTGAATCTGCCAATAAACCAGGGAAGTGGGTGGCTTATAAATTAAGGAAAGAAAGTGAAAATAAAATGGCCTTAAAGATTTGCAATATTAAGAAAATGACATCAGATAACGCCAAGATTAATTTTTTCTGTCCTTTACAAATAAAAAATGCTTTCAAGAAGACAAAAAAAATATTTGGACTTACAGAATTTGCCAACTGTTATAGATAGCCAAAGGTCTTGTTTAAATATAACTGTGGCAGAAAAGGTAGAGCCTTTAAGACAAAGATAGGGAAGGCTCCATGTCCAAATGGCCTCTCAGCAATGTATTAAAGAAGTTTGAAGGAGCAGCTTTATTTTCCATATCAGCAATTGACAAATTCAATTGTAGCTATACGGCTGATACCAGATAATTGGACAAATGTGAATATAACTTTGTTACCAAAAGAAGAATGAAATGTGGTGGATCCTGAGAATTATAGCCTATTTCTCTTTTGAATAATGACTATAAGATGAAGAAGATTACAGAGACAGTGATACATGAAGATCAGTGTGGATTTTTATCAAAAAGAAAGATGCAGGACAATATAAGATGTGTGACAGACAACTTAAAATATTTAGAGGGTCATTGATAATTGCAAGTGTGGTCCACCATTCTCAGCCAGGGCCAAGAAAGACACTTGTTTGAAAACATGGGCAGTGTAGATTAGTAATTCCCAAACTTCAGTCCTCCAAACGTTTGGAACTTTGCAGCTTCCAGAATTGCTGACTGTTGGCCAAACTGTCTGGGTCTTCTGGGAGCTGATGTCCAAAACACATGGAAGACAAAGGTTAGGGAACCACCACTGTAGACAGTGGTGAGTTGGCTGGATAAACAGTCTTAATAATCTGGTAGAAGGCCAGTTCCTATCTTTGGAATGGAGGAGGAAATGGAGAATGCGCAACAGAAGTGTATGATGCCTGTATCTTAACAATCTTGGAAGTCAGAAATTATCTAAAGAGGGTAGATATGAGAAGTGTCATGAATAAGTATTAGCATAACTTTTAGAGATGTAGATTATTCTTTTCTTATGAAGAGCTCTGATCAAACCAAGGCATTTGCAGATATGAGCCCTGTGCATCTGAAATGGATGGAGTGCAATTGCATAACATTATTTTGGCCCTCTGCCAACTGGCAGCAGATAAGGTGAGCTAAACAACCTGAATACTGAAATGCAAGTGACAGTTACAGTGAGACAGGAAGACAGCAGTGGTGTTATGATCTTATTATGCCTGCAGCACTCAATAACAGGAAGATTTCAAAATAAAAGATAATAGTAAATTAACCTCTCTATGCTGAAAAGCAAATTTGTGCTTAACAGATTATTGAGTTGTGCTGCAGACAGTCTCCTGTTAGAGGCAGTTTAAAACTTTATAAAAACCGAGACAGCTTTTTCTAAAGGACACAAAGGAGTGCTTGTTTTAGAAATGAACTGCTTTCTGAGTAAATGGCGCTATAAGGTACTGAGCCAGGAAGCTTTTCTCCATTTTGTAGGAGAGCCTTTTGATACTGTAAGAGAATCTTTCAATAAAGAGCCTCAAAATTTACATTGCATGTACCCTGGTCCTACATTGACATGTTCAGAAAATGTCTGCAGTATGTACAGGGGTGTTTCAAGAACTAAATTTTAAAACTGAGAGGTACCTACATGCACCAAGAGAGCTACATGCACACACGTGGTGGTGGTGGTGGTTTGCTACCCTAATGAGAATACTCCCTAATCAGGATAGCCTTGGGGAAATTCCCTAAAGGAGGGGACCTTCTTCAGTAATAATAAAGGGAGGGGGCTGCACTGGAGCTCATGAGGGACTGTGTGTAGCTCACTGGTTGCACTTTGCCCACTGCTGATTTAAAATAATCTTGGATAGGATGAAGGAGAGGAAGAACCACCCCATAAATCGCCACCAAATATATACTCCCCAGTATATTTTTACATAATTAAGAATATTTAATAATTATGAAAAGTTAGAAATATGACTGCTGATAATTCCATGTATCACGAAAGGTGGTCTGCAGTGGCCTGCTGGTGATTGAATCTGTGTCTTCCTATGTGGAACAGCACAGAACAGAAGCACTTGTTGGATCAGAAGAGAGTGTGGACGGGTTGGCTGGTGCATATGAAACAAAGCTTTGAGCTCTGGTTTTAATAAATCTGGGTTATGAACTGATACTATGAACTTGCTTACAAGCCAGAGAAGGATTATTTTCTCCCTGGTCTTCTCCTTCCTGCCTTCTTTTCTCTGCCTTTACGCTGGGGGCCTGTAAATCAACAGAGATGCTTAAGCTGAGATGGCTAATCTATATGAACAGGTCTGGTGCAATGGGGCAGCTGCAACGAGCCCACCTCCAAACCCTAATGACTGAGTCTCTGTCCAAATGCACAGCCCTGAAAGGGAGCAAAGATGAACTAGGATCTCACAGAATCAGCATGGAACATTATGTGTCAAATGTTCATACATGATTTGATCCAAAGAGACTTTGATGGGATCCATCAGCTTAAAATCTTTGGAGTCAGTCTGTCTGCTTGAATTTGCACTATGCTTACTGCTGAGGCATCAGTTACAACATCAGGCTTATGTTGGTGGATTGACCTGCGCCATTCCTACTTGGGCATCCTGTTTTTCAAAAACATACAGTTTTCTCTACCAAACATAAAAGCACACATTCTGTTCATTTCTGATAATGTCCTTAGTAAAAATGACCCCATTAATGGCTTGTTATTAACAGTTTACAAAATCTAACTAGACAGGGCTCTCTGTGATAGGTAGCAGCAGCAGATGGCTCTCATGTCAATGAAATCATGAATCAGTTCTGGGTTTTACTGTGACTTCAAAATAACCATCCAAGGTGCTGAACACCATCACCCCAACAGGTTCAGCAGTTGGACAGTTCATTTAAAGTCTGGACTAAAACTCACTGTGGATTTATCTCTGAACTGATATGGAACTTGTAAATCATCCCTTCTCAGAAAACTTTTATATGTTGAACCAGAGCTTGGTAAAGTTGGGTTAAAATGACAGCTCCCAGAATACCCCAATCAGCATGACCAAAAGCCTCACTTTCCCATACTTTTTTCTAATCATCTAATGTCTAACTGAAGGCTTCACATCTGTCTTAGAAAGCACAGGAAAGTAGCATTATTTTTTGGTAGTTCCTTGGTAACATTTAAAGGGCTCTGTTTATTCACACAGTTACTATGATGTGGTCCCTGCTAAGTTCCAAACGAGTTGCAGTTTCAAAATCCGTTGGTACAGCATCAAGAGATGATTAAGGTCAAGATTTTGTTTGTTAAAGAAGCTGTATTAACATTTCAGGGACTGAATTTCCTGGACCTCTGGAACCCAGTTTCATATATAGAGAACTCTTGCCTTTAATGGTCAGTTCATGGTAGGTACTCAGTTCTTGTGACTAATATTAGCCTATAAAAATTGGTAGGCAATTCTAACGTGTTTCCCTGAATTCTAGTAAGAATGCTAGTCATTTACAGCCGGGATTTGTTGACAACATCTGTTTAGCCAATAATTGTGAGTTAGGATGGCTATAAAAGGTGAGACGGCAGACTAGAATTTAGAGTGTGTTCTTTGATATTTTGCTTCCTTTTCAGAATTCATACCAGTCAATGAAACAAACACCTTGGTGGTCCATTTAAGACAAATCTGTCAATAAGCAAGCAATACAGCTAGAAGCAGCCTGAGGTTTGTTGCACTATGACCCTTTCCATTGATTTAACCTCCCAGGTTTGAAAATATCCTTCCAGGATCTTCAAGTGGCTGTGCTTGCTGAGGGATTCTGAGAATTATAATTCTAAAAAGTAACAATTGCAAGGTCTGGTCACAGGAAGTTCTGTTGTGAATCACTGTTCCCATTCTCAAAAAACCCATCATTTGCTTGTTTGAAACAGGTCGTCTTAGAAATTTTGGAATGGGCTGCAAGTCTGTGCCACAGCCCGAACTTAAGTGTGTGTGTGTGCGTGCTATATTGATTGAATATATTCAATTATGCAAAGTATTTTTGAATTACCTCTCCATTCATTGTGGGCTCAAGGGGATTTATAATATAACTCTGAAAACAATAAAATACAAAGATTCCCCCTCTAAAATAAAAATAAAAAAATAAAAATGCAAAACTTATACAATACAAATTACGGCAGCAAAACAAGGGACTTATCTGGAATAAAAGAGTGACAAAATGGTACTGTTTTTATCAGTTATCTCAAAGCCAATAATGAAGGAACCAAACCATTCTTCAAAGAACTGGAGTTCAGCTACTCAGAAAGCTCTGTCCTGGCTCCCTACCGACCTCAGCTCTCTAGTAGACAGAACATGTAACAAACATTTCTCTTTTCTTTATATCACTGAGGGGACCCTCACCAATTAGGTTGTTTGGAAAACGTCACTCCCCTTGTACCCTGAAAGGGTAGACATTCTTCACCATTCTCTGACAATATTCACATTTTTCCAAAGGAGGGGGAAACAGATGTATTCAAGATTCATGAACCCATTTTTATATTGGCTTCGTGGGGATAAGTTGTGTGTTTTCTTTAGCATTAGAGTGCTGGTAGGTTCCTATTCGTCTTTTTTTCCCATGGGTGAGTGGATAGGGGAGTGAGGTAATGTAGAAAACAAAAGGTAAACTTCTTTTCTGGACTGGCACTTGGTGGTAACTGGTGGGAAAACAGCTCTGGCTGGCTATACTGTATCAGTTACCGTCTTCTTCTGCCCTATATTAGGAAGGGGGAAAGACGGACTTGCCCCTGGTCCTGAACTTTGCAACATTACTGTTTTGGACTAAAACTCCTGGAATCTCCAAGATGGCACTGCCAGTGACCATAAGCATTCTTTTATGCTTATTGATGCAGAAATATTATTTTTGCTTGTCTAACACAGCTTGAACAAAATGTGGCATTGGCTCCTTAGTAAACTAGCTTTGCTTTTGTGGCTTTGAAATCTGTGGCATGAATTCCTACTCCCTAAAGTAAGGGCTTGGAAACTTCTTGCCATAACACCCCAAAACAGCTGAAAACTGGTCACAAATTTGACCTGGAAGTGACCTGATGTCTCATTTTTGTTTCAGTTTTTTGGGGACTGGGGCAGTACAACTCAGAAACCTATTGTTTCTGGTGGCCTTCATGATCAGTAACTGTAAATTTTCACTCCTGCTAATTTAAATTTTTGGACAGCGTGTGGGAACTTGGGGGAATTAGTGGTTGTTTCAGGGGCTGCAAAAAGGGATTGAGGACCATGTGCGGCCTACACAGTGGACTTTTTCTGCCTCTAAGTCTTAATGAGATTAATGAGACTAAAGTGTGATTAATTTCCTCTTTGTTTTTGTTCCAAGTAAAATTAAATTAGACAAATAAATACAATGTCTGCAAAATGGCCCTCTTTGTATTGTTCAGTCTTCATAATCTGCACTAAACATGATATATGAATTTATTTTGAATGCGATGGGGGAGAATGTCTTGACAGAAGACTAGCAGAGAATAACAAAAAGCATTTTAAGTGAAAAAAATACAATTGCCAAAATATGTTGGGAGCATATACAAATGCAGTCACCACACAACCTAAATCCCGTTTTTAGTCCTGACTAGTGTAGATGCATTGAGCCAATGGGATTTACGTATTTGGTGGCACGCCATTGAACAACAGAATGAATTTAGTTACAGCTAACCAGCAAGATGCCAGCCCACGCTTGCTTTCCAATGCACCTGCATATCAACAAGAGTTAGCAACTTTTAAAAAAGGCCATTTCCGCACAATGGGGCTGAGCTGCTCTGGGACAGGATGGCAGCGGTTGGTAGGTCATGCTTCTGCACAATGTCATGGCCAGCCCGCTGCCATCGTGTCCCCAAGCATCACACTCAGGCAGTTTTCTCAAAACAGAAAAAATCCATTTTGTGCCTGCAATTGTGCAGCAATCCTGTCGCTCCCCGCTGTGTGAAAGCCGTGGAAGCACAATGGCGATGCTTCCTTCCATAGCACAGCAATGGAAAGTGTCTGGCTGTGCTGCTGAAGGAAGAGGTGGCTCCACTCCACTTCCTTCCACATGGACTGAACAGGTGTGGAGGGGAACATTGCTGATGTGTTGGACCCGGGAGCATAGAGTAATGACATGGAAGAACACTGTTGTGAGGAAATGACTGAAATTAAGTTTTTTGGGATCTATAACATTTTGGTTTTGACACTATATTCCTATATAAAACTCCATGCAGGTAACATCACTTCTTTTAAAACAAGACTACACATGAATCTCTCATCTCCCTACATTCTGTTATTTATCTTTTTTTTTAAGAGAAAAACTAACAGAGCTCAAGGAAGACTTACGCCCATTCCTCTACCCGCTGAGGACCCAGCCTCTAATCCTTTGATTACAAAACATTTAATTAACTGCATCTGAAAGTGAATAAGCACTGATTTCTTCCACCCTGTAGACCAAACTGAAGAACAGCAAAGGTCACTCCCAGCCATGCTCCCAATGTATTTTGGCAGTTCTGGGTATGCAATTTTAATGCCGTACTATCTGCTGAGAGGATGGCATACAAAAATATATTAAAACGTTCTGTATGTTAAATGACTGCTTCCAGTTATTATTCATACCTCTAATTCTAGCTCTTCTCTGTCCATGTCTTGATGAATGCCTCCCATGTAATCATTTGGGTCATAGTATTCGTGCCCTGATGAATGCCTGGGAAAACAAAGCACAGTTTAGGTTATCACTCCCTATTCTAATTGACGTATTAATCCTCCCTCAGCCTCATGGCAGATCATCACTAATATGTCACATGTATGTCCACATCCAATGTGCTGCAGTGATCAATGGTTCCGAGGCTGCAAGCTCATGAAACAAACAAACAAATAAACAAAAGCTAACAAACAGAAAAAAATGTCTTGCTTCCTTTGAGAGATGCATATGCCCAAGTAACATTTACTGGCAGCGCTCTACATTGCGAGGGAAGGAGGGGTTGGGGAACATTGTCTGCAGGGTGACATGCTTGGTTTAAAGCAGAGGCACACAATGTGTAGAGGCCTGGGGTCAATGTTCCCTCCCAGACATCCCCCTGTAGACTGCACCCCACTAACACCAAGCCTAAATACCTTTGTTTTCTTCTGCAACCACTCTCAAAATGGTGACAGGAAGAGACACCACTTTTCTACTTGTCATGGGTCTGAGAAGTACTGCAAAGGAAATTGGAAGTATTTCCTTTGCAGACCTTCTCAAAATGGCGACAGAAAGTGAAGATACATCTTTTCCAGTCACCATTTTGATAGTGGCTGTGCTGCATAAGAAAAAGAATTATTTTGGGGAAATATAGGGTTCTTAGGATTGAGGTAGGGCTAATTTTTATGTCTTCATGAGTTTGAGGGATTTTCTGTATGATTTTAGGGCAAAATTGCTTAACATCAGCTGATTTTTTAAAAATGGAGTGTGGGGGGCTTTGTGGGCCATGTAAGTGGGGCCCATGGGCTGCACTTTGCCCATTCCTTTTTTCAAAGAGAGGGAGGAAAAAATAGAGGGGGCTGGCTGGAAAGCATGAACAAAATGAGCCCTGACCATGAGGCAAAAGGTGCTTTGAATTGGGTATCTGAGTCAAAATAGTAAAACCAGAGTCCAGCTAAGTTCCTTTTTAGCCTAGGATCCCCCTCCCATTCCCTTCCAGGACTTTCTCCTCCCTTGCATTTTGCACACCAGGGGCAAAGGCAAGGGGATGGGGGGAGCTCCGGCGGAGAGAAGGAAGGCATGCACGTGCCTCCCCCCACTCGATTTCCTTTGTCTTTTGTCTGGGTGCTTGCCTTCCTTCTCTGCACCTGGCAAAATGCAAGGGAATGGGAGGAGAAGAATGGGGGAGGAAGTATATGCTCAACTCACAAATAATCAAATTGACAAATTTGGAGGGAGGACAAATGTGGAGGGAAGACTTTATATATATATACACAAACATATATATCCAGCAGGCCCCAGGAGCTACAAAACTGGCTCCAGTAGGTGCCTGAAGCCACAGGATTCACTTTGCCCACCCATGTACAACACTGACTCACATCCCCCAAATCTGAAGTTACCATATTTGCTGGTATATAACACACATTTTTTTCCTTAAAAAAATACCCTTTGAAAATGTGGTGCGTACTGCACAACACTGGAAAAATAAAACAGATATTCAATTAGATGAATGGAAATTAAAAATGTTAGACATGGTAGAGACTGAAAAACTAACATATTCCCTTAAGAATAAAATGGTTCAGAATTTTGAAAAAGAATGGAAAAGGGGATGCTTTGGTTAAATACGTAAATGCTTGCAGATCAAGTATGTCGGGGTATTTGACAAAGATTATGCATAAGGGAGAAGAAGGATTCAACTGGACAATTTTTGATATATAAAGCGGGGAGGGGGGCGGATGATAGATACATTTGTGTTTATATATGCTTATTTGTATTTTGAAAATTAATAAAAAATCCTTAAAAAAAAGAAAGAAAATGTAATGTGTCTTATGCACCAGCAAATACGGTAACGCTAAAAACATAGCAAATGAACCAGAAGCCAAAGTTCTCCTTGCCCAAGCAAACAGGAAGGGAAGAGGTAGTGGAATCCAAGTGAAGCACTCCTTACCTTCTCCTCCTCTCCTCTCCTCCTCTCCTGTGCATTTTGACTCTCCTAGGGCCCAAGAAAAACTGGTGCAGCATTCTTTTCATTCCCCTCCTCTCCTGGTGCAACACTCCTTTCATTCCCCTCACCAGGGAATTAAAAAAAAATCAGGGAAAAAATACCCCTTGAAAGTGGGGTGCATTTTATATGCTAGTGCATGTAATACACTGTCAAATACAGTAAAATCTTCAATAATAATTTATTTTACTTGAAAAGTTGGTATGATTGAATACAATTATTGGTATGGATGGACAGTGCACACACAGGTCCCCCCCATTTTCAGAATATTAGAATTTGGGGTAACTCAATGAAGTTGACCAACTCTACTCAAGATAGTAACATAGCTGTTTAGGTGATTTCTGGAATTTCTTATGTAATGTATTGGTATTTTCCTTTGGATACAGGGATGGTCACAAACTTAGATGGCTTTAATAATGATTACTCAATTTTTCAGAGGTTAGGTCTATGAACAACAATGGGCCGTAACTACACAATGTAATTTCTCTTTTCCAGGGCAGAATCTTTCTGATCACAAGATGCTTAAGGACATACAAGAAGAGAGGGTGTTGCATTAATGCCTTGCTTATAGATTTCTTGGACATACCTTGCTGCCCACTATTTAAATACAGAATGCTATACATGAAAACGAGTATTTAGCCTGGTAAGTTTATCCACAGTATTTAGGGAGAAAGTGGAATCTGACATCCTTTATACACACATAAGCATGTGAGCTGCTTCTAGGTGCTGAGACTCAGGGAAGGGCCCAACTAAGTAGGAAGGTCCCCTATCCTGAATGTTTTAATTTACAACTGCTTTTCAGCAGTTGGGACTACAGAATAACAAAGTTCTCCTATGTGAGAAGGAAATCAATCATAACTAAGGTTTTTTAATTGTTGTATTTCTTTCTTCTTTTTTTTTTTTACTTTGTTGTACCTAAAGGAAGCTATGCTTAATATAACAGGAGTATCAGATTTCATTTCTTTAGGCACTCATTCCAAAAATCTCAGAAGGATTTTTGCTTTTAATGGTGCTCAGCATTGTGAAAGAAGTCCAGGTGGGACAGCAGCCTGATTCTTATGCATTTAACCAAAATTCTGTTGAAGCAAGAACATGGTCCAAAACTCTGCTTGCAGTTCCTGATTGTGCTGCCAATACACACACAGATAGGATTACTCCTTTTCCGTCACATCTGTACCTTCCTGTCAGCAATGTCACCACCAGTTTCTATGAATGAGCTGGGATGAGATCCATCACAAATAGTTTTCAACAAATTTCTATCATTTTCTATCTGCTGTCTAAGGAAATATCAAGGATCCTTGGGGAATGATTATGGGTGGTATGGAGATTTGTTTCCTGTATTCATGTCAAGGATGGGATTGTATCAGGTGGAATGATCTACTTCTTTTAAAATTGCAAATACCACTATCACCCTCATCTCATCATCTTTATTTATAACCTGCCTTTTCCCCAAGATTGAGACTGAGATTCAAAGCTGCTTAGAAATTAAAATGATGATATTAGTAACTACATGTAACAGTAATTACTTTAAACAATGCTTCTTAAAATTCCCTGACATCATTTTAATGAGTGATTACTCCTACTGAGCAACTTACTGATATAACACTGCCACGGGATTATAACAAAGGGTTTAATACACCAAAGCAGAATGTAGTAGTTCCTTTCAAAAAAATGTTATTGTGGCTTCACAGAAACCAGTATTCCATTCCTTTAGAATTCCAGCTTCACTGATGTGTGTGTGCATGCTCTTAAAATGATCCCAAAACTGAAACATGCACAGTCTCATGGCCCTTTACACTTTACCTGTTCCCAGAGTCATCCTGTGGGGATCTGGCTCTGCCAGGAGAAGAGTCCAATGAGAGCTCTCCACTCTGCACTGGCTACCTCTGGGATCCATGAAGCATGATGTTTCCCCACTTTCTATTGCAGCGCAGCCGGGTACTGTCCTAGGCTGTGCTGGGGCAGGAAGCATAGCCATTGCACTTCTGGACCATCCACACACCAGATAAGAGTGGGATGGCAGCACAATCATGGATCATTGATGGAGAAAACCCATCAATGATTTAATCCGTGATCATGCTGCCTGGGGACGGGAGAAGGACGGGACTGCAACAACAGCATGTGTAACTGTTATCGTGGTCCCGTCCTTCTCCCGTCCCTATGGCAAGACAACAACGCCCTGAGGAAAGGGCCAGGGACTTAGCAGCTCCCACTTCATCTCTTTGTTCTGTGTATGCATCTTCAAGTTACTTCCCAACTTATGATGACCCCATGAATTTCATAGGGTTTTCTGAGGCAAGGAATCTTTAGGAGTGTTTTTGCCAGTTCCTTCTTCTGAAGTATAGTCTACTGCACCTGGTATTTCTTGGTACGCTCTCTTTCAAGTACTAATCAGCCGTGACCCTGCTTAGCGTCCAAGATCAGATGGAATCTGGGGCCTTTAGAGTATTTCATACAAAAGACCTTTACGGAGTATATGTATAAAAACATTCAGGTTACTTTGCAGTGATTTATCGATGTGCATGAATAACAGTGGAGATACAGCTGGGAGTCAGAGTGGAGGGGGTGATGTGAAGAAGTCAAAGAACTGACCGTGGTGGCCAACTTAATTAACATCGTCTTTTACCAAATTCATAAATAAAAAGATAGGGGAGAATTTCTGACACATTGGTTTCATTTTGGGGAAAAAAAAAAAACAGGCAATGAGAGGGAGGAAGGGGGCATAGCAGATCACCTAACTCTGTTCTTTTGCTGGATGCACACGGGCACTCCTCTGTGCTCTCTCCATTCACCATTGGCAAGGCAACAGCTGTGTTGGGAGGGAATGCCTGCAGCTGAAAGCTGGAATTTGGAAGGTGAGGGTGGACAGGTAGCTTTGTCCTGCTTCACAGACCTTTACAGTACCTCATTCTGTTCCAAGTCTGCAAAAGATTAAAATGAAAGGAGCCTGTCTTGGATCCAATTTGAAAACCTTAGTTCAGCCTCTTTTTAAACTTCAACTGCTAGATGAAGAAAAGGTCTGCAAAGGAAGCTTCTTATTACAGTTGGTATTTTAGGATTTTCTAATGGTTTAATTATCCAGTGCCATGCTGTTTTTGTTTCTTTGTTTGTTTTAGCTTTGCTGTTGCTAATTGTCATTAAGCCAGCTTTCAGTTTTGATGACTCTATGAATGAGATAAAAAGGAGAAAGGAAGGAGAAAAAAATGCAGTAGCACCTTTAAGACTAATAGTTATTATTGTTGCATGGATCTAAAGCCATTTCTTTGGATGCAGTACCAAGTCATCTTATTATCAACAGCCCTGCTCAGGTCTTGCAAACTTAGGGCCATGGTTCCCATGACTAAATCTATCTATCCACAGTGTAGATGTTAATTGACTTAGATGTTTAATAATTGATGACAGTTTTATGGTTTGAATGTTGTTAGCATCACTGAATGCCGCTAAGGCAAATCAGGGTACTAATTATTGTCATATGGATTATAATAAGTAGTCCTATTGCAATAAGAGCAGTCTACTTTTTCTGTGAATGCTTCAGGCATTCCTTAACTCTTCCCTCAAGATTCCACAAAAACAATCCTCAGAAATCTGAATTAATTATTCATGGATTTATTGGTCAAATGATACCACTATTGGGAGAGATTCACATCAATTGACTATCTGTAGTCACTTCAAGGCATATATCTGTCTCAAAGACCTGGTTCACACAGATGTGTGTGTGTGTCCCCTGATCTCTCAGCAACTAGGATACTTTCACAGACATTTTGGCTCACATGAAAAAGTTTGTATATCTTTGTGGCTGGCAAAAGTATATCTGCCATTTTTCTGAAGATAGGAAATTCAAAACTGTTATATCCATATAATTCTTCCTTACTGTGCATAGATTTTTTTTTTAATTTAAAGGCACCAAGATCTGGCTTGCAATTTGAAAGTGAAGAATTAGGCTTATTATTTTTAATTAGCTGTGGTGAGCCAATGTGGTATAGTGGTTTTGAGTCTTGTATTTGGACTCTAGAAAACTAGGGTTTGAATCTCTGCTTGGCCATGGAGACCCACTGGGTTTCTCTTAGTGAAATGCAATGGCAAACCCACTCTGAACAAATCTTGCCAAGAAAACCCCATGTTAGATTTGCCTTAGGGTTGCCATAAGTAAAAAACAACTTGAAGTCACACAACAACGAACACACTGTTGTTCATCTGGATCCCATTCAAAATGCCGATCAGCTCATGTTTTTTAACACCCAAAGTCACAACATTCTTCTGTCGTTTTGGAAAACAACATGAATAGCATAAAGTACTGCAGATGTTTCACAGCTGAGATTTTTCACTCCTGAAAATGGTGGCCATGGGTGTTTATTGTATCTCTGCTACTGAATTGCTGAGCTCAGTGCTTGAGGTGATAACAAAAATTCTGACTGTAGTACTGTAATCTGAGGTGGCTATTCACACATGCAAATAGCCATTTAATGAGGAAGGCATTTAGTAATGAACATTCATTTTTGAGCTAGCTTAGAGAGGAAGCCGGAAAGCTCTTTCTCATGTTAAGACAACTTTAGATGTTGAATGTATTTTAAAAATTGAGAACTAACATTAGTTGCATTAACAACATTGCTTCAATGAGTATTGTCTTACAAAAATGGATACTTACTCCTCTGGTAATAGATATGAATCCAAAACAGGTGAGGTGGGTGAGCCCATCTTGGTTAGAGCCATGATGTGTTCAAAAGTAATCTCAGTTTGAGTGCCGGTATCTACCAAGAGACATTCATGAGAAGGGCTGAAGATCTTTGTGCGTGGTGTTCTCCTCAGGACCTGCACCACAATGGGATCTTTAGCTGTTTTGAATGCTTCTACTGCTTGATCATGAGTTGCTTTAGATAAATCTTTCCCATTTACCTGTGAGTGGAGAAAAAAAAGGGAGAAAACACAAGGAAAGATTTAAGTCCTGTTTTCCTAGATTGTCCTTTACATAAAATTATTCATAGAATTGACTTTCTCCTTTGAAAGAGAACAGCATACTCACAAGTGACATTGGAAACTAAGGCTGTCATCCTGAATTCTTTACTCCAAACTAGTGTGTGCTAATAATGACCAGGAAGGTCACACAATTCACAGTGGATAGGATAAACCGCCATGGGAAAAGGGCCCACAGATATTTTATGTTAGGGTGGATTAAAAGCCTTTTGATTTCTTCTATTGTGGCAACTTCTCAAAGGCAGGACCAGATTCATTTTCCTCAAAATCAGCCAAGGGACTGTGTGGGAGTGAAATAATAATAATAAAAAAAAGTCCAAAAGATCATACTCAGCTGTTAGAGCACTGCTGGGCACATTATCAAAGGCTAAAAGTTTTAAACTGTATTATCACAGCTGCATTGCTGTGGCTCTCTGCTCAAGGAAAAAGAAAATGATACAAGAAGTAGGAGTAACTACATCCACTAACAAATTACAATCTTCAGCTTTCTCAACAGCACTGGAAATATATTTCCAGGTTTTTGAAAAGTAGTTTGAAATACCACCTTTAGAATTTCAGAACTGGATCTGAATTTAAGTGTGTGCAACTGGGCATCCAGGGTGTAGACACCTCTGTTCTCCCATGGTAAAACCTCTAACCGCCTGCAAATTCTACAGAGAGGAGTCATGGTGAATGGCTGTGAAATGGAACAGAAGTGGAATCTCTAGAATTTTGATAAAGCAAACTTCCTCAAAAAAGACTTGCTGCTGTCTGATATTCCTTGCATCACAGACTAACCCACCTAGAGGGTCTTCCCAGCCTTTTGTGTAGTCTCTTCAGTGGTCTGGATAGCTTGTCTTGGGGAAAAGGGGACATAGATGTTTGGCCCAGCAGCACATGCCTATTGAGAGATGCACCCCACTGTCCATAATTTAATTTGCTGCTTATAATATTCATCATTCATAAAAACACCTTTAACAGACTTGAGACATATGGTCAAGTCAGGGGTATAGCTGTGGCAGGGAGTGAGTGGATAAAATGAGAGTGTTGCCCTCCCATAAGATTTTTGTCCCTCTCCCAATGAATTTTCCCTTCAGGCCCGAAATTTTTAGAACTGCAGAGAGTGTGAGTTGAAAACTGTTCATACTTTGAATTCATATATTTACTGTATTATATTCACATTCCCTTGGTCATTTTGCTTGCCCCCTTTCTTGGGATTCCTAAACTGTATCTAAATGACCAATGGAAATTTAAAGTCATTACAATGTTAGAAATTTGGGGATGGATAGGAAACTTCATTTGGATGAACAAAGCCCCCATTTTGCCCCTCTTCCTCTATAGTTATAGCCCTGGATCAAGTCTCATTGCTTAAGGTAAGACAACGTGGTCTTATAAGCTACATGGGTGGGAATTTTTTTCTTTCATGAACTTAGAGTTTCCTCATGCATGCCTATTTGACAGGCTTCTTCCTGTTGCCAACGGAGCAAAAACAGAAAGGTCCTGGGATTTTCTGTAATTACATGTGGACATCTATGCAGTCTGCTCAAACTCCATCTTTCTTCATATTACCTAGTCTCTGTAATCTAAACCATTTATTCTTATAGTCTAAAATGTTCAGAACATTTCTCCTACACTGGTCAGGTCACTGTTTTCTTTTCCTTTCTTTTTTTATTATCATTTTTATACAGAACATAAATTTAAATTCTTTAAAACAATTTTCCCATCAGTATTTACACATGTAGATTTACTGTATTTTCTTTGTCTTCCAACATTTCCACCTAAAATCTTAGTATTTTCTTAGATATTATCATTTATCAACGTACTTCTACAATTGTCTTTAAGTATCATTTGCTCCAGAACCTTAACTTCTAAGTAATCTGTTTAGTAACTTTAATGTATATTTTCTTAAGACCCTTCAAATGTTCTAAAAAAGTTCATTATATGTTTATTATATATATATCAATTTTTCAATCATTGTACTGGAGGTAATTGTCTATTGGAGCCCATTCGTTTTTTATATTTTCTTCCATTTGATTTCTCAATTTTTGTGATAGTACATCTGCTATTTTCATCTCCAGTAAGCTTTGTAGCCATTGCTCAATTTTGGGAATATCTTCATTTTTCCATAATTTTGCATATTCTATTCTTGCAGCTGTTGTCATGTAAAGTAAAATTCTCCAATATTTCTTATCTGTCTGAATGTCTAATTCATCTAGTATAATTAATAAGTAAATTTCTGGGGTCATGGTGAATTGGACATAGAATATTTTTTTCTATGTTTTTATGTATTCCAATATTTTCATGCCTTTGGGCAGGTTCACCACATGGGATATGTTGTTCCGATCTGAGTGCCACACTTCCAGCATTTTCCTGTTCCATCCTTGTATATTCTTTGAAGTTTTTCTGCAGTCATATACCATCTATGGAATATTTTAAAGTAGTTTTCTTTCAGGTTTTGTGCTGTCTTAAATTTCATGGTCCTTTTCCAACTTATTTCCCATTGATCCAACTCTATTGGGTGTCCAAAATTCTGGAACCACTTTATCATCGCCTCTTTAACAGTTTCTCCCTCTTTTTCATAAAGCAATAAGGTCTTGTATAGCTTCGCCACTAAGTGTGGCAGATTTTCCAATAAGAGTTTAATTATTGGGTTTATTTCTTTAACTGTTTCAAATCCTTGTATTTTCAAATTCATCTGAAATCTCTCATGCAGTTGTCAATAGGTGGACCAATTCAGCTCAGTTCCTTCTTTTTTAAGATCTTCTCTAGTTTTGATACTTAATCTTCCTGTAGGATCTTTTTGGATTAAATCTTCATATCTTATCCATTTATTTGAACTGTTAAACCATCTTCCATAGAAGGCTTCTTGTGAAATCCACATAGGTATTTGCTTTAGTAGCGTTGGTTTGTATAAATTCCATATCTTTAATAAAGCTTTTCATATGTAATGGTTGGTAAAGTCCTTGTCTATTTTTGCCTTTTCGTGACAAATATAAGCATGCCATCTGAATCTTTTATCAGCACCTTCTTGTGCTAACAATTTCTCATTTTGCAAAATCAACCAGTCTGCTAACCACGTCAATGCCGAGGCTTGATAATATACATAAAGATCTGGAATACCGGCACCTCCTCTTGTAGTTAAATCTGTCATAATTTTCCATTTGACTCTAGGTTTTTGACCGGCCTATATGAATTTAGGTAACTCTTTCTGCCATTGTTTGAAGGGTTTCATATTTGTAATGATAAGTAGATTTTGGAACAAAAAATTGAGTTTTGGTAAGATATTCATTTTCACTGTAGCTATTCTGCCCATCAAAGATAATTGAAGCTTTGACCGTGTCTCCATCTCTCTCTTAATTTCCTTCTATTTTTTTGTGTAATTATTTTTCAAAAAGTTCATTATTCTGTTCTGATATCCATACTCCTAGATATTTGATTCTTTTGATTATATTATATCCTGATGTTTTAGTTATATCAGTTTTTTCTTGCTTCGTCAAGTTCTTTGCTAAGATTGCTATCTTTTCTTTGTTTACTTTAATACTGGATAGTTCACCAAATTCTCTTAAAATTGATGTTAAATGTATTATACTTTCTGTTGCATCATCCATAAAGAATATCATGTCAACAGCGAAAGCTTTCAACTTGTATTGGTGTTTGTTTATCTGTACACCTTTAATTTTTATTTCATTTGGAATTATGTTGTTCAATATTTCCAAAACTGTTATAAATAGTAAAGGTGACAGAGGACATCCTTGCCTAGTGCCTTTTTTGATGTTTACACTTTTTGTTTTATCTCTATTAATCAGTAGTTGTGCTCCTTGGTTTTCATATATCGCTTCAATCCATGACATGAACCTTTTCTCTGGATCCATTTCCTTAAGTGTAGCTTTTAAAAAAGACCATTTGATTGTGTCAAAGCCTTTTTTTGCGTTTAGGGATATCATCTCAAGTTTTTTCTCACTGTGTATTTCATAATGCTCAATTATGTTCAAAACTGTTCTTATATTGCTTTTTAAGGATCTCTTTGGAAGGAAGCCATTTTGATCATCTTGGATTAGATCCGGTAGTACCTTCTTCAGTCTGCTAGCTAGTAGTATTGCTATAAATATTTTGTAATCTATGTTCAGTAAAGAGATCGGACGATAATTTTTAATGTCTGTTGAGTCCTTCTTTTGGAATTAACAATATGTAATGATATGTAATGTAATGATCTCATTACATGTTGTTCGTAACGGTTCAGCAACTTCCTCTTGTAATGTTTTGTAGTATTTGGCTGAAAAACCGTCAGGGCCAGGAGTTTTGTCTAGTTTTAGTTTTCTAATTGCATCTGTCACTTCAAGCAGTGTTATTGGTCCATTCAGAGTAGCTTTATGTTTTTCAGGAAATTTGGAGATTTCCTTTTTCTTTAAATTAGATGATATTTTCTGAATTCCCGCAGCAGTCGGTTGTTCCGCCTCAAATAATTGTTGATAATATTTGATGAAAGCTTGCTTTATTTGTTCTTGTTGTGTTAGCTCTTTGTCTCCTTTGTCACTGTTTTCTGAAGTCCACTTTAGACAAAAAATAACTTTTTCATGTGTGGCAAATGCTGCACGTGCACATGCTTCACTTTAAGCAAAAATGTACTAAAAAAGAAAGAGTATTCAACTGGGGCTGCTAAATATCACACCTGCTAAGCATCCTCAGATTTGGCCTAGCCACGTTAGTGTTAGGAACACAACACATTTGGCTTCATAGGCTTTTCTGAGTGAGTTCAAAAGGAGATCTAAAGCTTCTTCCCCTATATTTCTTCATGTTCCTCTTTTTCCAGCTGACATTACAGTGTTCCCATTTTTGTTTGGTCTCATGTCCCTTGTGTCATCTTCAGTGTGACCTGTGACAAGCCTCAGGCAATCTTGATAAAAATAGGTACTTCTCATCCCAAACTTGCTCTTCTGGAGTGACAGGACCATGTGAACCAACACAGGTGTAGAACAGTCCCTTCCATACATGAAACCAAAATAATGTTCAAAGAGTCCCCCCCTTTAAGGTCCCTAATTATATTAAAAGGGCCATTCCTCCAACCATATCTATCTAGTTTGACCACTGTTGACCCATACATGAGTGCTAAGATGCCAGGTGATACAGAACTTGCAAAGCTTCTTTAAGATAGGAAGAGTGGTCACAGACATTAATTAATCAGAGTGGTCACAGACAGAGAATTATTCTATGTGTCAATAGAAAAATACTGAGCTCAGTTAATGAGGATGGATTTGCTTTTTCCTTTCAAAGCACCACCTGCCTACAAACTGCTTGTTGATCTAGGCAGGTGGCTTTGTCACAGAAAAAAGACTCACTCACGCACCAGTTGAGAAACAAATGCATTTTGTATTTGTACTTCTAGAGTGAGAAGGTCTTCCTTTATTCAACCTCTTTCTACATCTGCCTTCAGGAGAAGAGAAAACAAAGTTGCTAGATCAAAAGTCCATTACTTTTTCAGATACTGGAGCCATCTTTAGTCTCACTAAACTTCTGGGATCTTCCTTTTCAAATTTATTCCAAACATTTGTATGATAAAGAGAGTCAGTATGGTGTTATTTTTTGAATGTTGGCCCAGGACTCTAGGAAAGCAAGATTTGAATCTCTGCTTGGTCAGAGAAACCCACTAGTTGATCTTGGGTAAGTCATATTTTCTTAGTACAAGAGGAAGACAATGGTAAATCTGAAAAATTCATTCAGGGTGGAGTTAGGTAAGTTAAAGTAGACTTGAAGATAGATAACAACAATTCGTATGATGGTGCCTCTGTTTTTGTGATTCACTTGTCTACAGGCTATGATCCAATAGTGTTCCTGACCCACCAGTGAAAGGCCAATGTGCCAGTGGATTGAAGAAGTGGACAGAAGAAGCTTAAGACAACATAAAGCAGAAAAAAGGCACCATTCTGTGGATGAAGAACCTTCTCATGATGATTGTTCCTCTAGCTCTATCACCTTCAGAGGTCTCTGTTTCCTCAAATGTTCCCCTTATTTTCTGAACACCTGCACTTGTCCACCTCTTTTACATCTTTCAAATCCCTCCTCACAATGTGCCTGTGGATTAAAGCCCTTGTTCTAATCCCTTGCTGAACTTAATCAAAATGGAGCCAATGTTCTTTTGATCATCTCTACTTTTACTTTATTCTCTTGTCTCTGCCGAATTTTGGGCTGTAAGCTCTTCAGGACTGGATCATTCCCTATCATGCTATAATAAGGCAATCCTGAAATGCTGAAATGTTATCATGGCCTCTGTGTCAAAGAGTTTACAAACTCATGGCATGTGGTTTAAAAACTCCCACTTCCTGCATCAGTTTACTTTATGTACAGCTCTGTCTCGATCATTCAGGTGAAAACTGTGATTGCTGAGTTCAGTGAATGAGGCTAATGTATGAAGGGCCAGAATTTGGTTCAAAAAGCTCTCTAAAAATCACTGGGCACTCTTGCGCAAACACTGCCATTTTAATTTCCTTATTTTTCTCTTTGTACAGCAAGGTATCTTGAGGTGCTGATTACATTAAAGATCACTGAGAACAAGAGGTGAAACCGTGTTTGATTTCTCTGAATACAACACATTTGCTCCACTCAGCTGAAGCAAATTTACTGCCCATTTCAGAGAACAGTAAACACTGCTGTAAATGTTTCTGAGATTACCTATATTTATTTGCTTCAATGATATTTTATTTCCTGGAAGAAATATGGAAATGGAAACAAGTAACTATGATCAGGAAGAAACTGACTAAGTTATTTTACTTCTTAAGGACAGTATAAATATTCTGAAAGACCCAATCTAGAAGAAGGTTGAAACCACATGTTCAAATAAGGTGGCCTGATTCAACAATGACCAATGGGATTTTTTTTCTCCTCTCCTCTCCTCTCCTCTCCTCTCCTCTCCTCTCCTCTCCTCTCCTCTCCTCACCTTCTCCCCTTTCCTCTCTTGATGTCAGACATTATATTCAGAGACATTAGACAACACTTCAGTTATAGTCTTCAAACTTCTTAACATTGGTCTGATATCATCTTTGTACCTGAAACCTACATGACTCTTAACTAAGACAGTGTAAGTAAATAAAACAGGTCCATACTTCAAATATGTCATAATTACAAAAGCACAAGAGACAAGGAGGAGAGAGGCTAATGTATCAGTGCATTAATATATATGAAAACTGGACATTTGCCCTTCCTTTGAAATTTTTTATATGGGTGAAGTTTCATTGAACTGCTCAAGGCAGTCAAGTGTTAGGAACAAATCTAAGCTTCCTCATTCCTGTTTCTCTTCAAAGGCAGGAAAAAGAAAGATTCAGTAGAATGTCTCACAACTTTGCAGACCTACCATTTTGGGTGTCTGGGGCTAGGTGAGGAAAAAGAAGGGGAAAAAAGAATTATTCTCTGGTTGAGATTTTAAACCAAGCTGGTGAATAATGCCGTGACCTTTTCTTTGAGATGAGCATTGGGAACTCTCAGTGTTTAGTTCTGGGTTCATATCCACACAGCTCATTGGTATCTGTACCTTTCCCAGGAGAGCATGAAAAGGGGACAAGGCTTCTCAGAAGACATTAGTCAAGACCCATATGAAGTCAAGCAAATTCCTCTGCCATGTAAATCAGACCTTTAGGATCACTTTGGTTATTGTAAATGAAGGAAAATCTGAAATCTCTAATTCCATAAAATCACATAATGACTTGGTACGCAGGAACACCTGCATCCTTCAGTTTTTCAGTTGTAAAGCTTCCATATATGGGTAGGATACCCATAGAGAAGTGAATTTACATTAGACTGAAATGGGCATTTCAAGTGAAACATTTGAAATTATGTCGCAAGCCAAGATTGCCTGCAGTTCAGGGGTGCCAAATCAAAAGCCTTGTGCAATTAGCTACTCAGAACATGGGTGGTATGCTTGGGGATGAAACACTTCCGATTTTCCTTTTTTTCCCCTGAAGATATTTATAGGGAATATGTAGCACAATAAACCTGAAAGGGAAGGAGTGAATGTGTACTACCAAAGGACACTAGGCAAGAAGATCTGTGCAGAGGAGAAACTTGATATTAAAGCAAGCCTCACAAATGTTATTCTGATATTATTTTTTTAAGGCCCAAACGTTCACACCACTCCCTTAAGATGCACACAACCACTCACAGAAAAAAATAGCTGCTCTGTTAAGACCTGGCATAGTGAATTTATCCTGTTCATTTATCTTCACTATGAGACAGATGCATGCATAGAAGTACATTCCTGCTTAACTGATGAATGAAGGCATCTGAATATATGAGTGTCCACACCTCTATTTGAGCAAAGGAGTGCCTAAAATAATTTAAGTCAAAATCTTCCCTCTCAGTCATGCCACATAAAACTGGATTTACACATTAGTTTTGATTCAGATACCTAACATTTCTCTCCCTCTCTCTCGTTCTCTCTCTGGTGCAAGCTAAAGATGCTTTACTGACCAAATGCCTTCTTTAAATTGGAAGTAACGTGACAACATACAACATCTTTGCAGCAGTTTTGGCATCATTACAATGCCTGCATCAATTAAGGGAGTGAGGGAGACTTGTAATATTCCTGTTTAATGTAGAGTGCATGCCAGATCTCACTCCAATAAATGTTACAAGCATTATTAATCAGTGACTGATTAATCATCCTTGTTGCCACACTTCATTGGCCATATCTTGAGTGACTATCAGCTACCTCAGTGGAGATGAATTTATTTACACCAACTGGCATTCCAAATGATGTGACCGCGGCAAGTTAAAGATGCTTAGCCTGGCAGTCAGAACACAGAAGAAATTTAGTGGGATGAAGGGTTGCCATAAAGGAATATTTCAAGTATAAGAAGTGTAAGAATAACAATATTCCACAGTGTGTGTTCTGGGAATGAACCAAGTAGCTTTAGGCTATTGAAAAACTATAGCCTCCATAAGAAGAGGGTAGATATTTTTGAACAAAAAGGATAAATTTAAAGTAGATTGGAGGCCTAGAGCTTTTCTCTTCAGAATTAACTAGCACTTTTGGTCAGTTTCAGGATTTATATTTGCATACGGAAGATGTAAATAGGACATGACAGAGATGTATAAGATTATGGCTGGTATGAAGAAAGTGGCCAGGGAGAGGCTTCCAGCCCTCTCATATACTATTTGAACTTGCACTCATCCACTCAAGCTGAACAGTGGGAAATTCTGGACACATAAAAGGAAGTTCTTCTTTGCATGCCACCTGGTTAAATGAATTAAATTTGCTGCCACTAGATGTAGCGATTGCCACAAAAGTGGATGGTGAATTCATGAAGGAGGTCACTGTCAATGTGTACCAGTTAGGTCAGCTCTATACTATGTCCAGTATCCTAGCAATTTGCCTCTTCATCCCAGTTGCTGAAGAACAAGGGTACTAGTATAGTCGTGTCTTACTATTGGTTTTCAGTACACCAACTCACTGGCCACAGTAGGAAGCCTACTGAGTTAACAAGTTTTTGTCTCATCCACATTGGCTATTTCTATATTCTTATGCCTTTTATGCCCCATTTTGTTTGACAGTTTGTCTGTAGCTCACCCACTTGCAACTGCTTCCTGAAGTTCAATTGCTGGTGTGTGTGGAATTCCTGAACATTGTCTGCTTTCTACCCTTGTCTTGGCCAATGTCATGCAAATCATTCCTTCTCTGGACTCACTTCAGGGTTGCTGCAGCTTATTTACAAATGTGGGAACTCTTTACCTGCTAGCAGTTTCATTTTTTCCAAAAGATAAATTGTTATTCCTCCCCCATATGGTGACACAACAGAATAATTAATGAATTTGCAACATACAGGGAGAGGATAAATAATGCAAGATTAAAACTACATTTGCCCTCAGGAATCTTGAGTTCATGCAAATACATAAAAAACGGAAGTCACTAGTAGGTCATGGGATTCCTGTAAGTGGGAGCATTAAGATTATTGAATATCCCTTAATATGAGGAACTACTCTCATATTAAAAGGTTATCCCTTGTTCTACCACCCTAGAGACCAGCAGAAGGTGATGGATATGCTTTGCTGAAAATATCTGACAGACCCATTCAGATTCATAAAACAGAAACCTGGTTCTTTCAGGCCTAGATACCTGGAGCCGTGTATTTGTGAGTACTGAAAACAGTGGTGAGAATCCTATTAGTTAGAATAGACCCAACTAGAATAGACCATTGAAACCACTGCTGAATGGTGAGTCTACATGTAGTAAGTCCCACTGCAGAAGGGTAGGACTTCCCAGGCAGGATGTTACTGCCTTCCTGCTTCTCAGCTTCCTGGGAGAGTGCAAGGACAGCCAGCTGCTGGCCTCAGTTAAAACATCTGCAAGGGGTTAAGCCAAAAGGACAATAAAAGACAGCTGTAGGAAAGGACCTGGAGTGCAGAACCTGCAAGACAACAGAAGAGATGCAGGGGCTGCAGGTTTCTCCAATGGATTTTATTGCACGATAAGAAAGGGCTGTCCCCCAGGACTTGTGTGGCAGCTTGCTTGAGGTCTTTCTTTGCTGTCAGAATTGGGAGGATATATCCAAGAGAGCTGTAAACTGAGAAATACTAAGAGGGAGCTGAGAGATAAGCTCCTTTACAAAAGGAAAAGCCAGGCAAGTCATCAAGGGAAAAATGAAGTCATGCAGTGGCTGTTGTGAAACATCCTTTCTCGTCTCTTGGATGTCTTCTCTGCATTAGTTTACTGGTGTTCTGCTTGCTTCCTGGAACTCTTCAATCTCCCACTTCGTCTCCTCCTGGATTCCTCATCCTGTAACTACTCATCAACTTACATGTGTACCACTGCTCATCTTCCACCTACTTTCATTGGTGTATTGTCCAATTTCCTATTTGAGAGCTCTCAGGACTTCACTGGCACTGGGCTTGATGGAAAGGGAATGGCAGTTTTGACATACCCATCTCTCATATGATTACTATGGCAGTCACTGATTCAGTGGGTCTACTCGAGTTAGGCATAACAGCAACAGGATACAGGCCAATGGCAGCAGTAGTGAGGCGGGCATGGTGTTAGGAGTTCACATTGCAAGTTCTTTTCCTCCTCCTCCTCCTCAAAAAAAAGAAAAGAAAAGAAAAGAAAAGAAAAGAAAAGGAGTTTCGAGGATAGCTACCATTTTTATAATGAACATTAGAATGGCACTGTAGAATCGGACCACAGGTCTATCAAGACTGGCATCTTGTATGCCACAGTGGAGAACCAGATGCTGCAAAAGAAATCTATAAGCAGGATGTCAGGGCAATAGCATACACTGGGTCATGTTTTCTAGCAACTGCATTCAGCATTTAAAGCAATATACAGCCACTCTGTGTAGTAGCTACAGATAGTTTTATCCACTATGATACCGTCTGCGCTAATGGCCCTTTGAAGCCATCTAACTTTCTGCTCATCAACACAACTTGTAGAAGAAAATTCATAGCCTAGATCAATGGTATGTGAAGAAGTCCGTCCCTTTCTCTGCATAAGAAGTAGCTGGCTTGGAAACTACTTATCCTGGTCTGAAAGACCTCTGGCCAGAAGTCAGTTACCACTGTGCAGTAACTGTATTTCCTTGCTGGGAAATAACAGACATAAGAAACACTAACTCTCTCAAATAAACAGCTTAATACTAACCATCATCCACTGTAAACAAATAACTCTGTCATACTAATTAAAACAGACTGGATAAACCCAAGTATATATAGACAGAAGCACATTCCACTGATACCAAGGAAATTTATGGCCAAAGAAGGATGATGAAGATTGCAGCTATGAGAACCAATGTAAATACAGCAGCAGGAATGTTGGGGTTAGGTCTGGAAAACTTTTTTTCCAGATTTGTTTCCATTCTGTGGCCTTTGTCAAGACCCTCCTGTTCAATACAATTGTGACTGGGAGTGAGGGTGGAGATTAGATGTTCTGGTATACGCCTCATCACTGAAGCAGAGATCACTGAGCCTGGGAGCCACAAGCTTTGATTCCAACAGACTGTAAACCATGAGAACAGATGCATAAGAGGTCAACACACTAACCAAGGGCTTTACATTCCCTCTAGTGTGCTAATGCAGGCAGTACGCCTGGGATGACATCATGCAGAGATGTCAGACTGCAAGACTACAGAGCAGAAGGTTGTCCCTTTAAAGTTGTGTTTCCAAAAATGTGGACATCCAATATTGCTAGATCATGGAAATTGTGGTCCAACAACATCTGGGGACCCCAAAGGCCTATACTCCACAACAATAGGACAGTGCCATTGTAATGGGCCCATTGGCTCTGTCCATGGTCCTGAAAGGCTTCCAGTCTTCATAATATCTACTCCAGAGAGGGTTGCATGGACTTGCCAAGGTATACACTTTCCTAAAAGCCATGGAGACAACGAACTTATCATGGAGATTGAAAGGGAAATATGATGCAGAGAACATTCCCATACTGCTTTTGTGGTTTACCCTCTTAAATTAACACAAGTGTAGAAGCTGCCCTCTGAATAACTGAAATTGTATGCCCTCAATTTAGGGTGTGCATTCAAGCTGGGAATGAATGCATTTCTGTTTTACCACACATTTCATAAGCAATTGAAACCGACTGTAGCTGCAAAAAATGTAACAAAAAGGCATGCTAAATTTTGGCCTGGGCAAATTAAATATCATTAACTTGCCCACTTGAGCACATTACAATTTGTACAGTTGTAAAATTAAGCCCAGTTTAATGTTTCCTGTTGGTGGAAGAAATGCTGATTATGTCCAAAGTTTTATTATTTACAATAAATGAAAAGTGCAAATTCTAATGCCTGAGGTTTAGTACTGATCTTTTCTTTAGAAGACTAAGCAATTAGGGCGACAAAGCAATCAGAATTAAAGCATACTCAAACAGCCCATGTTATATCGAGTGTAACATTGCTAAAAATGTCTGTTCACTGTTAGCAGAAAAGCACTTAAATAACACATGCTCTAAAATTTATGTGAACATTAGAAGACATTGCTTAGTCAAGTTTAAAAGTAGCATGTTTTCCCAAAGTCTAGTGAATTCAGGAGGAACTAATATCATACTAATTCTGTCATTCCTGGGAGAATGTGACCCTTGACAGAGAAAACAAAGTTCTCCATCCTCCCTAAGAGTTCTCAGTATAACTGTTTAGTATGTGGCACATATTTGCCTCCTTTCTTCATGCTCGTATGGTTAAACTGCATAGAAGAAGCAAGTATGCAGGCATTTATGTCTCCCTAGCACAACTACTGAGGGGTTCTTGTTTGAAATAGGCCTGAACTATAGTGCTCTGAGGAAAACAGTTCTCATTCTTTTCCCATGCACTGTAAGTTGCTGAAGTAATGTACAGTACTTTGGCTGCAATTCCTTTGTGAAAATATAACAGGCATACAGCAGGTAATTATTTGTTCTCAAGTCCACAAATAATGAATTATTTACTATCTTGATCTTTCATTCACAAACATTTAATCTTCATGGTGTTTTGTTCTCCTGCCATGGGTTGGTGGCAGGTTCATAGTCTTCTCCCCACACAGGCCTCCTTTGTTTAGAATGAAATTAATGAAGCTCCCATCAGTATTATCACAGCCTGCATTAGCTTCCACTCACAGAAGTCAATGGGGGCCACTGATGCATATGGGAGATAGTGAAGGGACTGCAGACGGACACATTCCATTCAGTGCATTACGACCCCACAGTGAAGACGGGGGGGGAGTTGTGCTCCCAAATCAACAGCCTTTCTGATTCTAGGTTCTTTCTTTGTCTCAGAGAAGTCAATGGGAGATATGGATCTCTGTGGGACAAAATATATACAATTTTCCCTAGTTCTGTTTCTATCACTGTAGTTATGGTGTGTGTTCTATCTAGTGTTCAGCAGGGAAGCTGTTGTTTTTGTGTGCCTTCAAGTCATTTCTAACTTATGGCTACCCTAAGTGAACCTATCGTGGAGTTTTCTGGGAGCTGAGAGTATGTGACACACCCAAGGTCACTCAGTGGGTTTCCATGGCCAAGTGGGGAATCAAACCCTGGTCCCCAGGGCTGGAGTTCAGTACTCAAACCACCACACCACGCTGGCTTTCTTCAGGAGGAAAGACTGTACTGGAAAGGCAGCATTGCCAGAAATGGATGGAAACCAAGAGATTTTATGTCACACATTTACAAGAGGATTTATCATTTTAGCTTGGACTGACAATAAGATGTTTCATAATATTAGGGCTCATTAAAATAACCCTACATTCATTCTTAAGAATTGTGCTGGCAGAAGAGGACTATTGGTAGATTGGCATGTTGTTGTTTAATTTTTTATTTTTTTTTACTTTTTATTAGAATACAAAAATATATTCAATACAGTGTCGATTTTTTCCTCTCAGTATTTTGTAGCTCATTGAAGTTTCATATAATTCTTCTCCCAATCCTTACTAGAACAGAATACTCTTAATGTTTTAAATTCTAACTGTACTACACAAAAATACGTTCAATTGAATTGCTTGTTCCTGTAAATTCTGATCTATCTAGCGTATAGATTATAGTCTGATCTGACATCTTTATCTCATTTGTCAAATCTAAGACACTTTTCCAATTTCACAAAGTCATGTAGATATTTTTACCTCCTTCTTAGTATATATGATTCATAGGTTTGTTACCCCATTTTCATAATAGTTTACCTTTACAAAATTAACAAGAACTGTTTATTAACTAATTTTGTGTTTCCCAATTTTGAAAGAATTGTTTCAAAGGGTCCCATTCTTTATCAATTTCTTCATCAGTCCAGCCGTTAAGTCTCTGAGTTAATATGTCGGCATTTTTTGTTTCTGACAGAGTGAATAGCCACTGGTCTACATTAGGGATCTCTTCATTTTTCCAAAGTTTAGCGTATTCAATTCTTGCTGTCGTTATCATATAAAGTAAGATCCTCCAATGTTTTTTTAGTGTGTTCTGATCAATCGTATGGAGCATATTCAATAAGTAAATTTCAGGAGATTTATTGAATTCAATTTGTGGGATCTTACTTATTGTTTTATGTATGTCATCCCAGAACTTTTTAGCCTTGTTACAGGTCCACCATGAGTGATAGTGTTCCGACTTCCCTCTGACATTTCCAGCACATTCCTGTGCCTGTATTATTTATTTTTTAAAGCTTGTTTGGTGTCATGTACCATTTGTGGAAAATCTTAAAGTAATTTTCCTTTAGGTTCTGGCCAATTGAGAATTTCTGTGTGATTTTCCAACTACACTCCCAGTATTCCAGCTGTATTGTATGTCCTATCTTTTGGGCCCAAGCAATCATTGTTGCTTTAATTGTTTCATCTTCCCTCTCGTCCTTCAGTAGTTCCTTATATATTTTGGCCAGCAGGTGTGGCGGGTTTTCAAACATAAGTTTTATCACGACATCCTTTTCTTTTGTATCAAAACCTTGTAGTTTTAAGTCTATACAGAATCTTTCCACCAGTTGTCAGTACGGAAACCAGTTAAGTACAATACCTTCTTCTTCTAACTTCTCTCTAGTTTTAATTTTAGGCAGTTCTAGAGAAGATTTATCAAATATGTCCTCGTATCTTAACCAATCCGGGGTACCTCTCCATTTACCATAAAAAGCTTCTTGAGGGGAAATTCACATTGGTATTTGTCTAATAGTTGCCTTTTTATAGTTATTCCAAATTTTTAGCAGTGATTTCCTGATATAGTGATGGGAGAAATCTCTATCCACGTTAGTTTTGTCATAGCAAATATAGGCGTGCCAGCCCATTCTCAGGTCTGCACCTTCCAATGCTAATAAACGTGTTCTTGTTTTAGAACGGCTGTTCTAATGTTGTGAGCACCTAAAAATGTGGATGTGCCAAAGCAGGAATTTCTGGAACTTGGACTCTTTTCTTGTTCTGCATGTTGAGATGCAATTCTCATAATCCCCAGCCAATGATGGCTGGAAATGATGGTTATTGTAATTCAAACCAATTGCAAGTTGAGGAACATTGATTTGGATAGAAGATGAGATAGATGCTACTCTGGAAAGAAGTGTGGGTGGCTTGAATTACTGGACTACTAGAACTTTCGTGCACCTTGAATTTTAGCAGGCTCTTGTAAACACACTATTCCAGATGTTAGAAGTAGATGACTAAAATTCTGGTCTCCTAAAACAGAGATGCATATACATTGTTGCCTCCAGGCCCAGCATGATCTCTTTCTGCCTAATGGTAGACCATAACTAGCATGTAAGTCGCATCAAAAAGCCTTAAGTGGAAAACTTATGCAACCATTTCTCTCCCACTTTTTCTCCCAATCACCTCATGGCAAGATTTAAATGGAATTTTTGATATTTCTAAATGTTCAGACATATGCTTCATTTTCTCTTCTGCCAAGAGAAGAGAATGTCTGATATTTGGCATACTGAATGCATACTAGATCTTTCACATGGGAATATCTGGGTTGACTGAAAAAGTCACCAGGATATGGAAGACGATCAGCCATGTGAATCCAGCATAACACTACTGCTTTCATGGGAGTTGTTTAGATTTATATCAGTGTCAGACTAGTTGACATCTTGCCCCATATCCTACCAGTGAGACAGCTTTGAACACTGTTAATGAAGAATGAGATATTCCAATAAGATGTCTATCTTGCCCCAGGAATCCAATTATAATGATCCCATAGCGTGTGAAGAAGATCAGTGGTGAAGCATGTACAGGCCAATCATTCTTTGGAAGAAGAATATATTAAGAAGGAACCAGTCACTTCTATGATTTATAGTTACTTCTGTCAACTGGCATCCTATACATAGGGTGAAGTTTTATATAATTTAATGCAGCTAAGTTTTGAAGTTCAAATCTCAGCCATGCTGACAGGCAATGTGTAAGGATTAGGACAGGCTTGGCCAACCTGTGGCTCCACAGATGGAATTAGGCTGCAAATCTCACCATTCGTCACCATGATGGGAAAGGAAGCTGAAATCCAGTGATATCCAAAGGGCCACCCAATTGTGTGTGTGAGAGAGAGTGAGAAATTGAGAGAGAGAAAGAGAGAGAAAGAGAGGGAGGGAAGGAGGGAGAGGGTAAGTATGTACATCTATTTCTTTGCAAGGGCAATATATCTCTGTGCCCTTTGTACAAACATAATTTCTGCCTACCACCTACTTCCTTTTCCAGAGCTCTTAACAGCCATATAGAATCTGGGAAGCTATCCAATGTTAGTGTCAGAGAGAAGGGGCATTGCTTTCTGAGGAAACCCAGACAGTTAGATTTGATCCCAAGGCCTGATGGTTCTCCATTTCTGGGCTACATAGTCAAGTGCAATGAGTATTTCATGGGGGCAAGGGGTGCAAGACCCCCATGAAAGTGGAAAAATGCAAATAAAAATAAAAATCAGAAACAGTATTTTTTTCAAACAAACAAACAAACAAACAAACAAACAAACAAACAAACAAACAAAAACAAACCTGAGAACACATCTCTAGGTCTTCCAGCCTGGTTCTATGGTTAACTTCCAGTGGAAGTGGACCATAGAATTGCATTAGAAGACCTAGAGATTCCTAGAGAGAACATTTTTTTCATGGCAGGGGCAAATACAGTAAGATTATTTTTAATAAATAAATGGAATTGAAATAAAATAACCCACATATAATCAAATCTGTGATTGCTAAACCCAGGAAAGTGAAGGGCCCACTGGATTTTGATCTGATGTGAGGAAGGATCTTACTTTACTTTCAGACACAAGGAAGTCCAAGACTGATGATTTTACCTGGCATCTGATTTGCTGGTATGCTTACTTATTAACCTATTAATTCAACATGCAATGCAGCACCCCTACAGGATTCTGGCCATAAGGAATTACTGGCTTTACCATGGAAGAGTTTTGACATGCTAAGGTCAAAAAGTTAAAACTATGAGCTATAGTTGTTTTTCAAAATTAGAATCATAAAAAGCATGAAAAGAAGATTTCAGAAATTGAGATGTGGTGGAACTGATTCTGAGATAAACAGGCAAAGGTTTGTGGTTGAGTTCTGTCTTTAAGGAAAGTGTTTTCTCCTCCAGAATACAAGGAAATGAATTACCTATGGAATACTTGCATTAATTTGCACTCTAACTTCTTAAGAACAGATTGATATCAAAGCTGGGGAAAATTTGATATTGTTATTGTGTGCCTTCAAATCATTTCCAACTTGTGGTAATCCTAAGGCAATTCTATCACAGAGTTTTCTGGGGCTGGGAATATGGGAAGTGCCCATTTCACCCACTGGGATTCCACAGCTGAGCAAGGAATCAAAGCCTGGTCTCCAGGGTTATAGTTGAACATTCAGACCACTATACCATGCCTGGTCAGCTCTCCAAATGTTTCTGAATGGTAACTCCCATCAACCCTAGCCATCACAGCCAATTATGAGGAATGCTGGGACTAGCATTCACACAGCATCGTGAAGGCTGAACTTCACTTTCACACAATTTATTTGATGAGTAAATTTGGCCTATGCATCCTTGCTTTAATAGGTTTGATGTTTTATAGGCAGGACCTATATATTTTATAGGCAAGGCAGATCCATCCAACATGCAACAACCTCAAAGAAAGGCTGCAATATTTAAAACTTCCTTCCACAACTCCTTCAAGTAAACTTATCTCAAGATCCAAGCCATTATTTTGAACCACATGCAAATTTAATCAACCCAAACACATGATTAAATCAAATAAAATCCACTGAATCAAGCTCTGTTCACAAGGCGTAACTACTTTTGACACAAGCTAGGGCACCAGTTCCAAAACCGAAGTACTTACAACTCACTTAGCCTCTCTCTTCCCAACCCCTCCACCCCTTAAGTGGTCTTGTTGAACAGACTGCCAGTTCAGGATTCTTCTCCCCCTGCTACATGTGTTTTGAGGCTGACCAATCCATATTCTGCTCAGAGAAATCCTGCCTTACACCTGAACACATCTGTGGACTGAATGGTTGCCTTACTATCTGATTCTCAGGGATCCCTCCAGCAACCGCTAAACTCATTCAGCAGAGTATAGCAACCTTTCCTATAGCATTTTCAGGGGGACAGAAGGGCTGCTAAGGGTAGAATCAGACAGGGAAGCATGCTTCTCCTTTAGAGGTTCATGTGTCTAAATCTGCACACAACTTTCTTTTTGAGAATAGGGCAAGTCGGAGGTCCTTTTGCATGGCTTCTTTGAGAAAATGCTCTTACTTGCTCCAGAGCAACATTCAAAGTGGCTTTGTCCATGGCTACATGTTGTCAAGAAAGAAAGAAAGAAAGAAAGAAAGAAAGAAAGAAAGAAAGAAAGAAGATGTGGGTTCTTTCACATGTTGTTCTGCTTAGAAAGAAAACAGAAGTTAGGAGATGTGCTTTGGTTCCTCCTTTTAAAATGGCAACATGTAGTAAATATTGTAGGCAGACTGGCTTTGCAAATGCAGTTGCCAGCACATCCAATATATTAAGCCACCTTCTGCCTTGAGTATGGAGAGAGACAGAGAAAGTATTCAAAAACAAGTTGCCTTCATGTTTTGGAATAAGACGTATCAAGACTACTTATTTCATGAGCAGACACAACGATTATGCTTTACGTGGCTTGTCTGTTGTTAAAGGCTACAAACCTGTAAGATCTATTGAAGTTGATGGGTCTTATCACTGAATAGAAATGTATAGCATTGCTCTGTAAGTCACTCACAAACATGGCTAAGAAAACTTTTCTGCTTAAGACAGAATAAGCAGCTTTCCTTTGTATAAAATCATGCCAATCCTTGGGATTTGTGCTACCAAAAAAGAAAAAAAAGAAAGAAAAAAGAAAAAGAAAGAAAAAGAAAAGCCAATTCTGTTAGACTACAAATGACTGTGTCCCATTTAGAGTGCCCTTTATGGTCTGATACACTTCTTTAGCCAGCTCTTAAGAATTTTACATTTTGAGGAGGGCAAAAACAGTACAACTTTATCAGAAGAGCCACAGCCAAAAAAATCTATTTTCTAAATCTCTTTCTCTCTCTCAGAGTCGGGAGAAAAGAGGTTCAAAGCACAGGTTAATTCTTTTTTGCAGATTCATCTAATCCTTCTTTTATTATACGAGAATGGACAGTCTCATTTTATAAAAAAATAATGGCAGAACTCTATTATTTAGTAATAGACTGTTTCAAAGTATTTGTGTCTGTGTGTGTACATTTCCCTTTTCTCTAGTTAAGCTATTCATGTTCAGCTCCCCTCATGAGTTAAGAATAAAAGGAGACTTCTTTATTGAAAGAAACAAAATCCACTTGTCTTCTCTAAAAATATTTAGGTTTCCAAAGGGGGAAAAATTCTCTGAGTGGGAAATCTCAGTCCTAGAGAAAATGACACTGAGATGGGTTAATTAGAATGAACCTTGCGTCATCTATTTTACTCTGCCTCTGGCATACTGAAAGTTTCATTTCAGAACAAAACAAAGATCAACTACACTGTGGGCCTGTCTTAAACTGTGAGCTCACACAAATTTGTGTATGGAATTTTTGTAAAAAACAAGTTGCTAGAACTAGAGGGGGGAGAATACATGTATCTTTAGTTGTTGTTTAGACTGAGACTCCCATCAGCCTGAACCAGTAAGGAATGATGGTGTTTCAGTCCAACAACATATAGAAGGCTACCTGTTCCTATCCTTGACTTGGGGAAAACATGCCCAAAGTCTGTAGTATTGAGTTGCAACCTGAGTTATAAATAGTCTTCTCATTTTTGGGGTTTATGGTTGATTGTGAGTTGAACATGAGCCAGCTGTATGATGCTGCAGCAAAGAAGGCAAGTGCTATCTTAACCTGCATTAAGAGAAGCATGATTTCCAAGTAGAGGGAAGTAATAGTCTGTGCTAATCAGGCTTCATCTGGAATACTGTGTTCAGTTCTGGGTGCCTCATTTTAAGAAGGATATAGACAAGTTGGAGTAAATTCAGGGAACAGCAACAAGGATGATAAGAGGTATGGAGAACAAAACTTATGAGGAGAGGTTGAAGAGTGGGGCATGTTCAGCTTGGTGAAGAGAAGACTGAAGGATGACATGATTGTACTTTTTAAGTACCTTGAGGGCTGTCACAAAGAGGAGGCAGATCTAATGGTTTTAAGTTACAAGAGGGTAGATTTTGATTGAACACTAGAAGGAAGTTCTTGACAGTGAGAGTGGTTCAGCAATGGAACCAACTGCCTAGAGAGGTGGTGGGGCTCCTTCTCTGGATGTCTCCAGAACGCGGCTGTACAGCTACCTGTTGGGAATGCTTTTGCTGGAGAAACTGCACTGAGCAGCAGGTTGGACCTAATGGTCCATAGGGCCCCTTTCAACTCTATAATTCTAGATATCTAGGAGTTCATTGGTTATACCCATACACAAGAGATGAGAGGGCCTGAGCCCAGGCAATAGCTGTAGAAACAGAACTGAAGAGATTAGGTAGGAAAAAATTACATTTTTCTTAGAGTTCTGAAGTGTGTGGATGGGAAGGGATTGTAGCTGAGTCACTGAGCATGTAAAGCAAGGGAGCAACCCCAAAAGCTACTGCAGCTGTCTTATCAGAAGAGAACATCTGGAGATCCCTTTTAATAGTGATTTAAATATTTCCAAGCTCATGCTTAAGTAGCTAATACTGTACCATTTACATATGAGGGATGCATTAGTGAGGTGAGAGGAACATGTCCAAAAATGTATTGAGGAAAAAAAAAACTGATTTAAGAATCTGTGGCATATGTTGAGAGACAGAAGAGGGAAAGACTGACAACGAGGTTAAGGAGGAGAAGGAATGGTGGTAAATATGGGAGAAAACAGAGACACATCAATATATAAAATGTAGAGACGACAATCTCATTATCTAAACAATTACCTCCTGGTTCAGATGGAGAAAACATTTGAGATATCCTCAATAAAGTTGATTACTTGGGATGCAAGTTCACGTCACAAAACCAAACCAAAAACAGCTCTGCCTACTCTATAAAATGCAAACAAAACAAATGGGCACTTGAGCAGCCCAGCCCATTAAGCATGGACACTGATTTCTGGACAAAATGAACTGGGCAAATGGTGGAGGAAGGGAGAAGGAATTCATGGAATAGGACACCTAGAATCCCGAAAAGAATCACTAAAGAGCACAAGAATTTTGTTGCAGAGTTGTTGTTGTTCATGCTGCAGTTGCCATCAAGTCATTTCTCACAGCTGCCCTAAAGTGAGCCTATCATGAGGTTTTGTTGACATGGTTTATTCAGGGAGGGTTTGATATTGCCTTTCTCTGAGACTGAGAGAATGTGACCTGCTTAAGATCACCTAGTGGGTTTCCATGGCTCAGCAGGGACTTGAACACTTGTTTCCCACACTCCAGTACTCAAACCACTACACAACACTGCAGAGAGCCACTTATACAACAGTAAACATGAAAACAGACATTAAATAAAAGCAGGATCTACAGAACATTCTTGCTGGTCCCACAATGACACTGGCAAGGTATTTGCATAAAAAAACCCCCCCGATATAGTGTCAAAGCTCCAGAGAAATTTCACTTTCCATGCCTCTTTTATTGGTTAACATGCATGCTTAAACTGCACAGCACAACTAAATAACATGGGCTTTGACACCTTTTTTTTAACATTATGCCTGTCTTCAGACTCTTGGACTGGCCCTGGTCTTTTAAAGCTCAGAACAATAACCATCTCATTCACCTGAAAGCCATCCGCTAACACTGGTGTTCACTGTCTCTTTCCTTTCTTTGGCTTTGAGACCAAAGTGCACAACAGGTGAACCTGCAGGCAACTTGGTAAAGGTAGCCCTAAGCCAAAATATTAACAAACCACGAAGTACTTGGAGTGACATGGTGTAAATGCTGGAAAAAAGGCCACCACCAATTTTGCCTTCATATCATTTGCCTATACTTCTGTTTACAAATTTCACAGCCACACAAGAAGTTAAGCTGCAAAACAAACCTGAGAGGCAGGGAGAGAATCATCGAAGCCCCAAGGTACCCAAATGACTCTTTTTCAGAATTTGGAAGTAATGATTCCAAGGTAATGCAATTACCTACTTGTTGTCATGTGCTTTCAAGTTATTTCCAACTTATGGTGACCCTAACGCAAACCTATCATAGGGTTTTCTAGGGCTAAGAGTATGTCACCCAGTGAGTTTCCATGGCCAAGTGGAGAAACAAATCCTGGTCTCTAGGGTTGTCGTCCAGTGCTCAAACTACTACAACACACTGGCTCTAATCACCTACTAAAAGCTATTTTTCCTCAGTAATGAGGATACAACAGTCTCACCTTCCAGAAGTAATGGAACAATTGAGATGAGTAATATTTTGTTTGTAAGGCATTTTAGAGGCATTTTGACATCTGTAACATTTTATTATGCCATCCCTCATAAATCTGACATTTTTTTAAAAATTACTTAATACTATCAGAACAACAATAAGCATTGCAAGAAGTAATTCAATAAGTTACTTTCAAAAGTCACAAAGCATGATGACAACATGTTATTTTAAAGACACCATGATGAGTAACATGAATGAAATATTTCTGTGGATTAACTTCCAAGCTCTGTTCTTTGCTTCTGATGTCATGCTGTGCGCTGTGAATTTTGCAAACAGAAACAGAAGATTCCAATTTAAGAGCTCAGGTTTGTTTGTTAGGAATGTACAATCATCTGTTTGCTAGGAATGTACAGCTGAGGTCTTAAGCAAGTTGTATACTAAATTTACATGTAGTAAAATATATCTGATAAAGTTGAGGGAAAATGAAAGGGATAATGACGGGGGTGTATCATTTATAAAAGTTGCTAATGGCAAATACTACTAGATAGGTCTGGACAGATAAGGACTATCTATGCTGGCATCAATTTGATCAATAAGCAGTATCTATCCTGGCATCAATTTGATCAATGGACCATCTTATTCTGGTACCTCATTAAGGCAACAAATACAGAAACAGCCTATTACCTGGTAGGGAATAGACATTTGCTACCTGAAACATAAGATTTTCCACCAAGTCAATCCCATGGAATTATTTTGGTACATGAAGCATGAAATCCCATAAGCAACACTCCCCAGCCCTGATAGCAGAATAATAACAGTGTAAATAACAAGCAATTTGCTGCCCTTTTTGAAATTCCAAATCTGTTGCCTGGGGCAACTGCCTCAGTTTATCTAATGGTAGAGCTGGCTTTGTTGCCTGGCTACAGATTATGTTCATGGTCTTTTTTTTTTTTTAAATAAAAAACAGCCAAGAATCACATTTTCCTTTCTCATTTACGATCAGGGGAACCAGCTCAACCTGAGATGGATGGAGAATGTTCCAACTATCTAAATTTTAAAATATTTAACTCTTCATGGCATGGTCATTTTTTAACATTAGGGAAAGGGCTTTTGGTTTTTGACAAGGAGGAACAGAAGATGGTGGCAGTATCTGGAAGAGTGTCTTCTGTTGGTATTCCTTACCACCACAACCCACCACCATAGGAGTCAAAGTAAGCAAGAGAGAGAAAAAAGGAGAATGGCTGTTTTACAACCACTTACTTCACTGCTCGCCAATTGACTCAGTTCCAATATACGCAACTTTAGTGCTCTTTTGGTACTCCCAAAAATGAGCCATGACCTTCCTTTTCATTATTAATGAATGGAACACAACCCATTTATTAAACCTGCATTTTCCCCCCTCTGCTCCATATGCCTGTTTTCTCCTTCCAGTATTTGACATGTGACAGTAAAGCCCCAAGTAAATGTCCTCAGCGCTTCCTCTCCTGGGAATTTTTACCACCTGCTTCATAGTGTTGAACAGATGTATATATGTAAACCATTACAAAACCTGTTCACCCTAGTCATCTATCGCTTTAAAAAGGAAAAACACTTTCTTCTGTGTAAAGCACTGGAAGTACACCACCTATCCCCAGTTTTTGAACTAAAGTGAGTATACTGGATTTGGGATAAGCAAATACACTGCTAGTTATTTGGAGGATTATGAAGTGGTAAGGTATCTTTATTGGTCATGCTGTTTTAGTCACTTTGCCTTAACAGTTAGCTTTTTCTTTAAGAGTGTCATACCATGTCTCATTTTTTAAAACAAACAAACAAACAAACAAGAGAACCCTCTACCATGAAATGTAAAATGGGATTTTCTATAGGGAGTCTGACTGAGGTGTTGCATTATTCATCACCAACTGAAGAGGAAAATTTCAATTGCCAGTTTCTAGTAAATGGTCTAATTAAGAAAGGGGGATTCTGAGCCATGGACAGGCGCCACAATCATTAAAGCCCATTTTTCAGAAGATTACAGGTCTCCAGTCTATCAGGGAGAATGCCAAACCAATTTAGCGGCAGAAAGCCCTTCCTACAATGAAGTCTTTGGACGCAGCACCTTGTTCAGGGAAAATACATGCCATTGAAAAGGTTCCCCTCTCTTCACAAGGTAGTGTTAGCTTTCCGTCACTTGAAAAGGGGAAACTCTCTCCCTTTCATTCCCAGCTGGAGTGTTTGCATAAAGGTTGTTATAAGCAAAGCGGAACTGAAACATAGTTTTAAAATCTCATTTTAAGTTATTCGTGCTGAAAAGTAGCTCCATCTTCCAGAGTGGTCATAAATGCATCTTTGAAATGTTCATCATCCTAGTCCTGGACATTAACAGCAGAACAACAGAAGTTCCAGCCAGGCCTTCTGTGCCCACGCTACAGAAGACATGAAGAGGTTCAACTGAAACATGTGGGCTAACTCCACCCCCTAGCTGTCAGTGTATATATGGCCTCTATCCCCACCAGCTGATGCATGACTGGCACCAAACTGAGAGGAGCCATTTGGTAGACATGGGTACTGAATGCCTGAAAAGAACTATGTTAAAAATAAGATCCAACAAAACCAGAATACTATTTGTAAGGCTCCAGAGATCTGGATTGCTATAAACACACATTTGAACCTAGCTCAAGGAAGCACCTCATCCTCTTAGGACTGAAGCTCAGGCTAAGTCCTTCCATATGTGCTACTGAACCCTGCTTCTCAGCCATGAGATTTGTAGCAACCCTGACTTCACAGGTTTACAGCACAGACTATGCAAGTGTGTCCTGTTCACAGTCTGACAAGAGGTATTGTCCCTCTCTAAAAATGAAGCCCCGCCAGCCTGGTAGAACCTGCCAGAAAGTATGCTCCTTTGTCATCGCCTTTGACAATCCAGGGTCACATCTACAACCACAGACTGAGACAGAAGAGAGGAAATTTATGGAGGCTCATTTAGATGCCCTGTTAGAATTTAATAACAGTGTGGCGTAGAAGCTTATTATCTCTCTTTTTTGTTTTGCATTTATTAAGTTTTCTTCACTGTGGCATCAAGATACAGGCAATGTCATGAAAGTGCAAAAGCAAAATGAGTTGGTCATTAGAACATACCAAAGCATTTCCCAGTTCTGCAATCATACTCTCTGAATGATACAGTGCCTTGCAGAAGTATTCATACTCCTTTCATTTTTATCACATTTTGTTTACAACTTGGAAAAAAATGATTGAACTGCCATTGTTATCATTCGATGTATGTAAGATACTCGACATGGTGAGGGTGCAAATTACTTTTACTGTAGTATATAAGTTAAGTAAACCAAAGCAAATTGGCATTTTTGTGTTGTATTCACACTCCCAAGCCAGGAACACCTTTGGGAACAATTACTGGTGAGAGTCTTCTTGGTTAATTCTCTATCAACATTGTGCATATGGATGGATGGATTAGTAGCATCTCACAGTTCTACTGTCACAATTTTTTTCCATCACCACTATGGCTGGAATCCTGTATAACCTCTCCTGTTCCCAGCCCCCAAGACCTGACAGAAATGTCATTCTACCATGCTCCAATTGCTGGCAGAATGGCCTTCCTTCTCTCCATGCAGCTGACATCTGGTAAAGTAGGCTGGGGGGGGAGGAGGTTGTGACTCAGGCAATAGTGTTACGATTATGACTAAGTAGTGATCATGAATATGAAACAATTATGGATGAGTAAATCTAGGTAACTGTTTTGTATTCATGACTGGTCCTTAGTCATGATTGCTGGTGACTGGAGTGCAGGTGAATTACATTTCCTTCAGGTTTGGGGATGGTCAGGCCAGAAGAAGCTACTTAGTTAAGTTTACTTAACTAATGTAACTAACTAGCTTATACAGGATTGTAGCCTATATCCCAATTCAACAAGCTTTCCCCACATCCTTCCATAATTGAAGTCACGTTTTCTACCATGAGCATAGATTGGATCAAACACAGGCTAGTCATTCTTCACAATGCCCCAAACATAGCAAAGTAATAACACCTTTGGAATACTTGGTAATGAGTTGTTGTTATTGTGTGCCTTCAAGTCATTTTGGACTTATGGTGACCTTAAGTTGAACCTATCACAGGGTTTTCTGGAGCTTGAGAGTGTATGATGTGCCCAAAGTCACTCAGCAGGTTTCCATGATCAATTGGGGAATTCAACCCTTGTCTTCAGGGCTGTAGTCCAATGCTCAAACCACTACCCCATGCTGGCTCTTGGTAATGAGTACTCAGTGACAATAGGACAGGGAGTTATGTCCAACGCTATTGCTTTTGTGGGAAACCACATCACATATGCAGAAAGTATCCATAAAAACTGGTGATCATCTCTTTGAAAAGGCAATCCCACTGCTGGTACTGACAGGGATCAAAGCCTAACTCTGCTGAGTGCGGCCATTTCTGTCCTACACTGTTACAGTGCTTTATTCCACTTTCAACATCCTGCAGAATTTTTGGGGTTGTAGTTTACTGAGGCCAAAGAGCTCTCTGACTGAGAATTCTAAATACCCCTCCCTAAACTGCAAACCCATAGGACATTGAAAGTAGAATAACAGCACTATAACAGTGTAGTTCAAAAATGGCCTTAGACTACCACAGCAGCAACAGCAAAACATAAAGAACATGCATGTGTGTTGGGAATGTGTTGTGCCAGGAGAAGAAAAAAAAATTTGGAAGTGAAACATGATCCCCAGCATTGCTAGAGAAACAGCCACTAGTATTGCTATGTCGGGACTCTGTGGTTGAGCTATGGCTGAGATCTGATAAAGAGATTTACTGTCAAGGACATGAGTTTAGTCCTCTGATGTTGTTCTCTAATAGAAGGGGAGGTGTGATTGTCCAGGAACAAATGTGGTAGCGTAGGACATTACTGGCTGTCAGCATCCACCACACAGACTGTTGTTTGTACTGCTAAAGCTGATCAGCAGGACCAAGCTGTCCATTGGCTAAATCCTGCTTCTTCAACTTAGCTGCCTTGGAGTTCAGGCTAAACTGGCTAAAGTCCAAGCACTTCAATTTAACTAGGTCATGGATCAGGCTTCTTATGACCTAAAATGAGGGTAAAATTCAATGATCAGAGGAGGAAAAGTTGTTTCTCAATTTATGGGCCTAAATCTACTTGCTAAGCAGACAAAAATAGGCATCCTGAATCACTGGGATCTTTGTAGGTCAACACCTATACAATTTCCATTATCTCAACAGGTTTAATCTAGTTGGGGTGATGACTGGATTGAGGTCATAGGCAACATTTCTGGCAAAAATTAACTATATTTTTTGCTTATATATAATTATGCACTTTGCAGTACTGACTGATAACTCCCAATAAAACTCACCAGGATTCCTTTCTCTAAAAACTAGAGCATACTGTTGGCATTTTGAATAATTGAGATTTAATGTAAAACGTGCATCTGGGTTTTTTTTCCCCATCAGCAATTCCAATAATCCAACCACATGGCCCTCATTAAACCTGTATCTAAGTGTTTCCAGAATGAAGGTTCATTATCGCTGCCAATATATTATCAAGATACCCCCTTCCATTTGAAACTTCCCAAACACTGTGCAAACTTCTTATTGCTACAAAAAATTAATTACAATCAAAAGATCTTCCAGGCTTATGTTGAGTACTCCGTTCCTGAATATGAAAATCACTATTAATGCAATCCAACAATTTTTTCCCCAAAAGGAAATTCCAGGGACATAAATGAGGCCTATCCAAAGGTGTATATAGGATAACAGACTAACCATCTTCAAAATCTCAAAAGTTTTAAATCTAGTGGTGCCCATCTGCAAGTCAGCTCTCCCAAAGTGGCTTCCTCTCCACCCTGAAGCTTTCCATGCTGCCCTAACATCTGCTCTGGAAAGTTTAGGGACCTTTTGGAACAAATTTGGGGTGTGCATGGAGGAGGCAGTGAGGAAGAGAAGGAGGGTTAATTCTGTTGAATGAGCATCTCATGAAACATTCAGCATCGTCCAAAAACCCAGGCAAACTCTTATGATGGATACCACCAAGCCTCACAAGAAGATTCACACCAACAATATAAATATCATTTTTTTTTGTTGTGATATGGGCACTGTTCAAATTTGGTCTCCACATCCAGAAGGGCTTACTGCTCTACAAAGCATTCCTCACTGCAGTAGAGGAAGCAACTGCTTGTCGCAGGAGCTAGCTGATATAAAACAGCCATGACAGTTAGCATGCTTTTCTGTTTGTACTTACAAAGTTTTCTATAGAACAATTATGTCCTCTGGGAGGTATAAAAGAAATACATCCAAACTGGTGTTTAAAATTTAATTGTGTTTTTTTGCCAGCAGAAAATTCATGGCCTGTTTTATTTACTACCTTTTGAGTGACACGAGTAGTTCCACAACAAAGACTACATCACCTTTCTCTGTGATTTGCAACACCCTCTGCTGGCAAGGGGAAAACCTTTTTCATTGGTCAATAGAGTCAATATTGCCAGCAAGGACTCTCTGATCATTTTTCATTTACGAAGTTCTTTGTAAAGTGAGATTCACTAAACATGCATTATGTGCATAAATATATAGAAGCGTTCATCTTCAAATGAGCTCCGAGATCTCTCTTCTACAGTCAATACTGCAGACTAGAAAGTCAGTTTTTCACATTTAGTTTGGGAAAAGGAAAGACAGCCTGCATTTTCTTTCACCAAGAGTAACATTTTTTTAACATGATTCTCTCTCTCTCTTTGTGTAGGCCAATATTAGAAATGAATGCTCTAAATATTATCTATATTCAAATATTTTTTCTATAAATGATATATATTAAAAACAATGTTAAATGGAATGTTTTTTTTAAAAAAAATGGAACACAAATAATTTTTTAAAAGTTTGCTTCTTCTCTCTGCATTCTTAGGCAGAAAACTTTGGAATAAGCACTTTTCCTTTATGGGCATCAAACAGAATTCTATGTGGGACCATTGCTGTCTTTCTGAAAACACAAAACCCATGAGAGTTAAATGTAAGTCAAAGTACTTGTAGAAATCATGGAAAGTAACTGAGTGCATGTGCCCTCTAGCAAGAAGTGCTACAGAACTGTTGGTAAACAGAGACCTGTTCTTCTGCCACATCCATCATCACCCACAGTCTCTCTAAACTTCTTCAAAGACTGCATGACCAAGATTTGACCCTGACTGCGATGTTTTCCTGATGTCATGCTGGGGACAGTGTCCCAGGAGGCGTAATGTCCCAAGGTCCACTTGTTTTTGGCTGCAGAGGCTCACTTGATAGATGTTTGATGCATTTCAACAAACAGTTAAACATCTGAACCAGTAAGGCACACCACAAAACAGCAGCAATGACCAACCAACCCCCATATCTATCCGAAATAAGAGAAGAGAGCTATTTGACATCCTCAACTAAGACTCTTAGCGATTCTCTCCTCCTCTCTATAACAACAAAAGCAACAGCGATTGCTACTAGCTTAAGGTCTAACTTACATCTGCTCCCAGAACAGAAAGCAAACAGCTTTACCTGGCAAACTTCATACAGTAATTTGTACTGTTCCTCTTGCTTCTGCAGAGAGCACAAGCTGCATCCCATGTTTAAGCAAAGGGCTCTTCCTTATTCACTCTTAGAGCCCGGGAAGTTGTTGTAAGCAAGCATGCATGCAATAGATATCCCTGTGGCACACTAGAAACCGAAATGGTTCACGTTGGTGATGCTCTGATCACTAGCAGGCAACTCTGCTTTGCTTCCTTAATGCCCTCCTCTCCCTCCCTCCTCCACTCACAGTACACAACACTCCCTCTCCTGCCTTTTAGTCCAATGCACACCCTATATACTGCTCCTCATGCATATTAATCAGCTCTCATTGACTATTCATACCAGACAGTGATACGGAAGCTATAATTGCTGCCTATGACAGCTGAAATTTCTCTAATTAACAAGCAACTACTTCAGTAGCAGGGCATAATAAAAGACACTAACAATTCTGTAAACCATTTTGTAGCAATTACAAATAAACATGACTGCATTTTACTGTAGTCCCTAAGGATAATTCTTAGCATATTTAAGCCGATTACAAATACATTTTAAATGTAAGTCGTAACCAAAAGGAATCTGCCGCTGAAACAAAACTGTTACAAGCCACATTAAACAGTGTGGCAAAGTTAAATAAAACACTCCTTAAAATATTGATGAGAATCTGGCCACAACTGAAGAAAAGTCTGCAATAGTGAACAAGCACATACTTAGTGAAAAGATTTAGGAATGCAGCACTTCTTTAGGAGCCATTGCAAATGGGCACAGGGTACTTGCTGCAACTTATTCTCATTAAGTCACAGAATTGCCAGGGTTTCACAAGAATACAGTTCTTCCCACATAAATTCCACCTGACTTCAGAATGGCTACCTATCATCGCAGTATCCATTCATAGTATTTATGTGCCAAATATATGCTTATGTATACTATGCATAATGTCAAGTAGGAGGCATACTGTCGATTGAACATGCTTCAAGGTCCACTCAACTCATGCACTGCACAGTGTCATGACTGACTGATATAATTACTTCAGTGGCTGGGAGTAACCAGTTACAAATAATTTACTAGTAAATTATTTCCTTTTGCTAACAATGAAAATGCAACTTTAATGCATCACAATTGCAGCTTAAAAAGAGATAATTTTGTCTCTTTTGTGATATATCTTGTTATGTTTATACTTAATGGAGTGTGTCTCACCAAATGGTAGAGAAGGAATATTACATGGTTGAAGTGCTGTCTTATACTATTGTAGGTGCTGAAACAATGAAAAAGTGAATACAAAGTGTATTTTGTAGCAAAGGCCAAAGTCTTATAGGATCCACATGCTGTTTTTGAAGCAACCACAAAAATGATTAAAATTCATTTTGAGAAACACTAAAGCCAAGAATTACTTTAAACTTTAACTATCATGGCAAGCAACTACTTTGGTGACCTTGGAACAATGGCTTTAACTTATAAGTTTCCCTTGTATCAAAAATATTTCTGTTTGCTGATCTCAGTTGGTAAATACTGTGCTCTTCTTTCTGGTATAAAAAATGAAGTGATCACATTACTAGCTGAAACAGTGGACTTCTGAATGAAGGTGGGTAATACACCATCCAATTTGAGAAAAACACATTGCTGTCCATTGACCAAGAGCAGGTTAGGCATCAAAAGGCACAATATGATTTCTGTGTAAATGTTGTAGCTGTCTCATGGGACAATATGTGGATAACAACAAGTAATTGGGACAGGGTTTATATGTTATATGTTATTGATCATATGCTATGTTAATCAGAGGGTCAGTGTGATGTCATGGAAATTTATAGTAGGGAGTAGCTGTGGGAGTCTGTTCCAGCAAAAAATGCTACCTAGAAATCTAGGAGCAACTTTAAACACTTTATTTGGCATTAGCTTTTGTGAATTGAAGCCCACTTCATCCGATGAAAGTCCATTTTGATCAGATGCAAGCCCAGTTTTTAGATTTTTGGCTTCAGTGGAATCCTCTCTCTCTCTCTTTTTTTTTAGCCCTCACAAGGGGTGGGGGCTTTACTCAAAGAAGAATTGGCTGGGAGGAAAAGTGTACCCCACTGTATCCATGTGTGGCAGGCCCAATCCTGATTAGGGCCAATAGACTTATCCTGAAATAATCCCATATGGGCCCTTTTCTTGAAGAAAGCAAAACTGAACACCGTGGAGTACCTCCAAGTGAACATGCCTACAATCACACACTATAGGCATGTGATCCCAAAGCAATGGAAATTGTTATTACTATATTTACTGTAGTGTAAGGCTCACGTTTTCCCCCAAAAATACAGTTTAGTATTTTAGTATTTGCCAGTGTATAAATGGGGTGTGTCTTATACACAGATGCATCTTACACGCCGGCAAATATAGTATTCTCAGTTGTGAACTGAGTCTTTTTAGTGAAGTACAAAGTTTGTTAAAGAGTGTGTGGGTCAGCCATCTGTCTTTAGCTCTGTATGTCAACAGTGTGCCAAGAGACAGATCCTCCTCTGTTATCTGTGATGGGGTGATGGGAGATGGAGGGCAACTTTACCAGTCCCTGTCTGTCCTGTGTAAGGGGTATAGCAATCTTTACTTCCTTTGCTCTTCCTTACCAATGCAATTATCATTGTTTGTCTTCATTAGTCTGTACGTTACCAGGAAGACATTATTCCTGTCTAGCGTAGCATGTTTTAAAACTGTAGTATATTGGGCTTGAGAGACCATTACATGTGGTGGAGTGAGAGGAAAATCTTTGCTAACCACAGGATATTTTTGGCAAACAATTCAGAAGACAACTTTGGGAAGACTGAATTTGCCCTGAAGTCTCTTGGAGTTTCACATTTTCAGGCTGTCATCATATGCAGCTGCGTTATACTCAGTGGGACAGGGCTTCAACTCGCAAATCAAACATACTGTTCATTTGGAAATTATGTCTGGGAATCCTGTCTGCCAGGCTTCACCCTGCCAAGCTTCATCCCGCTTTTCTTTGTGGAGGATAAATAGAAACTGATTCTTCAATGGCCACATTCTTCATCTGTGATATCAGCAGTGCAGGACAGATACTGTAGAGGGTTTTCCTTGGCCGTGCCAGAAACTGAAACGTACACTGAGATAAACAGGGGTATTGGGGCAGTAAATCTTCAGCTGCAACTATAATGATTCACTACTTTATTCCATCAGTAAATGGAATGAAGTTAAATGAAGATGTCCAGGTGCAAAACCAGTAACAGTCCAACATAAAAATGTGCACTAGAATAGTGCTGCTCAAAGTGGTGGTCCATGGATCAGTGCTAGTCTACAGGCTAATGACTGCCAGTTCCCAGAGAGTTTTCAGCAAAGAAAGACACACTTGCAGTCAATGGCCACAAATGTAGTGCCAGTCCCTGGCACAGCGGGGAGAAAACCTGACAGTTCCCCACATCACATAGCTAGAATATGAGGTTGTGTTGTTTTTTTTTAATGGGATACTGGTTTTGGAAGCTGGTTAAAGCAGGGAAGGTGCAGTTAGCTGACATGTGTGGTATGGAGAAAGTTCTCATTTTTGGCTTGCTGAGTATCCTGAAATACCAACTCTGTGAAGAAAACTTTATTACTTTAGGGTCTTATGGCCAAAGGAGATGGAGAAAAGATCTTCACTTGTGTTGTGATGAGGTCACCTAGTCAATGCTGAAGGGTCTTTATGGGAGCTGAGGGAAGTGATCCTCTTCAGGACTTAAATGGGTGATTTGTGAAGGGTCATTTCCACACTACAGTGTTACAGTGCTATTATTCCACTTTCAACATCCTGTGGAATTCTGGGGTTTGTAGTTTGCTGAGGCCAAAGAGCTCTCTGGCTGAGAACTCTAAAGGCCCCTCCCTAAACTGCAAACCCCAGGATTCCATAGGATGTTCAAAGTAGAATAATAGTGTTATAACACTGTAGTGTGGAAAGACCTAAGGAGTAGGGCTAGAGAAGTGGGCAGTCATTACTCCTCGGTTAGGTTAGCTTGCTGATCCAGCTGAAGAGGAGGGCTCATTTCCCTCTTTCTGCCTGCTAGGAACCTGTACTGAAAGAAAGGAGTTAATTAATTAGGCAGTTTATGTTCTGCTTATAGATCCCTTTTGGATTCAATAAAAGGTCATAGAAGCATCAGGTTGGACGGTACCTCAAGGGCCATCTAGGCCAATCCCTTGCCAGTGCAGGAATTGACATCTAAGGCAGCCCTGACAGATGGTCCTGCAACTTCTGTCTTTTCTCTTTTTTACTGCATATTGGTGCAAAAAGTGTTCCCTCAGAACTGGAGGTGGGTTTTTCCCCCATATTGTTTATCCAGTTTTCCATTCTGACCTGCTGTTATTGATCTGTGTTATGATGCCTGAACTTATCAGCAAAAGTTTATGCATATTGTCTGTGCAATAAAATTATCTTTTGCTCAATGCATCAATAGCCTAATTAACTTCCTTTCATTTTAAACATTGTGTTCATATGAAAGGATGGTGAAAATAAAGAAGAGAAGAGAGAAGAGAGAGACAGAGAGAGAGAGAGAGAAAGAAAGAGAACAGCTGTTCCATTGTAATAAATCTTACCATTTATGTATGTTGAGTTTATTATACTGATGATGACCATTGCTGAAAAGAGGGTGAATGGAAGAGAGACGTTTGTTGTGAACAATAGCACTATATGAGGGAGGGAGGGAGGAAATCAGAATTGTTTCTGTATGTATTCAGATTTTTCTAATCAAGTGCAGAAACTGGGTCAGCTTAATCAGCCCTGCAGAGACCTGAAATCCATGTGGAGAATGTATTTTACTATCAATAGGGCTATTTATAAGGGCTTTCCCACTATCATAAAGCCCTTATGACCATCATATGTGTTCAGTTCTTAATCATTAGAGGCTTGCAGACTTTGTTGTTTGTGTAGGCTGAAGCTTTTAGCTTATGAATAGTTGGACTCAGTGCCAAAATACAAGAAAAATGGCTCTAAGAACAAATTCTATTAATATACCTCTAATGCCAGTTTATCCAATTCCAGGTTATGGCCTCTTTGCCCTCCACTGCTCAGCGTAATTTTCTACCTACAAGTTACAAGTCAACTGCCTCTCTTGTCTCAACAGCCAAGACCGCCCTTTCCTTTGTTCTCTTGTCCTAATCACATTGTTCCTGCTATTGTAATATCAAATATATGTAGCTCAAAACCAAAAATATTCATATAAATATATATACTGACATATGGACCAACTCATCATGTTAAGTTTTGCTGCTTCATGCTTGTACAGAACTTAAAGGAAGGCATTCGGAACTAGAGTATTTCCCTTTGGATTGCTCTCATTGGAACACCCTGGTACGGTGTCCAAACAGAGCCACTCCATTTGTACTGCTAAGTGTGAACTATCTTCCCTTCCTCATTTGGAATAAGTAGCCTTAATCCTCTTTGGTGTCTGTTCCATGGAAGTTCCCTCTGCTGCCAGCTTTATTTCTCCTCTTACCCAGGCCTTGAATGCAGGCCCTTTGCAGCAAGCTGCCTTGTGACCTGAAACACTCCATTTCTTCACCTATCGAGCTAATGGAAGACTGATTCACATATGATGGAAAATTCTTACGGTGCAATGGGAAGCACCCACCACCATCACACAAATGTTAACTACATAGCTGCCATGTTTTGAAAAATGACAGAACAGTAACTCCCTGACTCGTATTACAAATGTAACTTGGAATGTTATCACAGCCAAATGAAAACTCCACTGCATAAACATAAGAACTATCTTATGGTGATCTTTCCAGCTCCAAACTGTAATCTGCATCTTCTGCAAGTCAAATTTAATTTATGTCCCATGTAAACTTCTGTATGACTATAACAAGAACCAGTGTATAATAGTAGTTTGAGTGTTGGACTAGGATTCCAGGAGGCCAGGGTCTGAATTCCTGTTTGCCCATGGAAACCCACTGGGAGACCTTGGTAAGTCACACACCCTCAACCTCAGAGAAAGGCAATGGCAAACTTCCTCTGAATAATCTTGCCAAGAAAATGCTGTGATAGACTTCCCTTAAGGTAAACCTAAATTGGAAAATATTTAAAGGCACATAACAGCAATTCATTTAAAACTACAACTAGGCTAACAACTAGGCTGCAACTTCAGTAGAACAGCACATCTTATCCTTGCGGAAAGTCCCAGCTGGCATTTCTAGATAGAAGTAGCAGAAGATGTGAAAGAAATACCTTGGAAAATCTCGTAATGGAAATTCTGGAAAAGTCACTGCTAATTAATGTTCTTAGTGATGTCTGTCTACCAGTGAAAGAGACAACAGTGACAAAACAGATTCCTTCTCCCTTTCACACGGGAGCCTTTTCAATGCCCTTCAGATTACTCTACAAGTTGGGTGACATCTGAGAAATGTTTGCTGGGGAGCAGAAGAAGTCCCATTGCATGAGTGACAGTCAGTTTGCAAGGCACTGCATATCACCTTTTATTTCTAGATTGGGATGGATAACTGCAGTGGATCCCCTGGATGCTTCTGTGATCCCCTGGCTACTTCACTGATTGTCAAAAATGCCAAAACCCTAAAGTGAAATGAAAACAAAAGGGAGCTGGTAATCTACTTCTAGTTTTGATTTTTTTTTAAATGTTAAAACACTGCAGAAAAGTCCCAGGAGAGGAATTCATCTTTTTTTGGAGGGAGGCACAAAAGCATTGGCCTACAGAATCTGTTGGGACCCAAAGTGGCAAAAACATCGGGGGGGGGGCTGCATGGAGTTCCAGGGCTCCAGGTTGCCCACCTTGCTTTCAACAGACTAGTGCATGACTATTTATAAGGTAGCCTCTTAAACAGCTACAGGCTCACATCTCTGCTTATCTGTTTATTATTTGGAGAGTTCACGAGAATGCTCTGCCTCATTTTCCCCAGATGTGGAAAATACTAACATACAAGATAACAGGCTTGTTGTGATTGAAAAAAAAATATGAGATGTATGAAAAGTCCTCTGCATCCCAAAAATGAATAATAATCAACATGTTTTCATTCTACTTTCTTTCCTCTTATATTCCAAACAAGAACACTTGAAATTAGTTGCATGATTTTGTAGCTGAACAATCACATTTCAGTAGGTTCCCAGGTTAGATTCCAGCAAAAAATCAGACAGAACAATTCTGGAAAACAAAGCAAGATTTGGTAACATGGTAGGACAATGATTTGGTTGGCACAACAATTTCAACATTTTAGAACAAGAGACTGTAAAAAAAAGTATGTCAGTTTGTTTTCATTTTCTGGATTACTTAAGGCCCAGGTTTTCTGCAACATGGGAACATCCACTGTGTTCATGTAGGACTGGGATGTTATGAAATGACCTTTTTCTTTTCTTTTCTTTAAATGTAGATCTCACAAAATATCAACATCTGACAAATCCATCATGTTCCATATAGGTGCTTTATTTCAAAGGAACCCTGCCAATAATTTTATGATTCTCCAGGCTGAACAAATGAAGCTATATTAAAGGTGTGTGTGTGGGGTGGTGGCGGTGGTGGTGGAATATGCTATTCCTGCCTGTTGTGTGCAGAACAATTCTGTGAGTTCACAATACAGGCTAATATGACACCACTGCCCTCTGTTGGAAAGAATTAGGCTTGGAATTGTTAGGCCACAAAGAACAGAAACGGTCAACTGCTTTACCGTGACAAATTTATCAATGTCTAAGAAGTCTCATGTCCTAAAGTGCAGACAGATTTTTTAAAACAAATAATAAACATGTTTTGTTTCTGAGGTGAGTTAACTTTACTTTTAGCAGCTGTTCAGCAGTTAAGTGGTATGCCTTATCTTATTGTAAGTGTAACATTAGCCTTCATCTGGTTCAAGAAAGCAAAACAACTGCTTGAGTCTTCCCCAACTTTGCCTGAGAGAGGACAGATTAGAGTTAAGTTTGCATGTAGTTACCTATCAGGTACAGGTCATTCACAGCCCTCTGGATGTTGCCTGACTGTCAAACATACCCAGAATTGCAAATGGTGAGGATTGTTGGGAGTTGCAATCTGTCTTCAGTACCACATGTTACTCATGCTGATTTCAGACCAGGGACAGCAATTCTGTGGTCCTCCAGATGTGGCTGGATTGCAGCTCCCAGCAGCCATAGTTAGCCTAGCCAATGCTGAGAAACCCTAAGAGCAACTGTACATTCAGAGGCCTGCCTGAGTCCTACTGCTGCTTTAGTCCTTAGGCTTAAAGGCTATGGATAGCTCCTCAAGGGCGATCTGAACAAGTATAGAGCTATGGAAGTCTGCTTTTTTGCAAGAAAATATATGGAGCCGAAAAGCTTGCAACAAATTTGTTATAATTTGTTCTTCTGTAGTTCCCCATGTAAAAGCCCATTCCATCACTCGATACCTCAGGTCTCAGGAGAAGAGGGGTGATTGCTTCACCTATTCAACCTGGAAGAATCATAATGAAAGCAGTTCTGATGGAATTACTAGACTGATATGTCATAGTTTGTAGATGACTCCTTCCAGCTCTCAATGATGCATTTAAATAATCCTTACTGAAGATGTACCAGCGACTCAATCTGCTTCTTGACTTGTTCTGCATTAAATCCTAACTTCTTATCCCCCCACAGAGTTACACAGAGATAATATCATGGGCACATTAGTTTAAACAATTCACTGTTGCCTACTGAGTGAAAAAAATGGGTGCAGAGAGACATCACATCTATATTTAACGGCAGCTGCATGTGGGCTGTCTTTTCCATCCTATACCTATCCCCTTGCTGTCTTAGTCCTCCTACTGGTAGAAAAATGTTGCCCATAGAATGCAAGCTTTTAGGGTCACAGCATTTGCCTTCTTCTCCCTAGTGCTTTGTGTACACCCACACGCATTTGCAGCATGTCATTCTGATCATTGGAAGGCTATTGCAGGAATATTATTTGAGTGGGCAACTGGGAAATGCTTCATAGATTTTTTAAAAAATTATTTAGTTGGGAAAATCCCACCAAAGGTCAGTCTGGGAGCCAATCATAGCTCCCTCCCATGTTCCAGGAACAGCCTGGTTATGTAAACCCCATACCACTGGAAGCCATGCAAGATAAAAATGGAAAACCTACAGTATCAGTGTAGCATTATATGAAGTGCTTCCAAGGCCCAGCTTGGATATCATTTTATGTCTGTCACACTTCTGAGATGGCAGCTGGAACACACTTCAGAAAATCAAACTAGAGCAGTTTCCAGCTGTTCTTTCTCAAGATTTGGTTCCTAAATTGTAGTGGAAAAAATATTCCTTCTCTTTGAAGGGCTCTTGTTTTATTCATATTGAAGAAACAGAGAATCTCTCCCCCATTCCCCCTCCCTACAATCACAACTCCAGAACCACCATGCTGACTTTTGTCCAGAAGGATAGCTTTCTGCTACATGCATATCTCTCTACATACATAGACGTTTCTCCTAAGGGCATGAGAGAATCATGTAGTAGATCAGGGTGGGAATGATCCATCTCTCCAGATGTTATTGGATTGTAACTGTCAGTATTCCTTGCCATTGGCTATGGTAGCCCAGCAGGCTGGGAATTACAGTCCAACAGCAGAGCATTTGAAATATCTGAAAACCTTGCTGCTTTCCAGTACTCTGAAGCTCCAGTCAAGGCAAAAAGCACTTAACTGTTTCTCCATTGTTGTTAGCTCCAAAAGCATTCAGCAGATTCCAAAATATGCAGCCACTGTGCATTCATGGGCCCCTGAAGTTCATATTCTTCTTTTCTTTAGTTCTGTTACCTCTGTTTTGGGGCTTGGTTTGCCTGGCATTCAGTTGTACAAATAGAATTTGAATGTCATTAAATTTGATATATTTTCTTTTCTCAGTAATAGTGCCCGAAGGAGAACTCCAAAGAGGTCATCCATGAATGGATATTTGCTTTAAAAAGGTTTTCAAAAGAAACACAGCTGTTTAATCTTCATGTATGATGCAGAGATTGACTGATATAATGTTAAATCATTAACAATAACAGGTATGTTTTCAAAAGCTGAATGATTTACTCTTGTCAAAATGAAATAGATCATTGTACTGGAAAAGCTCTGGATCATAGTTATAGGACCATAGTCAGGCCAAGGAAAACCACACACTGTGATATATCAAGTTTATTGAAGTACAACAATGATATCATGAAGATCTTGTTTGTGTGTGTATGAATAATAGAAATCTATTTAGTCAAAATCTTCAAAATTAGGTTCTGCAAACTACAACTTTTTATCACAGGATACCCAATTACAAATTACTAGTTTTCAGTTGTCTTCTGTTACATGCATATATAAATGTACATATAAGGTATTTGGTAGGAATAAACACTCTTCCACAAATATTTACCACTTTATTAGGGAGATGTATAAATGAGCTGATATTTTGTCCTAGTTCCATTTCATCAAGCCAAGTAAAATCTCAGTGAAATGACATCATTGTCATTATGTTCACACTCATCTACCTGTGGAAGACATGAAAAGTTTCTTCCCATCGAACTCTGCCTTCTCATACCTTCTTTGCTTTTTTAAGTTCTAATAATATGGATGCAGTTTGCCTAAAGGTACCAAGCAGGTGAAAAGCACATGGATTACACTCACAGAGATGTGACTTCAGTCTGCACTGCTCTTGTTTCAGCTCAACCCCTTCTTGTTTATGCCAGGCATTTTCACAACTGTTACATTCTATCTATCACCTTCTCTCTTTCTATTCTGACCACAGAATTTTAAAGTTGTTATTGTATTATTTTATTCCTTTAGCATATACTATTATTTCAATGGTTTTTAGTTAGACTTCAAGATTTCTCTCCTATCTCCGAGGGTGTGGCGTGGTCAAAAATTATGTAGATAAATGGATAAACAGTTGTTCTTTACCTCCTTATGATGGGGAAAGGCTTAAAGTATATTCCTCAAGATTTTGTTGGACTGGAATCCCAGCTATGGCAAGAAATGCTCAGCGCTTCATCTGAAAACATCTGCAGGATCACACTTCAGTCACTCCTATCTTAGGCCATTTCCACCATAAACTGCTGCAGTGCTATTATTCTCATTTCAACATCCTGTGGAATTCTGGGGTTTGTAGTTTGCTGAGGCCAAAGAGCTCTCTGGCTGGGAATTCTAAAGGCCCCTCCCTAAACTGCAAAGCCCAGGATTCCACAGCATGTTGAAAGTGGAATAATGATAGCGCTTCAACAGTGTAGGGCAAGAAATGGCCTTATGTAGACTCCCTTTCTCCACAGGACATTCCTTGTAACTGATCAAGCTTAGGACAGCCGGTTGTATTCTCCCATACAAACCTGACTGCTTTTTGAGATCTGCAATGGAGGCCCTGCTCACTGTCCCACCACCTTCACAGGTACATTTGGAGGGAATACTGAAGAAGGCCATCTTGGTGGGTGCTCCCAGGCTCTGGAACTCCGTTCCCAGAGAGGTTAGATTGGCATTCTTCTTACTACCCTTTTGCAAGCAGGTCAAAATCTTTTTATTGCAGCAAGCCTTTGAGAATTGATTCTTGAGGGGAAAGACATTTTATATAATGTGCAGGACTTTCATTTTTTGTTGTTGTTTTCTTAATTGGTTTCAACTTGTATTAATTTTATGATGATTTAATTTCTTTTTAACTTTTATTTAATTCTTAACTCAGTTTGTTTTAACTGTTATAAGCCGCCTTGAGACTCAAACTGGGAAAAGATGGGATGACGACAATAAGAACAACCACCATTGTTGTTGTTGTTGTTGTTGTTATTGTTATTTCCTGCAGATCCAAAGGAGACAATGTTCTGTTATAGCCTCCTCTCCTTTGTATCCTGCCTTGCTCCACAATGTTCAGCCTACAACTGTCTATAGTTATCATAACCATGCCTGTGCAATACTATCTGCCTTTATATACCTTTGTTAACTACATTTTTTGAAAAAAGGTATGGGTTTTATGAACAATAAAAATGAATGAGGATTTCACGCACACTTCAGAATATTTCAAGAAATTTCTGCTCTCCTTTCTCTTTATAAGAGACTGTTTCAGGACTAGATTTTAAACCACATTTAATGTTGACACAGCTATCAGCTCCAGTGCTTTTCAGCTCACTCACACAGAGGAGTTTGAGTAGTGTGAATGTTGTACAGTACAGTGAACGTCCCCTACCAAAGAGAAATTTGTCAAGAAGGAGGCTTGCTTGTGGGTAATGTTTAAGAACTCCTTAAATCATAAGAAAATGTTTAGCACAACAGCAAGAGGAAGGGAGCTGAAGAGTACAAAGAAAAAGGTGAGATAAAGTCAGATTTCTAGTTGTAGCCAGAAGTCTCAACAAAGGTCACAGTGTTGTTCTTCTTTTTTTAAGTGCCCTTTAAAAACAACACCACGAACTGTCCAAAGGAAGGTTAGGTAACATTACACACTATCAGAGGCTTGAAATGTGTAAAATCATGTTTTCCTTTTTGAATCTGAGGGAAAGACAAGCCTTTTGAGAAACCATTGATAATTAATGCATAAAATATTCTCCATTTCTGGTGTGGTTAACAAGTGAAACCACCAGTAATGATGTAATGTAGCATGTCAAAAAAAGGAAAATGAGAAGAGGAGGCAGAAGGCAAGGCAAGCTAAAGGATGCAGAAGTACCGTGCAATTTCCTAATTAACTAAGTGATCCTTTAAACTGTCAAATCAAGCAAGGAGCTCCACTGACCAGTGTCTTATTGATATTCACATTAGGGCATTGAAAGCAATGATTCCAGTCCCAGTGGTTATAGTTAAACATTTTCTTTTAAAAAATAATGCTTGCTTTACCCCTAGGTATCCTATTTCCCATTCATAGGGAAATGACCAAAGGCCACCCTGAATTGCATTATCTACTGTTGAGACAAGAAATGTATGTATGCATGTTGGGAAGGATTCTCCAAGGGTACATATTGATATCTGAATTATTATGAGGGGCTGCATAGGGAGACTCCCCTGAATCACCATCCACAATTATTTTTCTTCTTGCCACACTGTTACACATGCAAAGACTTACAATGCTGAATTAGGAAAAGATGTGTGTAGCTCTCTGTAACACAATCCTCCAGCTTTTAATTTCACACAAGAGATGAATATTCAGTTTTATAAAGCCATGTCATGAGTAGGCTGAAATGAACTTGTTCAACATCACCAGTTGCAATCCAAGGGCAGTCTTTGAAAAATTCTCATTCCCACAAGAACCATGATCTTTAAGGATCGATAATATAATTGTCTTCTCAGATTTGAGACCGCCGGGTCTTTTCCAGGATCTAGTCAATTTTCTTTTATTTGATAACCAGTGAGATCAACTGATAGCTTTTTGGTTTGGAGTGTATATTTCTTGGTAACCTGAAGCTGCTAATGGTGGGATGCATCATTAGTACGTATATACAAGTGTCAATTTAAGAGAAGAAGCCACTCTTTCACTTCTGATGGATGTGGGCTCTGACATGCTCATGCATCTTTCCTAGAATGGCAGTGAGAAACATGCCCAGGCAAGGGATGATGCAAAGTCCGAGAGGGCTGTCTTCAGTTCCCATATGATTTGTCCCCTAGGTTCTGAGCCATGTTAATCACATTTTTCAACTGCTGTTTCAAACTCTACATTGCTCTGTGCTTTCAGCACAAATTCTGGTCAAGGAATATTACAGATCTGTAACCTAGCTTGCTGTAGTGTAAGGACAGAATATCCATTTAAAAAGAAAACGTATCTGAGTTTCTGTGTTCTATATATTAGATAAGCCTTTGTTGGTTTTTTATGGTGCTCCTCAGCCATGTTAACTGGAAACAGTGGGAGACGCAGTTCAAGAATCTATAGGACTTCCAGGTGGGAGAAGGCCATCTTAGGCTATAAACTTATGGGGATTGGACCACATATTACTGTAATGTCATAGTAGTAAGTTGACAGGAAATGTGAAGGCACCAACCCACCCACCCAAATCAGTGAATATGTATTTCACTGAAGTGACTAATGAGAAGTAGTGTGAAAGGAACACTTGGTTTTTAACAAAATAACATCTGAAATTAGCCTGGACCTTTTCTTTTGTTTTCTTCTCTCCTCTTTTCAAGTTCAGAAAGTGCCTTCTACATTTGCACCAAGGGGTTTGAATCCAACTTTCATTCCCTCAGCAGGAGTAGCCCCCAAATGATTTAGGGATGTAATTCTTCACTAATTCCATTCTCCAAAGAGGCAATGAGTAACTTTGACAATTTTCTTCTTGCTACTATGAGGAAGTCTTCAAAAGCTGCATAGTTTTGGAATACTATTTGCAGCTCACAACTTATCTTGTGCAAAAATTTTGCACATGGCATTTCTGTGCAGAAAAAAATGCATTTTCTGTGCAGGAAACAGTATTTTCTGCACAGAATATAAGATCTGATTTTCTACACTGAAATAATATTTTCTGTGCAAAAAATACTGCTTCCTGAGCAGAACTGCTGCTTCCTGCATAGAAAACTATGTGCAAATTTTGAGCAAAAGTCATGAACTACAAAGAGTCTCATCAGCCCAGGATTCTCCTTGTCAGGATTTCCCAACACTTGAGAAACACAATTTACACCCATTTTCCAAATATTCTTTGGATCCCTAAAACGGAGTTCCATTTTGAACACACCAATGGAAGAAATATGTTGTGTATTTCTGTGTGTGTGTGTGCGTGCGTGTGTATGTGTGTTGATCTTCACCAATTCTCCTTCTCTGTGCACTCCTCAAAATCTCCCACCTGCACAGTTCTGAGGGATCCCACAAACCAAGGGAGAAGATTGTCAAAGGGACATTTGGGATTGAAAGTAGAAAGGATACCAGTTAAGACTGTTTCCTTCTTTCTTTCAGTGGGATCCTCTGATCAGACTTTTCCATGATGAAAAAGTCTTAAAAACTGTACAGTTTTAGAAGCATATTCATTGTTCAGGACTTGTTCTGCACAAAATTTCCCAATGGTTGGGGGAGGAGCCCTTCCATCCATAGGCCCTTTCCACACGGGGTAAAAAAAACGGCTTAGGGCGACCTCATCCGGAGGTCGTCCACACCGTGGAGCGCGCTAGAGCGGTTTGAATAGTGGAGGTTCCACACCTCAAACCGCGCTAGCGCGGCCGCAAGGGGTGGTGCGGCGCGTTTTTTAAAAACCACATTTTATGTCGTTTTTATGAAACGCGAGCGCGGTAACCCGCTGCAGCGCCCCGTGTGAAACTGCAGGGATGCGCTAGCGCGTCCCTGCAGAGCTGCCTGGGGGCGGGCTTCCGGCTGGCGCGCTGCACTGATTGGCAGAGCGCCGCCGGAAGTCGCCGGCCACCATTTTGGGCGCCACCGAACGCCGCCGAAACTTGCCAGCGTGTGGAGCGGCGAACGCGCGCTCCCTGCAGGGACGGAGCAACCCGTTTTCAGGTAAGATCTGTCCCTGCGTGCGCTGCCCCGTCCCCCCGTCCCCCGTGTGGAAAGGGCCATAGGGTGCTCATGCTGCAGCCAACCCATGGTATTGTGTGAAAGTGTAACAGAAATTGGTATTTGCTGTTTAGTCACAAAACACACAAAATGCATTTTCAAAAAAATTAGACAATTGAAGATTTAAATTTATTACTTTATGTACAAACATTCATAATCATCTGTGGTGTATGGCCCACTGGCTGAATGATATTTTGTTTTGTTTTGAAAAATCCAGATAGATGGTGAGTCTATTGACCAAGTTAACATTAAATGATCAACTGTCAGTCCACCAATGCTGAGTATTTTGACTGACAATGTCTTTCGGGAGCCTATGTTATGGGTCAGAAGACACGCTGATTAAACCAACGGAGGGAAAAGACTGTCACTTTGGGTCATGGATGCATGATGCCTTCCAACAGTCCCACTAAGGAACTGAATAAATAGAAAAACAAATGTCAATGGAAAGCCAACTGGAAAAACAAGAGACATTACACAATGCTATTTTACTATACCACCACTACCACCAGTACAAAAGCCTTTGTTAGTGTCTCGGTTTTAATTTTGGTGGACATTTTGGTTGTTTTTCTTTTGAACTGCAGATGCTCCATGGCTCTAAAACACAATCCAGATTAATAAGATGTTCAGGACAGTTAAGTCTCCCAATTTTTCTACCTGTAGTATAGTTTTCATTGGCCTTACTTCTTCTCATTGCATGGCATTACTGTCCCTGAAAAATGCAAGTAATGCAGTTAGACAACACTCTGAGAAGCTGCCTCTTCTCACTGAAGATACTATGGAAATCTGGGAACAAAGCTAAAGAAAGAAGAAAAGAGAAAGAAGCTATATGTTCTTTGTCTACTTCCCATTCATATCAGCTTCAAAAGTCTCAGGAGGAAAGGTTCAATTGTTGCTTGCCTCATACCTAGTTGCAGACTCGGTTTCAGGTTTTGAGAGACATAGTTGGAATCAGCTGTGAAGCAGAGTGGAACTTCTGAAACTCTCTATGTGTGTGCATATGTGTGTGTATCTGCTGGTGCCATCCTGTAAATGAAGCTGGCATTGCCACAATCAACAAGGTATTGCCACTCACTATGCATGTGCTTGGAAAGGCCAGTGATGGATGATGGCCTTGAGCTTGCTTAAATCTATTGTTTCCCCCTTGACATTTGATACAGCTCAACACAGAAAAGATGGAGTCAGGTTCTCTTAGTTTAACAGAAATGATTGGAGTTCTAACCTTTGAGCTTAGCCAAATTTCTATGAAGGGAAAAAAGTTCATGATACATGGCACAGCTGAAATGTGAAAGATGTCCACAGATGTGGAAGATAGCAGCAAGGTCATGGTGGGCAATAATGGAGGAGACGGGGGACATTTTTCACCCCTCTACCCTCAGCAGAAGCTTCACTGGTGCTCTTGACATGACTGGAAATGACTTGATGTCACTTCTGGTTTCATTTTTGGTCAATTTTCATCCATTTATTCCAGTGTTGAGAGGGCTTAGAGCACTGGGGGCTTGGGAGACAGTGGGAGTAAGATAAATACATTTGGCCAGAATTCTAGCATGAATAATAATTGTACATATATATTTGTGTACCTTTTTATGCATGTATGCTGGAACACACACACACAGAGTTGGCCCTCCACATTTGCTAGGGTTAGGGGCACAGGACCCCTACAGAAATGGGAAAAATGCAAATATCAAAAGGTGTGTGTGTGTGTCTATGGTAAGTGGGGGCAAGGCATGGTGGGGAGACTGGACACCCAGAGCCCAAACCAGATCAGGAAAAGGTGAGGGAGAAAGGGTGGGTTGGCATCATGGCCCTATATTTCTTCTCTCTTGACCATCTCCTTCCTTGGGTGTGGGGAGGCATCAGGAGAGGGTTTGTGGTGCTGAGAAATCAGGCTGCGAGCCATCCTTAGCTGGACAGGCAGTAACTGGTGGAGGAGGAAGAGGACCAGATGCAGGTTTTTAAAGGCCTGAGAGGGATGGGTCACCTGGAAAAGAAGCACTCGATGTGGGAGGGGGCAGGGATTGAAGAAACCTACAAATAATCAAAACCACAAGAGTCAAGCCCACAAATATGGAGGGCCAACTCTCTCTCTCTCTCTGTATAAAGAAGCACACTATTTCAGCCCTTTCCCAGGAAATCTCCACACATGATTACAACTCTTTTGCAGTTTGCATGCAGTGCAATTTATGCAGAATTGCTGGGCACATTCATTCTTCTCCCCTTCAGTGGCTGCCTGGATTATGAGGATGTGGCTGAAAATTAGTGAAGGGAAATAGTATCCCTGGCACAAAAAGATAACCTTCTGCTTGACTTTGCAATTACTTAGACCAGGCTACTCATTTGGTTAGACAAGGGTTGGTATTTACTTGTATTTCTGATCCTTAAAGCAAATCTCAAGGATTTTACCTTTTGCCACCATGATGGTTTTTTTTTTTAAAAAAGTCACACCACTCAGGTGTTTAATCTTCCTCCTGAGCTTCAAGATGTGACTCTGATTTAAATAGCTGTTTTGTGTGATTAAGAATAATTTGGAGCAATTAAAGAAAACAGTTCACTTGTGACAGGTGGCAGAAAACTAGAAGAGATAATTACTTTTTTTAGCCATCTGTGTTAATTGCCATTAGCAGAATTAAGCCTAAGATGTACCTCTTTGAAATTCGAAGCAAAGTCCTTTCTTTCTTTACCTCGAAACACAACACTGTCTCAAGGCTAATCCAGGAGGGAAAAAAAACGTAATTTGCGTGTGCCTGCCACAGAGTACTTATTTGTTAATATCACTAGATATATGAGAATTCTAAATTATGACAACTAAGACACCTCTTTTGCAAAATGATTGCCACTGAGACAAAACAGAAAAGTAATAACTTGCTTTTGATGAACAGGAAACAATAGCAACAAGGAAATATGTCTGACAGCTTTGGTTTAGTACTCATAGGCACTGAGTCTGAAAACACAATCTAGCAGCCTGTGACATTAGCTAGGCATTTGCTGCTGCATCATACTAAGCTAGTCAAGTTGCCCTGAATTTATCACTATCACAAACCTGTGTTTGTTTACAGGGGGCAGAAATACATTCAATATAAATATAAACGGCTACAACTGGGACTAAATGTGGGATCCTTAATCATCCAAACCTATGTTGCGCGGTGGCCGTTCTTGGCATGAACCTTCTCCCTTTCATAAATTTGGTAAATCATTTCAGTGCCTGAATGCATTTTATGTCTCAGGGAATCCAGTCTGTTTTCAGAAATTAAGAAGACTAAAGACAGAATTGCCCAGCATGGGTTGCCAAATGCCAAATTCCTAAATCTGGGCAGCCATATTTATATAATTCAAATCATAGGGTGGATTGAGAAAGAGCAAACCAACCCCCTCACCCACCCCAAATTCCTGCCTTAAACCATCCCTTTCCAAAGTGGTGCTTCATAGGTTGGAAACAGGTAAGTGAGCTTCTTCAGATTCTTGTCCATGCAAAATGAATCTGAACCGTGGAAGTTAAACTAAAATTTAAGACAATTAGGGTACAATCCTATGGCTCACAGAAGGTCACAGACCTTCCAGTCATACAAGATATGATCATCAATGGCCTAAAATTCAGCAGTTCTATCCTATGAACAGTCAGCTCTGACAAAATCACATCTACAATCTGTAGAACTGTAAACACTAGCTAATACACTGTAGTCCATTTTAGAGAACCACCTATTTATTTATTTACGGTTTTTCTATATTGCCTTTCTGAAAGCAACTAGGATGGTGTATGAACAATATTTAAAAAAAAAAGATGAAAAGATAACCAGATAAAATCAAAGTAAACATGAGAAGAATCATTCAGAACCCAGGTAACATTTTTAAAAGCTGGATTAAAATGAACCATGTGACAACATTGCCAAATGCAATGAGAACAGTGACCAGTTGATACTCCAAAGTGAGTGCATTCCGAAGTCTGAGAGTGACACTGGACAAAGCCCCTTTCAATGTGCTAGAGAAGCCCACTCCTGTAGATCCAAATAAGTATGTTTGTACTGACAAAGCAATCTGTCAGGCAGCCCAAAGCATGCTAAAGATTTAAACCGACACACTGAATTGAACCAGAAGAAACAATTCACAAGCAATGTGGTGCCTTTAATACTGGGGTGATGTTTCTGGATGCTCTTCAAGGGCAGCTCAACGCAGAGCATATTGCAACAGTCTAATAGTGATATAAGTCTATCCTCATAGGGCATGGCTTCCAGGCCTTGTGACCAAAATGGTGAGAGGCCTGGAAGCCATGCCCTATGAGGATGACTTAGAGAGCTGGGGATATTTAGTCTGCAGAAGAGAAGGTTAAGAGGGGACATGATAGCCATGTTTAAATATTTGAAGGGATGTCATGTAGAGGAAGGAGAGGGCTTGTCTTCTGCTGCTCCAGAGACCAGGACAAGGAGCAATGCATTCAAGCTGCAGGAAAGGAGATTCCACCTGAACCTCAGGAAGAACTTTCTGACAGTCAGGGCTGTCCGGCAGTGGAATCTGCCTTGGAGTGTAGTGGAGTCTCCTTCCTTGGAGGTTTTCAAGCAGAGGCTAGATGGCCATCTTCCAGGAGTGCTTTGAGGGTGTTCCTGCATAGCAGGGGGTTGGACTGGATGGCCCGTGTGGTCTCTTCCAACTCTACATTTCTATGATTCTATGATTCTGTAACCAAGGCATGAGTAATTGTGGCCCAATCAGATGTATTCAGGAATAGCTGCAACCAGCATGCTCTTTGCTGCTATCCATTTGCTGGCTCAGTACATCTGGGACAAAATGTTACACAACTACAGGCATCACCTCAGTGTTTTCTTTTTCCTGTCTATTTGGTAACCAAGAAATCTGCTAATATATAAAAGTCAAAATTTGTGTCAAGCAAGAAGACCTCATATGATTGTCTGCCTAAGAAGATTCTATGGAATCCTGGCATTTGCAGTTTAGGGAGGGACCTTTAGGATTCTCTGCCAGAGAGCTCTTGAACAGGATGGCTGCTATGGAGACGAGGCCTAGCATGAAGGAGGGGGGCTGTGTATTCCCTCAGGAACCCAACCTCTCTATGTTAACAACTCTGAATACAGATTGGATTGGGGAATACGGGGAAAAGTTACAGGTACTGGACACGACAGTTTAGAGAATTAGAGACAAAGGATCTCAAATCTTTCTAACAAGTATTACCTGTGAGAAAATAAAATCTCAGGCAATGCTGGGTATATATGTCAGTAAGTGATAAAACTGTATACCACAGACACCCATACAGATTTTGCAGTTGCAAAAGTGTCCCATCCTATCTATAATAAACATTTTAGTTTCAGCTACTATTATTCATGAAACAGTCTTTAAGAGCTAATTAAAGTACCACACTACCGAGGCATGCTCTGCTTGGTTTCCAGAGGGGGCATAATATCACTAGCATGAAATGCATGTAACAAAAAAGTCATATCATGTCAATTGACAAGATGGCTATTGTCTACAGCCTCCCCGCTGCAGGGATTCATGCATGGGGCTGCCAAAAGAAGGGTCATGATTCAGTCTGACAGGGGCATCGCCTGGACACATTTTTCCTTAATTACTTGCTTGTCAACTTAGATGCTGCCCTGGATAACTACAGCTATAGCAACAAAGAAAATTAATATACTGAATATGCTATATTAAAATCCAAGAACATTCCTGGTATTTGCCTTCCTCTTCATTAAGAAACTAAATAATTAATCATCTTCTCTTTCATTACCAATTTAACCTGTGCCTCTTCTTTGGTGAAAACCCCCCCATATCTGACATGTTTAAATGAATGGAACAAAAGCAAGACTACTTGGATATTTACGTTATGCGTTGGCTCCCCCTTTTTCCTGCTGTAACCAAGTGAATTTCAAATACCTACAAAGCAAGGCAAAACTGACGATAATTTCTGCGTTACACTGTAAAGCCACACTGTTAGCAAATGTCTTGTCCTCTTTTCTCTTTTTGCCCCTTTTCCTCCCTGCCTTTTTCTCCTGCACAGCAGGGAGTGGTATAATGGCCCCTTCTGATCTTTTTTCCCCCTCTATGCAAGGGTTATAATTCTTTCATGAAGGAACATAAAAACACATGTTGTTAACAAGGTTTTACAAACATGGCATATGGTAACCTAAGCAAAGCGTGAAAAAGCAAAGTAAGACCGACCCAGCACAGATCCAAGTACTGCAACATGGATTCAACAGATGCAACCCAGACTTCTGTCAGCCATTCAAGGAGCAAGAAACAGGGGTTTGCTTTAGTGAGGGTGGCTTTTCCAACAAGGAAAGTACAAAGCACATTTAGTTCCTGTGGCCTGTTTTAGGACAAGGATTTAGAGCAGGAAGTAGTGATACTCTTATTAATTTTCTCTTTATTTACAATATTTTAGGCCACCCCAAACCCAGAATGTTTTTCTGGCTGGCTTGCAATATAAAGCAGAATACGTTTAAAAATTCAATGACTTGAGCAAAAGAAATATTAAGAAAAATTATGCTGAACAAAACACACACAAAAAAGAGCAAAGCAGACTAAAATAAATTTATTCAAAAGGTCATAAAGAGGGTAAACAAAATGATCAAGGGGCTGTAGAAAGTCTCCTAAGAGGAAAGTTCACAACTTTAAGAAAAGGTAATAAGTGGTGAGACACGACAGAGATTTATACAATTTATAAAAGATGGTGGACAGAAGATGCTTTTCATCCTCCCTCAGAAAACTATCGCCAAGATGTATCCATACTGAGCAATTATTGTAGCTGGATGCCACTTTAATTGTCACGGCTTCATTATATGAAACTCTGGGATGTGTAGTTTGGTGAGGTAAAGCCTGTTTGGCAGAGTGGTCTGGACTAGGACTCTGCGAGACCAGGTTTTGAATGGGAGAACAGGTGCCATGGCTCAGTCATGAAAACCCTTAGATGACCTTGGGCAAGTCACGTTCTCTCAGTCTAAGAGGAAGATAGCAGTAAACTGCCTTCAGGTAAGTCTTACCAAGAAAACATGAGGATATGGTTGCCATTGTTTGGAGTCAGCTGGAAGGCATGTAATGAAAACAACAAACAAGGTTGTGTCACCATGTAATGGCAGTGTAATGCCAGGGAGTTGATGAGAGATATCAGGCAGAACATTTGAAAAACCCCACCAAATTACAAAGACCAGGATTCAGTAGGAAGGAGCCATGGTAGCTAAAATCACATCAGATTACTACCAGGCTTCATAGAACTGGAAGAGACCACAAGGGCCATCGAATCCAACCCCCTCCCATGTAAGAATACACCATCAAAGCATTCTCAATAGATGGCCATCCAGCCTCTATTTAAAAACTTCTGAAGAAGGAGACTCTACTACACTCCAAGGCAGTGTATTCCACTGTTGAAATGCTCTAAGACTTGATAGCAAGTAACAACAACAAAACAGCCACTACTACATTGGTTGGGCCAATCATAGGGATATTTATAAGTTGAGTGATGCCATCTTTCTTTGCTGGGCACTGAGGGAAGGTTTTCTCAGAGACCTTGTCTTAGAGAGGGAAGCAACCTGCATTATGTATTCACTGAAAGTCTAAGAGTGCAGGAATCATTTGATTTGGCATCTTTGATGACTATACAACTCACAGGGATACCATTTCCTTCACACCGTTGATGTAAATTTTAATGCATAAATTAATTATATTTTAACTATTGTATGCTTTCAGTAATATGTACTTTTACCTGCATCTGTTTTAATTTCTGTGGGCTGCCTTGACTCCCAGTATTGGGAAAAAGGCAGGATATAAATAAAAAAATAATAATGTATAACCCACATTCATTTCAAGGGGGGGTGGGCTGCCTAGGATAGCCATTTCAACTGCCCAGAGTCATAGTTTATGTGATGATTAGTGGCAGACCCAAAATGTGGCTAGGCTATGACTTTTCCTCTCTCCTTGACTCAGGATACAGAGGTGTCTGCTGTTAGACTTCCAGATTAAAACTAGGAAAATGCTCTTTGTTCCCCTTGCTCAGGACAGGCTCTGATAACTGTGCACAGTGAATGGCTTGCTATCATGCACAGCGGATGCACCTGGCACTTCAGCAACTTGGTTGCTTGTAAATGATTTCATCACAGAAATGCCAATGCAGTGCCACTATTATTGTCCGTCAGTCAGAGCTATATCCCCGAGCGATGTATTCCTCAAATGCTTATTGATTAGAAGCAGGGGTTCTCCCCCTCCAAGTACCTTCTAAAGGATTAGGAAATATTACTTGTGATTTAAATAGTATTTAGGAGACAGAAATCAAATACAAAGCAGTACTTAGACAGTATCAGTTTCCTTCAGAGTGAGCCCAGTGAAGCAGCTGGAACCCAGAAGGATTTACTGACATTTTCTGCAGTATGTCGCACTCGTGAGGTAAAGCAGTTGGCAATCTGGAAGGAATGCTCACTCTGGGATATGACATATATCCTGTCACTAGGTTTTAATTGTCACTGCCCTTGAAAAATCTTAATTAGCATTACAAGACTTTCCAGTATAGAATCACAAACAAAATGTGCTGACCAGATGTAAACTAGGAACTCCTTTCCCTTTCTATCTAAGATGGTTGGATTGGGCCCTTTGTTCATGTTCCTTCCTTGGGGAAGTTGGAACATCTGTAACAAGGAGCAGAGGCTTTACAGTTATTTTAAGGCAGGATCATCTTGGGGTCAGGATAATTTTCCCAAGCTCTGCAAATACCTGTGGTTAGATTGGACTGTCAAGCATGTCCTCAAAAGCCATTCTACATTAACCTTCATCTTAACGAAGAGATATGAGTTCTAATATTTTCACTCTGCCATTCTCAATTTACTTCTTAAGGGAATCCACCTTGACACGGATAACCAGGACATGCCTACTTTATTGTAATCAAAGCAAACTCTTTCTTGAAGTCTTTTGTGAGATCTGGGAGGTCTTATTACTTAAGGGTTTACCTTGGTCCTGTACATCCAAACTTTAGCTATAAAAAAGAGGGATTTGTTTATAGGTGTCCTTCACATAAAATTGCCTCTCACTTAGAGCAGCAATTTGTCTATGGATAAAGAGCCTGAGGCTAGAAGAAGACATTTACTTAAAAGACCTTCAGACTATTTTAAATAGACCTGTGGGATCTAGGAACTGACCAGTGGGTGACATGCCCCCCTCCCCAGCCCCGTAGCTTCTCACTGTGCTATTTCTTTTAATTGAGTAACCTCAACGCTGGCTGTTCAAAATCACTTTAACCTAAACATGCCCCCAGACTGAAGCTCCTAATGACCTTCCCTTGGCCCTAAACACATATGGCTGAGACAATGCAAACATCATTTGGAAGATGAGTAAATTCAATAACTCAATTACAACTGTACCAAAGCCACATCCATCAAACCTTGGCCACGGGAGTTTGTATCTTTAGCTCCCTCCCTCTGAATGGCTAGGCATTTGGGCAAGAGTAACTAATCAATTTAGGAATGATTAAATAGAAATTTGTAACACTTGGCATTATTAAACCTTCAATCTTCATTATGGCCCCTTAACGATTACATCGTAGCTGTGTAGAATAAATTAACTGGACCTGGCAACATTTTTGACATAAATATATATTAGGGGTGGGAAAAGAGAAGGGGAAAAAAAGCAATTATTAAATTACAGCAGATAGATGCTTTCGGTTTATCAGCAATTGTGATATGAAAAAAAAACTGAAACAGAAAACAACACATAGAGTATTAAGGTACTTCATAAGATCAAAACTTTTATTCAGTGATGTTTGATTTATTGTGCTTGACAGGCAAAAAGGAAAACCTGAACTAAGCATATGGGTACCACATCCAACTCAGGGAAGTCATCTACTTCAGTGGATGTAATAACACCTAACTCTCTTTTGGATTACAGTGAGCCCGTACATGTGTGCTGTGCTTCCATAGCATATACAATGCCAAACATATAACCATCCTTTCCTTTTCCCAAGGTGGGGATGGGCAGGAACAAGATGGGCAGTCATTGGTCACTGGCCAGGGTGGTCAGAACCAACCTCTTTCCTTCCCGCCCTAGCCTTCTGTGGTGCTCTTTTCTGGGCATACATTACTCCTGCCGCCTCATGCTGCAAGTCTTTTCTATTTATTTTGCCACCTCTACCTTTCTGTTCTTTTCACCCCTGCATTTTATATCATTCATCAAGAATCCCTCTGTGCTGTTCACTTCTAAGATTCCACTGGGAATCCCAAACACACTCATGAGGAATTCTCAAAAACCCATAATGTAATTACCATAGAATGTGAAAGAGAATTTTATGGGTTTTAGTGCTTTTTTAAACAAACAAACAAACAAACAAACAAACAAACAAACAAACAAACAAACACCATGAGGACTGAATCTTGGTGAGGCACCACACATTGATCAAAATCACTGCACAAATGGTTGTACTTCTTTTGGGGGGGTGTAGGCGTGGTCATTAGTACAACCACTCCTGTAAGTTGACCTCCTAAAAAACCACACATGGCCTTCACTCATACATTTGTCGTGATAGACAGGGAGCTAATAGATCATTCCACAATGAGAAGGTTCAAAGCTATGATGTCCAGTGTGCAATCAATGGTACAACTGTGGGATCCAGTACAAGTAGGCTGATTTGTGCTATGCTCATGTATACAGGATCTCGGTCTGAGTGTTTTGCAAACAGCAATATTTAGGATCAAATTGAACACTGTCTTGAATTTTGCAGCAATGTCTTTTTCCCTCCCCCTTGCTCAGGACTGCGATACCAGTATGGTTGCTGAGGAACTGCGACCCTTTGCCCAAACTGTCACTCTGATACAGATCTAGGCCCTTTCACCAGCAATTCTCATGGCGGAGGAACTTCCATTTTCTCCAAACAAACTGCAAAATTGGAACCACAGTGGGGAAAAGAGGTTGAAAGCCTATAACAACCCACTTTTGATTTATCAATGATGATCCTCATCAAGGTGACAAGCAGTAGGACAAATGGAAGACTGCACTGCAGGTGAATTGTTTCAGTCAAGGAAGCCATGGCCCTGAGTTTGGATTGAATCAAGGAAGTCCCAGAACATGTAATGACTGAGGTCGGAACTTTTGGTCAGAACTTTAAAGGGGCTATCTTGGGCACTGAACTCGGGGTTTTTTAGGCCATTTCTGCACTACATTGTTTTGTTTTGTTTTTTGTCTATATTTTTATTAAAGTTTTACTCAAAATAAAAAAAAACCCTCCCCGCTTCTGAGCATCTTTTTTCCAGTTGAGTTTGTGTTTACATCCTATTTATACATTTTTTCTATTCTAAGATTAACACATTATTACTTTTAACCTTATTACATTCAGCTTATACTTATTCTATAACATCCTTAATTTTCATTATCATTTTTTCCAACACTCTTTCTTATTCTTTCCCTCATTCCTTTATCCAGTTCAGAACTTCTTGCCATTCTCTTTCAAAGTTCTGGATTGGTTTATTTTTAAGTGAAAAAGCCAACCTTTCTATCTCTACCATATCCATTCTTTTATATCAGTATAATTTCCTTCTTTCCAGTGTTGTGCATATGTCATTCTTGCCACAGTTATAACATATAACAATGTTTTCTGGTGAGATCTTATTTCTCCTTGTTGGCCTAACATACTCAACAAATAAAATTCTGGTTTCATTTCAAAGTTTAAATTATACATTCTCTGAATTTCATCATGCATTTCTTCTGCACTACATTGTTTTAGTGCTATGATTCCACTTTCAACATCCTATGGAATCCTATGGAGTTCTCTCATTCATAGGGTACAACAAGTATTTCACAGGTGTGAGATAGATCACTTCCCTGGGCTCTGTATCTCTCTCACAGGTCAAGGCCTCACAAGCCTCACTGGTGGGAACACAGAAGAGAGCCTTCTCAATACTTGTTCCCAGGTGTTACTGCAGTCTAGGCCCATTTGGAGATAGCACCCGATATCACTTTAATATCACACTCTGGCCTTATTCTAACACCCTCCTCTATGTGTTTGTGAGGCCCCCGGACAAGCACTTAACTGCTGAAATATTCTCAAACAATACAGGCAAGCCAGAAATAGCCAGATCGCCGCTTCAGGGACCTCCCCAGCAAACACCACATTATGTATGCGTGCTACCTAAAAAAGGCTCCCTGCCCCGAGCAGGCAACTTGACAAAGGCTGAACCATCCACTGCAGTGGTTCTCAACCTGTGGGTCCCCAGATGTTTCTAGACTTCAGCTCCCAGAAGCCCTGAGCATTGACCATAGTGGCTGGGGCTTCTGGGAGCTGAAGCCCACAAACATCTGGGCACCCACAGGTTGAGAACCACTGATCCACTGTCAAGCATTGCGCATTTACATACTGGCTACACCATTGTTAATTCGGCTCTGATTCCATCATGCTAAATTGTGACCTTTCAGAGACATTGTCTCGCACCCAAAACCCATTCTTGTCCCTGAGTAAGGCATAGCCTGCAGTCACACTTCTCCCTATAAAAATCCCTGATTCTGAGACCTTCCTCGGATCGCTCCCGAGTTCCAGACCGCCTTGCTGCCACTTTGCTTGGCGAGCTTCCCCTTGGCTCCACGTGCTGAGCCACATCGAACCCCAGCATTGCTCTCTATCTTCTTCCGGGCTTCAGGAACAGGTTTCATATCACCCGAATCAACTATCCCTCTGAAAATCCTACTATCTTACTCACACCTTTATTTTCCTTAGTTATCTGTGTGCGTGTGTTGTGTCACAATGTAGGGGAGTATTGTGGACTCCTTGCTTCACTTTTCCCACTGTCAGTGTGTGAGAAAGCAAAACTACTTGTAGGATTTGTTTAAGCTAGCAGGATAAAGTGTTTCCCATGAGAATGCTGTATGTAATCAGACCGTCTGGAACATGCAGCTGTGATCATATGTTATGTCTCTGAATGCCTCATGTTATTGTACATGTATACTTAAACACGGTTCCTGAACAGGCTATGTCTGTATTCCTTTTTTTTTTGGTCTGCTCTGTTAGAGGGCTCGCTTCGCTGTGACTTAACCGGCTTAATATTTTACCCGCAAAAGACTGTTGATTGCTGGCTGGTTTCAGATGTGAGTCTTTTTTGTACTGATGGCAAGATTGCCTTGCGGGTTTTTTAACATGGTAGCAGAGGATGGTTTTGAGAGGTGTTTTTTAAAGGGTTTTTGAGCTGTTTTTACAATGGTTCAAGTGGTGCCTGGGGGCTTGCCTCTTGTTAAGCTAAATGAACTAATTACTTGGCGTGGTCGGCTCGCATCGAAAAGTATTTGCAAGCCGAGGGGCTAGGGGGTGTTTTCACAGCTCCCATGGCTCTCCAAGGGACTGCTGCGGAGATAGCAGCAGCAACAGGCGGTGCTATGTCTATCCTCTTCCTTGCTGTGGAAGATGACCAGCTTACATATATTAGGGATCTTGCCACCCCTCGAGAAGGCTGGGTGAAGCTGAGGGAGTTGTATCTAGTCAAACGGCCACCGCCAAGTACGCACTCTGCGCTTGCCTCTATAACATGAAATTGGCTCCCGGTGGCCCAATGAGGCAGCATTTGGCAGAGTTTTCAGAGCTGTTTTCGTCACTTCAGGAGAGAGGCAAAGTGTTGCCTGAAGGTGACAAGGTATTTTGCATCCTGAATTCCCTGAATTCCTGGAATCAGTCGTGTCCTCGCTTCAATCCATGCCAGGAGAGAGCTAACCATCCCCTTGGTTTCTGCTCGTCTACTGGAAGAAGAGGAAAAGCGCGCGAGGAATGCAGCGACTCCCACTCAGACGGCTCCAGCTGCAGAGGTCTGTGCCAGGAGGAAAAGTTCTCTGGCTGCTGAAGCGAGGCAGGAGGGGCTGGTGAGAGCCCATGCCGTGCGGAGGTGCTTTCGCTGTGGGTCTGCTTCTCATCTTAAATGTGATTGCCTGCTCCTGAAGCAAGGGGAGCAAAGTTTCACGGGGCGCCGGTTCCAGGGGCCGTGGCAGAGGCAGAGGAGGTCGAGCCAGAGGGCGTCTGAGAGTTGCTGTTGCCGTGGGAGATGCTGTTCCGGACGCTGTGTCGGGCTCTGAGGAGGCAGGTGATTCCGTTTGGCTTCTTGACAGCGGCTGTTCCCAGCATCTGGTCAACTCTGAAGATTTATTTGACTATTTGAATTCTGCCAGTGTTTCCCACTGTGACATTAGCAGATGGGACAAAGGGTAAAGTTTGTGGCAAAGGTGTAGCTTTTGTCCCTGCACTTGACATGGGTTTGAAAAATGTTTTGTTTGTTCCCTCTCTTGATTTCTGTTTACTTTCTGTGGGGCAGCTGACAGAGTCTGGATTCAGGTTGAGTTCTATGGGAAGCAAGGTAAGCCCTCAAAGATGGAGTGGTATGTGCTGTGGCTACACGAGAAGGGAGACTGTTCTTTCTTGAGCCACGACACACTGTGTGTAATGTGTATGGTAACGTCCACAACATAATGAGTGCCTTCATCTCCTCCAGCGGCGCACGGCACATGCAAGCTTTCCTGTGTTAAGGAAGCTTGCTGGTTGTTGAAAAGGGTGTACTCTGAAGCCTTGTAGTGTTTTTCTTGACTGTGCAATTTGCAATCAAGCCAAATCCAAACAGCTCCCAGCACCAAGGGTTAGTTCTCGTGTGCCAACTGCCCCATTTCAGTTGGTACACTGTGACATTGCAGGTCCTTTAGTAAACCCTCCCTAGGGGGGCTAGATATTTTGCCGTCTTCGTAGACGATTTTAGCAGATACGTTTTCTGCTATTTGTTGAAACAAAAGTCTGATGTGTGTCAAGTTCTCAAGAACTGGTGTTCCTTGGTTGAAAGGCAGTTTGGTTATTCCCTGCAAAAGCTGCAAACTGACAGAGGAATGGAATTTCTGTCGGAGAACATGCAACAATGGTTCAAAAAGCAAGGGATCATTCACAGAACAACTGCCAGCTATTCTCCTCATCAAAATGGAGTGGCTGAGCGGAATGCAGGGGTTCTCCAGACTCTAATGCACAGTTTGCTACTTGATGCAGATCTGCCTCTGAGTTTTTGGGGTGAGGCAGTTCTGACTGCCTGTTACATACACAACAGGCTGTGGAGTTCTGTGGTTAATGCAACTCCCTATGAATGTCTGTTTGATAAACAGCCTTCCACTGCACACCTTAGAGTGTTTGGGAGTTTTGCTTGGGTGCACATCCCCAAGGGGCAAAGAAGGGGGAGCCCAGCGTATGCGTTTTGTTGGCTATGAGCCCAACTGCAAAGGGTATCGTTTTCATGCTGGTGGCAAGTCCTGTGTTGTGTCTAGAAATGCCTCTTTTGAAAACACGTAAATTGGGTGCGTGTTCAGGCAGCTTCTAAAATTTTTCTCCCCTGTGACTGGTCTGCCAGCTTCTCAGCCAGTACAGCCTTCAGCCTCCGCTCCCGGTTCCTCAAGAGTTAAAACAAAAGAGGAGGGAGGCATGCAGAGGAGAAAAGCTGTAAATGATGTGCAGGGGTCTTGCACAGAGGAGAGAGAACGCGAGGACTCAGTGAAGAGGTCTCGGAGTGCTGAGGAAAGGGACGAGCCTTTGCAGAGTCGTCCCATCCCAACGGTCACAAAGAAAAACGAAAGGTTTCCACCTAAAAGTTTTCCCCCCGAGTCTCTAGCAGTTCGTGTGTGTGCTGTAAACTGTGAGCCTCAGTGCTTTGCTGATGTTGAGAAAATGGCTGAGCGACAGGCAGAACCCTGGTGGGATGCAATGCAGAGTGAAATGGATTCCATTGTTCAGCATAATGTGTATTCTCTTTGTAATTTGCCCAAAGGGGGTGAAGCCAATTGACAGCAAATGGGTCTACAAGTTAAAATCCACTGCTGATGGGCAGGTGAAACATAAAACGCACCTAGTGGCACGCGGGTTCTTACAAGACATCAGTGATCTGGATCAGATCTACTCCCTGACTGTGAAAGCACAGTCCATCAGGTTAGTGTTTTCCATAGCAGCTCAGAGAAAAGCTGTCATCACACACTTTGATATTACCACTGCCTATTTCAATGCCGACTTGGAGGAAAATGTGTACATGCTCCAGCCTGATGGATTTGTAGTGGAAGGGAGAGAAAATCAAGTATGGCATCTGAAAAAATCTCTTTATGGGTTTCGGCAATCAGCCAGGTGTTGGAATATGTGTTTACACAATGCCCTGCAAGGGTGTGGGTTCAAACAAAGTCTTGCTGATCCCTGTGTATATGTTCGGGGGAAGGGGAGAATTTGGAAATTCTCCTTGCATATGTGGATGATCTGTGTTTGATCAGTGCTACACAAAAACAAGCGCAAGTGTTTGAAAATGAGCTGGGAAAAAAAGTTTCAGGTTAAGAACCTAGGCCTAGTTCAAAACTTTCTTGGAATTGAAGTACAGAGAGTTGAGAATGGTATTCTGCTGTGTCAGAAACAAAAGATTGTGAAGTTGTTAGAATTGTGTCAAATGTCTGACTGCAAACCTGTGCAAACTCCTATGGTGCCAGGATTTTTGAAAAATATCAGTAGGAATTATTTCCTGATATACACCTGCATCAGTCTGTCATTGGGAGCCTTTTGTACTTAGCTGGCACCAGCCGGCCTGACATTGCTCTCAGTGTCAACATTTTGGGTAGAGCGTGTGCTAAGCCAACCCAGTATCATTGGCAGGGTGTGAAAGGTACTAAGGTACCTAAAAGGTTCCCTTGATTACTGCCTAAGCATTTTTCTTTAACAAGTTCCTAAACTTGTCTGTTCATCAGATAGTGACTTTGCAGAGGATTCCTTAGATCGCAAAAGCACATCTGGTTATGTTGTCAGATACAGTGGTGTGGTAATCGACTGGAAATCTAAAAAAAATCTTGTCTTGCTTTGTCTACTGCAGAGGTAGAATTTGTAAGTCTATCTGCGCTTGTACTAGTTAGATGGTTCATACAGTTACTACAGGATCTGCATGTGTCTGTGCCAATGCCAATACAAATTTGTTGTGATTCTCAAGCCTGTATCCAAATGGCAGTGTCTGACCGGGTGTCCCCTCGTTCAAAGCACATTGACATCAAATTTCACAACGTGAAACAGTACTTACGAGAAGGGAAGTGTCTCTCACCTTTGTGTCTTCAGAGGAGAATTTAGCTGATGTGTTTACTAAGCCACTTCCTGCTGATGCATTTGATCAACTCGTTAGCAAGCTGGGGTTGATGGAGTCTCCAGTTCATAGTGGTTGAAAGAGTTACGCAAGGAGTAGGGGAGTGTCACAATGTAGGGGAGTATTGTGGACTCCTTGCTTCACTTTTCCCACTGCCAGTGTGTGAGAAAGCAAAACTGCTTGTAGGATTTGTTTAGGCTAGCAGGATAAAGTGTTTCCCATGAGAATGCTGTATGTAATCAGGCCGTCTGGAACATGCAGCTGTGATCATATGTTATGTCTCTGAATGCCTCATGTTATTGTACATGTATACTTAAACACGGTTCCTGAACAGGCTATGTCTGTATTCCTTTTTTTTTTGGTCTGCTCTGTTAGAGATGGCTCGCTTCGCTGTAACTTAACCGGCTTAATATTTTACCCGCAATAAAGACTGTTAGATTGCTGGCTGGTTTCAGATGTGAGTCTTTTTTGTACTGATGGCAAGATTGCCTCTGGCGGGTTTTTTAACATGTTGCTTACATTGTGTGCCTGTATTTAATAAAGATCATTCATTGCTTTCAAACCGGTCTGCTTCTTGACTTGGCCTGACCCTGTAAACGCTGGGTTGCAAGATTCTGCTGCGTTACCCTGCCTCTCATTTTGCCAACCAGTGCTCTTGACTAATTTCCTCTTGACTAAGGTTATTTTGGTGTCCCTCCCGGGACCCCCTGTAAACAGGGTAACACAGGCTCTGAGCAACCTTCCTTGAAAGGTTAGATTGGCCCCCTGCCTGTCATCCTTCATAAGCAGGTGAAGACCTTTTTCTTTGGTAGACCTTGAAGGACTAACTGCACAAGGGGAAAAGGGTCTTTCATAGGCTGTGTTGTTCTTTTTAATGGCTGTGTTTTTACCTGCTTTTAATTTTTAAGTTTAATTATATTTTTTAAAACTTTTGTACAACGTCAGTTTTTCAACTGTACCTATTTTGATTTTTGTAAGCTGCTTTGAGTTCCAGCTGTGAGAAAGGAGGGATATAAATAAATATGATGATGATGACAATGACAACAATATCAATCATTGAAATAGAACTGAATTATTCACTATATTAACATGACTTAAAACTACACCTAAAAAGATTAAATACATTTAAAAGATCAAAGCAATTAAAACAGTTCAGTTAAAAATGGTACAGCACTCTCAGCTCATTAAAAAAAAACTTTCACTTTTAAACAGCTACTGGAATAAAAAGATCTTTGCCTGACAACAAGATAATGGCATGGTGATGGAGGGGAGAAAGGAGTTCCAGAGTTTAGGGTTGTCACTGAGAAGGCCCTCTTTCTTGTTTCCACCAAGAGTGCTTGGGACAATGGTAGGACTGAGAGAAGGGCCTCTCACGGCGATCTCACAGCCCAGACAGGGTCCTCTAAGGGGATACAGTCTGCCAGATAGCCTGGACCTGAGCCATATATGGCTTTGTAGGCCATAACTAGTTTTGAACTGTGTTTGGAAATAAACTGGCAGCCAGTGGAACTGTTGTAACATGGGAAGTATAGCCACTCTAACCTGCCTTATTTAACCCTCTGGCTGCAGCTCTTGGTACCAGTTGAAATTTCTGAACACTGTTCAAAGGCAGCCACACCTACTGTGTTTTACAGTAGCCCAGACAGGATGCAACTAAGGTATGTACACCATAACCAGAAACAGTGTCTCAAGGAACTGGCAAAGTTGGCACATAAGTTTTAAATGTACAAAACCACTCCTGGCCACCATAAAGACTTAGGCCTTCAGGTTCAGGCCAGGAATCCACCCAAACTGCAAATCTCTGTCTTAAGGTAACTATAACTGGATCTAACACAGGCTGAGTCGCTTTTCCCTGACCTGCTTTTTGACTGACCAGGAACATCTCTTGTCTTATCTGGATTAAGTTTCAGTTTGTTTGCTCTCATCCAGTCCAGATTACAGTTTACATCCAGTTACAGATGAAAGACAACAGATTTAGGACCAACATAGTCTCAGTGGATTGAGGTAGAAAGTAGTAGCAGAGTTGGGTCTGATCTGTATATGGATGGCACCATACCCCAAAACTCCAGACAACACCTCCCAGAGGTTTCATGTATATAATAAATAGCATAGGAGACAAAAGCAACCCTGAGGAACCCTTCAGGAAGGAAGAGAGCCACTATAAAACTGTGTCTCCAAGTCCCAGAGAGGTTTGCCCAGAAGGGTACCACAGGCTGATGGGTTGATGGTATGAAAAGCTTGTGAGAAGGTCAACAGAATCAATTGGAACACATTTGTCTTGTCCAGTTCCATGTGTAGATAATATGCCAAGGAGACCAAAGATGTCTCTGTTCCTTAACCAGGCCTGAAACCAGACTGAAATGAATCTAGACAATCCATTTCATCCAGGAACTCCTGGAGCTGGGACGCCATCACACTCTCTAATACTTTGCTTGGAAATGATATACATTGGGTTCTCCATATTTGTGAGGGTTCTGTTCAAAGATCTCCTGTGAATGGGAAAAATTGCAAATGCTCATGTCTCACATTATGAAATGATGGTGATATGCACACAGACCCTTCAGTGCACCAGCAAATTCTGCCTTGTTGTAGGAAGGTACTGACTAGCTCCTTCACCCACTGAGCCAGACCCTCTTTGGACTGTTTAGTGAGCCAGAAGGGGAATGGTCTAGTACATATGTGGTACCTCTCACCTCTCCAAGAATCCAGTCCATATCCTCAGGCTGCATAAAGTGAAAAACATCCAATAATACAGAACAAGCAGGAGCCCAGGTTCCAGAATCTATCCATCTATCACTTTATTTATACTCTGCTTTGCTCCCAGGCCAGGACAGCTTACACAAAGACTGGATAAAATAAAACAAATATAGTTAAGAAAACCATACAAAACCAAGATTTGAACAATATTGAGTAACACGTTACATCATCTGGAACTGTATTAACTACAGCATCAAACTCAGAGTGGATATGAGCAGTTTTATCTGCAAAGTGCCATGAAAATTCTCCACAGTGGGTTGTCAAGTAGTCTGCATTTTCAACTTGAGGACAAGTATGTAATATACCTCTGGCCACTTGAAACAGTTCTGCTGCACAGCTCCTTGCCAACACAATGGTGACAGCAAATAATAATTTATTTGCTGCCTGCACTGCCATGGTGTAGGCCTTCAAACAGGCTCTAGTCTGTATTTCATCACATTCAAGTCTCTGCCAACATCCCCCTAGCCTCTGTCTCACTTGGAAAACTAGGGCTGGTTTGACTCTACTCTGGAGTCAAAGGAATGATTGTGTCCATGCCTTGCCCATTTCCCCATTCCAGAGGTCAGCAAGAACTTCAAAGAAGTCACCTGCCAAGGTGACATGAAAATTCCCAAGAGCCATCAGGAATCTATCCAGGCCCATCAGCTTCCTGGGGCAGACCATTCTACTTGATCTCCCACCCTGCAGAGGTTCCATGTGCCAGTGAGTCTAACACTGACCAAGTCCATGATGACAGAACTGCAGAAAGTTCTTCCACAGCAAGGTCACCATCACTCCATCCACTGTAGAAAACAAGGTCCAGAGTATGTGCAGAAGCATGAGCAAGGCCAGATACCGCTTAGAAGACACCCATGGTTGTCATGGAGACCATGAAGTCTTGAGCCACTCCCATGACAACCATGAATGTTGAAATCCCCCAGCATTACTAGCTGAGGAGACTCCAACTCCAAGGTCACACTGGCTAGTTCAAGAAGATTGTCATGGACACCGTGAAGTCCTGAGCCACTCCCAATAGGACAGGATGAATGTTAAAGTCCTCCAGCATTACTAGCTGAGGAGACTCCAATTCCAATTCCACTCTGGCTAGTTCAACAGGACAGACTGTTGAGCCTCTAGAGGAGTGGCTGGTGTGCCAACAGATTCCCTATTCTGTCCTAGCTACACTCAAAACCTGCAAACTGTGATAGAGCACAACTGAGTGATGGAATCAGAATAGAATCACTGAAACTCCACCTCCTTACTCCTCAAGTCTTGCCTGCTGCTGCACAGAGGACCCTGGTGGACAAAGCAGGGAGAGACTCTCCAGTCCAGCCCAGCCTCATCCAGCCATTATCACAACAACCTGATCTGGGTGGTGGCAGCTATACCTGTCAAGATGTGTACGAAAGAGGTTTAACTCAAGGAACTAAATAAATAGTTGCTGCTAACACATCTCTGAAAGGAACGGTGCATCTTTGCATGGTTTCAATAAGCTTCCTTTAGTTTTCACAGACAGCTTAAGACTTTACAATGATGTAAAGCCTACTTACTTTGCTTCTAAATTAACTATGCAATAATTGACACCAGATGCAGGCTAATCATACAAACACTCTGACTTTTCCTTTATCAGTTCAGAAGACAGCAGCTGCTTAAAAGGGCCAGGACAATGGCCCTGTATTGTTCATGCTAAAAGTAATTTTGCCACTCCATGGAAAAAGTCAGCAGTCGTTTGGCTCATCAGCTCATGTTTAAAGGACAATAGAGACACTTGAGTTCAGCTTTTTACTGTTCCCTATTGTAGTTACTTTACAATTAATTTCATTTAGGTTTAAAATCTGAGCAGATATAGACTCCAGTAAAGATTCACATGAAATGGTCCTGGTAAGATATGTTTTAACAAAGTGATACACCCAAGCGATAACAAAGTGATGCACCCAATGCCACAGAGAGGTTATCAGGGCATAAATGCTTTCTGTGCCCATAAATGTCTAAGTGTTTATGGAGCAGGGCTAAATTTATTCCCATCATTCTCCAGATGCTACAGAGCAAGTTATCACTATTTTATTTCAAGTTTTTCCCCCTTCCTTCTGGATATTTGTTGCTGGTGAGCTGTGAATGAAATAGCAGTTAATCACTGGAGAACATCAAAATATAGGATGGTGTGATCTAACATCAAATGTTCTATAGTGATGGCCCATCAGAACGTTTTTTCAAAGCTTTATAAGAAAATGTAAATGTTCAGCTACATTCACCAAGCAAACCCAGAGGAATAGAATGTAAGCCCTCTGTTCATTCACTGGGGAAAAATATAATTAACTGGACAGTGATCTTCAGCTAAAATTGCAACTAGAATGTACATGTATTGACAAGGCTCCAACAGAAACTCACTTTGTTTCTATGTAGCACACAGGGCAATAATGATGTGAACCCCCAAGATAATTTTTGATGATAAGGAGAAAGAGAAGAAGGATGACTGGTATCTCATTGGTGTCTTATATATATGTTAAATAGGCCATTATGCAAAAGACATACCGTATTTGCTGGTGTATAAGATGCACCAGCGTATAAGACACACCTCATTTATGTGCCAGCAAATACTATTTAATAATACATAATATATATCAGCATATAAGACGCACCTCATTTTCAAACAACATTTTTCAGGAAAAAAAGTGAGTCTTATACACCAGCAAATACAGTATTCTGTTCATGGCTGTGTAAGCAAAGTTACACAAGTGTAACCATACCATATGAACCTAAATCTTATTGTTAGTCCCCATTAGAATAGAGCCACTGAATCAATTAGCTTTGCCTATGCAACAACAGATTCAATTGGTTTACTGTAGCTGGGACTAGCCAACAGGATTCCAACAGTGTCAGTGCCTTCAATGTACCACATTTTTCCCTGGGATTGTTTTGAAACAAACCCACTGAGCAATCTAACAATAAGCAGACACATTGGCATATAAACATATCAATTGTACATTGTCAGCTCTGACCAGATGTGTGATGTAGCACAACCACTGTATAATTATATGAGTGTAGATTTATAGTGTGCAAAGACAATGTAGGATCTTAGCCACTATTTCAAAAATACATGCCACTTCTTAATTTAAACAATGTTCATAGTGATTTTATGAAACTTCCATTAGAAGAACCCACAAACAATAAAATTAACAGTTGATCTCATCAAGTGTTACATAGTCAACATCACAATCCTATTTCTTCCCTCCCTCTCACAATATCAAGCCATCCAGACAACTTCAGGTTTCAATGTACAACCATTCCAATCATGCAGGTCTTCCAAATGACTTTAGCTAGTTAACATTAATGCACAACAAAGCACTGAGTTAAATCTGCACTTAGAACAGGCCCATTGGAAAAGAATAACTTAAGTCACATTGATTTCAAGAGGTCTATTCTACATTTGACTAACTCTGGACCCAATTAATTGCAGCGTTATAGCAAGATCTAACTGTATTTGTTCAGAAATATTTTTTTAAAGACTATGGAGCTATTTCTGCAATAAATGAGTTTATAACTACAGCCTTCCAGCCCATGCAAGTCTACCATTGGGGTAAGACTTTGTTACTGCAATCTAGGCCTACCCGGAGATAGCACCCGATATCGTTTTTGATATCAAACCATTCGGCTTTCCCCTGCCACCCCACTCCACGTGTTTGCGAGGCCACCGAACAAGCATGCAAACAAGCACAGCCGATAACTGCCGAGACATTCCTTTCTCCACCTAGGCAGGCCAGACATAGCGGGTTCGTCACTTCAGGGACCTCTCTGGCAAACACTTCATTAAGTATGCACAGTACTAACAAAGGCTACCTGCCCTGAGCAGGCTACTGGACAAAGGTTGTGCTGTCCACTGGTAAGCGACGCGCATTTGCATACTGGCTACACCATTGTTAATTCGGCTTTGACTCAATCATGCAAAGTTGTGACCTTTCTGAGACATTGTCTCGCACCCAAAACTCATTGTTGTCCCCGAGTAAGGCATGGCCTGCAGTCATACCTCACCCTATAAAAACCCCTGATTCCGAGACCTTCCTTGGATCGCTCGGCCCGCTCCAGAGTTCTACCCCGCCTTGCTGCCGCATCATTTGGCAAGCTCCCCTCAGCTAATCGAGCTGAGTTTCTTCTCTGTACCCCGGATTCTCCGCAAAGTCCAGGACGATGAGACAGGTGTTGTACCACCCATTTTCCCAAAAGTCCCTATCCTTAACTGAAGCTCTATTTTCCTAGATAGCTGTGTGATTGTGTGTCTTTAATATTTGTCTGTCTGCAATAAAGCATCATTTTTATTACAGACAGACAAATATTAAAGACACACAATCACACAGCTATCTAGGAAAATAGAGCTTGAGTTAAGCATAGGGACTTTTGGGAAAATCTGCGTGGTTGCTTGGCTGACCTGACCCCGTAGATGCTGGGTTGCAAGATCCTGCTAAGTCATCCTGCCTCTCGCTAGCTTAAGTGAGTGCTCCAGCTAATTTTCCCCAAAATTGTGTGTTGTTGTTTGGTTATTTAGGTGTCCTTCCCGGGACCCCCAGAGAACAGGGTAACAACTTAACTGAAGAAGTATGCCCAAGAATTCAGCCTGGCATTGGAAGCACAATTGGTTGCTAGAATACACTGGTCTAAACAAAGGGCATTTGCTGCCCTTAAGTATTCTATTTTTTTTTCATATTATTTGAAGATACGTTTTAGTCCTTATAGAATAAATCAAACAACAATGACAACAACAACAAGACCGATGAGTGCAGAAAGCAAACAAAGTGAGTGAGTTCTCTGTGTGCTGCTTTTAACATCCACTAAACTAATTTCCTTCAACTCAGAGCCCTTTTCTGGCACATGGCCATTGTGTGGCACATCACAGGCACGAACAAATATCAGAAGGCAAGGAAGATGGACTTTATAGTGTAGGTACCAACACACCCGTAATTACATCAAGTGCAAATAATGCTGCTGTAACACAATATAATCAAATATATCTAATACAGACCAGCCTATAATTCAATAAAGCAACAGCCTTGTTAAACCAACATTTATCAATCTCAGACTGGAATATTTATATACATTTCATAGCGAGAGGATGAAAGGGAAGTGGGAGAGCTGAAAGGCACACTGGGATAAGCAAATACAATCCCTCCATAATGATACATGCACTAGAAGTACTAAAGATGACATTATGCTGAAACTTTATCAAGTAGCTGCTGACATACATAGAAATAATTGCATGTGATTCATTTCTCTCATTTCCTCAAATTAGTTTCAAAGCTATTAAAAGGGCTACTGCTTTAGTAGTTTTCATACACAACTATTTTATCCTAATCAGTGTGATTCAGACAGCATGGAAGAAAAAGTGGATGGACAGAAACGAGAAATATAAGGGCATGGTTCTAAGGTCTAATAAGAGAATACGGAACTTGGCTTGGTATTTTCATCCTTTCTATTGTGATATGATAGTAACTGCATGCATATCTTATAAGCACTTTGAACACCATCTTTAAAGAAACAAATGCCACTTCCACAGGGTCACAGTGTCATAAGCTACAATCATTTCTCCTCTGCATGCTCAGTCATTAAGGAGCTTCATAGACATCGGACATTTCCACACTAGACTGTTACAGCGCTATTATTCCACTTGCAACATCCTATGGAATCCTGGGGTTTGCAGTTTCGGGAGGGGTCAGCCGGCCCCTCCCGGAACTGCAAATCCCAGGATTCCATAGGATGTTGCAAGTGGAATAATAGTGCTGTAACAGTCTAGTGCGGAAATGGTCATCGTCTGAGATCCTACACCAGTTCATTGTAGCATAAATATCCACCAGCAGAATTAAGTTATGCAACTCCCATGCTGAATACCAACAAAGGGCAACTTATGTGGATTGTCAATGCAAATGGCTGCCAACCCATGGTGTAACTGCAATAGGCAATGCGTACAGGCAATGTACATTCACATGATTCTGTGTGCTTAATGTGCCACAGCATGTGCAACAGTTCCATAGGCACAAGCCCACTTATGCCACCATCAGCTGGGATGACCAAGGTGCACAGCCTAAAAATATCACTTTGCATGCATAGCACAACCCCTGCGTATGTCCCTAAGAGGAAGCCATCTAATGCCTCCTTCCTTACCTATTTACAAAGAAGTGATCAGAATACAGGAGAGGGTATAAAAATAAACTTCCACAGATAAAACAGAAGAACCCAGAGGAAATGGGGGTGGGGTGCTGATTCCCCTTCCCTAGTCCAGTTGCTGGCCGCACCTCAAAAGCCAGTTCTGGTGTGATGTGAAGGCGTGGGGGAAATTCTGAAAGTTCCACCAGTGGAACATCGGTGCTAGCCCATAATATTTTTTCAAGTGAGCAGTGGGGCTAAACATTTCAGATCCAAGTTCTGCTCCCAATCTATGTTCTGAAAATATTAAAAGGGTTTGAATTTGAGCTCACATTCTGTGAAGGGGGTTAATGCTTCTGGTTAGTCGCTGTGTTGTTACCTATGTATTTCATTTTAATTTGGCTGCATTATGTTCATTTAAAATGTATATGATCTGCTTAGACTTAAGAACTGGACAGGCTAAAGGTCTAAAGGCCTCTATATGTGTTCATATAACTATAAGGTCTTTTTTTTAGACAACCCAGTTAGATTCCTGGCTTTAAAAAGAAAAGAAACATCGGGGTTGTTTCCTGAATTTTCTGTATAAGTAGCACATAAATGCCCCATCTGGCTCTGCCACTGATTCTATCATAATTGGGAGAAGCAAAGATATGCTCGCTACTCATTAGTACCAGCCTTCTTGCATTTAAGTATGGTTTATAATGGCATAGGTCAAAGAAGCATCACTTTAATGAGAGCCTTGATAGGCACATACAGATGAAGGACTTCTCATCTTCACCTTAATGTGCAAAACAAGATCCATTGTATCCCTTGTTGGCAGTATAATCTCTGTGCACTTGTATTATTTGTAATGATGTATGGATGAACAAAATCACAACAAATCTGGAGTTATTTGAAGTGAACGAACCAATGATTCCAATATCCAAAGTTGTAAAACAGAACAAAGGGAGGACAAAGCTCTCAAAAACAAAGAATTTAAACAGAAAGGTTAAAAAATACACACATACACAGCAAAATGTGAAACCAGACTGATGTCATAATCATTGGATTTCTATCACTTAAAAGAATGTGAAAAATTGATATAATGTAATCTTGCTATTTCCCTTTTAGAAATGTTAAAAAATGTGTTCAAATGTTGAAACTAAAATGCTCCCTACCTCAAATATACTCAAACTGGAAAATTACTTTTAGATCCTAATTCAATGGTATTGAGAAATCCATCCTTTAAAAATGATAATTCTTTCTTAACCTGGTAGACAAGTTAAGAACTTAACAGGAATGAGCACAAAATGATGTAAAGTCTGGTACAATGAAGCTCCCTCATATTCAATTTTATTTTATTACTGATTGTATTAATATTATACAACTATCTACGCAGACTTTGTTCAAGCTCATGAAGGCAGTCTTAGTTCAAATAGTAACTCTTTCAAGCTCTGCCTATAGTGGAGAGAATCATCATTTGCAGAGTTTGGGGTATTCACAACAGCATTTCTTCTGCCCCATACAGAACTTTGTTTCATCCCTAACCATCATGATTTTGGTACCATCAACTGCAAACAAAGCAAATCTCTGCATACTTGCTTACCAAACTCATTGGGGTGTAGTGATCTGAGTATTGGACTAGGGCACTAGGAGACCAGGGTTCAAATCCCCACTCAACCATGGAAACCCACTGTGTGACCGTGGGCAAGTCACACACTCTCAGCCTCAGAGGAAGGCAAAGACAAGCCCTTCCGAAAGAAACCCTCCCAAGAAAATTTTGTGATAGGTTTGCCTTAGGGTTGCCCTAAGTCAGAAATAACTTGAAGGCACATAACAACAAAAAGGTGGTAGATTTGGCCCTTTCACTCTCCAGAGCAGCCTATCTCTGCAATAAATCCATCATCAGTCAGATCAATGTTAGACAACAGAATCACAACTCAGATGCACAAGAAGCAAAAAATTCCTTCCCAAACTGAAGGATAAAAATAGGTTCTTACCAATCAGACATTACACAGACTTAGGGGTTGGAAATGTATATAAAAATTGAGAAATACAACCAAAACCTTTGCCTCATTGGAAGAAGATAGAGTGGTACTCTCATCATTACTTTATTTTAATTATTCACGTTTTCACTGATTGGAATTTGGATCACCTCAAGATATTGTGCAGGAAATTAAATGAAAGACAATGTTGCTTTTTCTTCTTTAAGTGAATAGCTCATTGCAAAGCAGGAGTCACCATACATATTTACATAAAGCTGCTCAAGGGAAGGTACAGAAAAATAATTTATGCCTCCAGCCTGCAAGGTCATTAGCTCTCTTAGAGAACACCATTAAAGATGCTAAAGCACCTCATATAACATTTACTGCAGGAAATATTTACAACCTATGAAATAGTATTTTTGAAAACGAGAAAAAGAAAGAAAAGAAAAAGGATATAGCCTGATGCCAAAATGACCATGGATTATGATTACTGAAACTGAAAGGGAGTTTAAAGTGGCTGTGCTACAAAAGAATTATTCAGTGGAGCGTTTGGTTAATAACAACTTTTGATCATTCAATCAGATTTAGGCACTTTCCCAAGTGTGACCATTATAGCATCTAGTTTCAGAAGTACATAATAAACAGGCTCCCATTTCCTGCACATTCGCATGGAAGTAAACTCGCCTGCTGCAAACTTACACCCATGGAATTCAGCTTGGAAATTTACTGTTACAAAGCATTTAGTTACTGTTACAGTTCCAAGGCCAACAACAAAAACTACTAGTATAGTTGCAGGTTTTTAAAGATAACTCTTTCCCATTTCTGAAAAGTAACAAAAATTACAAATTTATAGCCTGAATGTGATAGGCTGTAGTAGTTTACTGAGGCCAAAGAGTTCTGTCTGGCTGAGAATTCTAAAGGCCCCTCCCTAAACTGCAAAGCCCAGGATTCCTCAGGATGTTGAAAGTGGAATAGTAGCAGTACAACAGTGTAGGGTGAAAATGGTCTCACTCTTTTCAATTTTTTAAAAACCCTGCATCTACGCTTTTAGCTTGTTTGCTATTGTTGGTTCTACTGGAACGATTCTGCAGCCATTTCTAACATTTAGGTGTCTGATGTTCTATGTGTTAGCATCTTTTGGTTTTAGCGCCGTTTTGTCATCCTACTGAGCAGTGTGCAAATGCGAAAGATAAATAGATAAATAAATTAATTAGTAGATAGATCTTTTTCTCTCCCTGAGAGCCAAACCGGGTTAGCCTGGCTTTCTGAACCCAATGAGATAACATAGCACACTCTGAAGAACACTTTCTTGTCTGGTTGTACTATAAATCAGGTGACCTGAACTGAATTCATGATAGTTGACAGGGAAGAGGAAACAGAATAGATGAGCTAAAAGAAATATACTCACTAACCCAGACAAAAAGCCTCTGGTCTTTTAACGAAGGCTGCAATTCAGTTACAATTGCTCTTACTTCAAGCCATGGATTTTTTTTCCTAAATAAATGCCTGTAAAATACACAGGTGATTGTGTTGTTTAAACCTTAATTTAAAAATAAGTAATGAACCGATGGCTAAGAGGCTAAATCCAATTGTTAGTCCAACTACAGTAAGAACACTGGATAAATCAGACCTGCTATGCTTTTGTATGTCCCATTGGCTCAATAAGTCCGGTTGGAGTCAAGGTTAAGTTTTTTGTAGCAAGAGATGTAGCTAGTGCAGATAAAACAAAGCATAAGCAACCAAGTGAAAATGCTATTTCTTTTGTGTTTTGTATAAACTCTGGGGGTGACAACCACATTCTCCTGACCCACTAGGTTGCCAATTATGCCAAACTACATTGAAAACATGAAGCAATAACATATTCAAAGCTATGTTGACATTGCTACCAAAGTCCAATTATTTCACTCCTCTATGTCACTGAGCAAAATCGCCAGTAAATAAAGCAACTGCCAGGGCTTTAAGATCAGAGATCTGCATGAATAACACACAGATTAACATAGTCACTGTGATGTTACAACACAGCTAATGGACAAAGTGGGCCTAATTTCCCAAACTTTATAGTATTTTCAAAAGCTCAGTGGGATGTGCTCACATTTTGCTTCTTTAATAAAACCTCATGATTAATTCAAAAAGCATAATTCCATGAAAGCTGTCAATTTTTTTTTAAATGGTAAGTTTTGTGGGTCAAACTGTAAATGGAAATCAGAAGCAAATTCAGTTGCTACTTTAGCATTTCATATGCACACAGACAAACACATACAGAACTGAGTAAGGCCCAGTCATTACAAGGAAACAATTGTTTTGTTCCAGTGTTGCCCTGCCCTGCCTTAACTTTTGCTCTTGCTTGATTCCTAATGCCTGTTGCCACCTTTCCACATGCATTTAGTAGTCACCATGTGCCTCCTAACTGGCTTGCTTTTCTTTTCTATATTCCCATCACTCCAATTACATTCAACATCAGAGACATTCAACATTCAGCAATTCTCCAGATGCTGCTGCACTTTAACTCCTATCTCACCATTTCCCAACATGGAGTATGCTGGTTAGGGATGACAGAAATTGCAGTCCAACAACATCTGGAGCTCCATCCAGACTGCATCTCAGCGGATGTGGCCTTTGGCAAAGAGTTATCTGTTCCTTTCTACCTACTTCTAGCTGCCTGCAGCACAAGAGGAAGGAAGAGGAGGGAGCAAGGCTCTTGTGAGATTCGTATCAGATTCTATGTCCCTGTCCTTTATTTTAAAGTCTTCTGCTTGTTTGCCTTGACTACTATTACTCTATTGTGTCAGCTTTACTGCAGGGACTTTCTTGCCTCTTATTCCATCCATTTCCTCCTTTCTGTGAAGTTCTAAACTAACGTATTTCAATATTTCTCACTGTTGTCCATCAATCTTTTATTTGAGGTGATCTTTCTAACCTGCAACTCAATTACAATGCTTTTCATGTGTGGACTGCCAAAGCATTCCAAACTCTCCAACATTTCACAGATGAAAACCTGGACTTATGGCCTAGCAATAGCAGAGTGTGTATTAAAGAGGATGAACAAACAAGCCCAGAGAGGTTGCACCACTTGGCTTTTGCCTCATCCTACTCTAAGGCACCATATCACGTCTGATCTTGAAAGCTGGTTGATATTTAGACAGGAGACCACCAATGAATATAAAATGCTGTAAGTTATATTTCCGAGGAAGAAACTGGCAAGACCACCTATGAGTATTCCTTGTCTAGGAAAACCCTATGAAAAATTCATGGGGTCATCATAAGGTGACAAGTTGAAGGGACATACACACACACTGGGAAGGGTAGGATCCCATCTTTTTCTTTCCTCTCCTTCTTCTCCCTCCTGTTAACTGAGTACAAACAAGTTTTGTACTCCCAACTCAGTTTACAGCACTGAAAATAAGCAGAGGACAGGAAACTGGCAGGAAAAGAGAGAAACTGGAATGTTTTTAAAGCAGCTGAAAATGGGGGATGGCAGAGAATTAACTCAGACTGTCCCTGCCAAATCGGGACAGTTGGAAGATATGACATTCTTGGTTCAGTCTTACACGCCGGTACTGGTCTGGTCCATGAGAATGGTGAGCCTGTACCATTATAAGAGGAAGGCCATATCCACACTTTACCCATCTCTACTGTCATCTTGTCAGGATCCCAGCACAGCACTGCCAGGATGGGAGCGCGACCTGAACACTCCCCTTTGCACCCAGTTGTCTGTCTGCAGAAGGGTAGCACGAGGGATACGCTCCTTCCTTCCACAGTGCAGCTGGCCACTTTCCTTGTTGCACTCAGGAAGGAACTGCCTAGATCACTCTTCCTCCCTTTCCGTACAGCTGCTGGCGACGAAAGTGTCACACGATCAGGGGCTATTACCAGATTTCTTTTCTGGTAATGGAATATCCTGTGATCGTGATAGGTGTGGAAGCATTGGCAGTGGGACTGCAATGATGTTGTGTGAAAGCATGACTTGTGGACCAGTAGCAACACGTCCCCATCAGAGGAGAGCAACATCATGCGGAAAGGGCCAAAGTCTTAACATGACACAACTACCACCCAAATGCACAAGCATCAGGTTTTCCTATTAATTGAAGAGAGTTTACACCTGGGGACTGACCCAGAACACTGGATCCTGCTGTCTAGAAGATTTAGGGAGTACAGTACAACAAAGGAACTCTGCCAAACACTGATATTTCCCTACAGCTTACCCTAGCACTATTGCCTTCTGGGTTGCTCTGAATGTTTTTTAGGACTACTGAACTGTAAAGAGACAGCCGCAACATAATTGCAGAGTGTGCAAAGCGCTATAAATACAGGCAAAATCTGGAGAATTATACACTCCTAGTTCTTGCCGCCACTATCATTATGGGCAACATGAGCAGTGTGAATTGGAAGCTGTGACCACAGGAAAATGTCACCTTCATATTGAGCTGATCTAGACACTTTGGAAAACTACAATGATGCCTTTGGTATTAAATCATTCTCAAGGATGGGTGGTGGGGGGATGGATCTAGCTTGCTGTCCTCTGCTATTTGAGACAAAGTATTATGCATGTGACATTCCAGTGTGAAAAAAGACATTAAATAATCCCATTTAAAGTCAAATGACTGACATTGTTTGCCATGACTAATCCGTGTTACTGAAGGGGAAATTCCACATGCGAAGCCCTAATGGGACTGTCTCTATCTCTTTACTTTTGAATGAGTATTAAGGAGCGCCATTTTTTGAAATAAGTACCAATTTGCTTAGATATTTTCTATAACACATGAAAATGGAAAGAAATAGTGAATGCTTTGAATAACAAATGCACATAGTGTTAGTCTGGTAAACCCAGTGAAATCTTCACTTAGAGAAACCTTCTAATTAAATGAATAAGATTATTTTGAAAAGATGTTCAATGAAGAGTGAAAAATGGGATTATTCTACTCCATCAAGTTCCGTTTTGATGTTTAACGAATCTGTAACACCAGGTAAATTATGGTTTTGTGCTCACTGCATGCCTTTTAATGAGATTATTGGTTAAAATCTGGTATAAAAATTAGGGGGAGGGCAAGTCAGTTGCCTCCTCACATAAGGAAGACACATCTTCAGAAGTGATCATCTGGAAATGCAAAATGCATGAACATTTGTGCACCAATGTCTTTGACAAATTCACCGGCACTGAAACTATTTGGGTGACAATATTATTTTTATTCAATTTTATCCGAAAGAGTCAGCCATATGGCATACCGCAGTCCAGTACTCATTTGGCCCCACTGAACCCACAAGTATTTATTTCTGAGTAAGACACTTCCATGTTAACAATGAAAGTTCCAATCCTAAGTCCCACATGTTTAACATTAACAGTATCTATACCTACCTCTTATCCTCAGTGGTCAGTGTAGCTTACAACAGTACTTAAAAATCTAAACAAGAACTGAAACTTAAGCAGACTGAAAAAGAGGATTTTAAAAAATAAAAACAACAATAACAGAAAAGCAGCAGAGTACACTGAAAGCCTGAAATGAACTATATAAAGTAAGAAAATGCTTTAAAGATCCTAGGCTCTGTCAAAAGCTTGATCACCATTAAAGAAGGTGCCACCACCAAGAAGGTTGCAATTTCCCCCCCCCAATTATATCCCCAATTATGAAGCAGAGTCTTCAGTGGATGATCTCACTGTTAAAGTGGGTCCATGAAGAATTTATTGGGTTGTCTTGTTTATCTACCTGTTTTAAGTCATCCAGACCAAACACAATTGTTCCTAGCAGTTAGGCTAGAGCTCACTTGCCTATGATTCTTGGAAAATACAACAAAAGGGTCAAAACTGGAAACTTACTAACTCTGAAGGTACCAAATTAGAATTGTATCGAACTCTGGCTTGGCAGCCTTTTAAGAGAATATGTGACCTTCCTTTTCAAGCACAATACTCTCAGAAGCAGACATATTCTAACATCTCAGTTTTTAAAGGAAGCCAAGACACTGGGTTTGGATAGTAACTGAAACTGAAATGTTACAGGACAAAATTTTATATATAGGTATATGTGTGTGTGTATATATGTATATGCACATATCTGTATGTGTATACACACAATAGAAAATTGTTCCCAAAATTTACTATGTCCTTACTAGATATTGGTCTGAGTGCACTTCCCAACATAGTCTTTCTCTCCCTCTTACTCTTTGATGCTCAGGCTATACCCTTCTGAATCTTCCCTCTTGTTCATCTGTTTGATTGATTTATATTCCCAAAATATACATTTGTCCCAAAACTGGGACAAAAGATTCTCCCAAAACTGAGACTCACGAAGAGTCACAGCAAGATAAAAAAGCAGGTACAAATGAAAACTCAAAAACCTATAATGCTAAATGCTAATTAGCTAAATGCTAATTAAATCAGTTATAATATTAAAATGCAATTGAATTAAAAGCAATTTAAAGATAGCATCAATCCAAAATGTACAACATCTTCTATTAAGCGTTCCTTCCTCTGCATTCATCGAGTTCTCCAAAAGTCCCCTTGACTATAGGTATGCTTCAGCTAACAAAGTAGGTGTGTTCCTCGGCCTTATTTCTTTAAGACAGAGCCTTCCAAACTTTTCATGTTGGTGACACACTTTTTAGACATGCATCATTTCCTGACACAGTAATTTCAGTTTGACTAGCAAACTGGAGGTTAAACTAACCCCTCATAAGAGATACAGACACATACATAAATTGTAATAACAAAACCTACGAGGACACAACATACCTCATGAAAATCTTTCATATATTTTTAAAAATATATGATAATTATAAATAATAACATATATTTCCAAGCCTACACACTTCAGGTGACACACTAACGTGTCACGGCACACCGTTTCAAGAGAAAATCTGGGACTAGAAGCAGAAATGACATGGATAGAACAAGGATAGGTTCCTATACCATAAAAGATAAGAGTAGTTCAACATGTTTCAACAATTTTTTCTAATTCAAAAACTATGCACATGTGAAATGAAACAATTACATATTTGAGTAAACAAAAATATTTTTCAACTTCTGGAGATCATTTGAAAGCTTCTTCCAAAATAAATCCAAGAACGATGACTTCTACCACAAGTTTCTACTTTTCATATGAACCAAATTTTGGTGCTCAGACTTATAGTTCTACGATTTTTACTATGCTGGGGTAGCTGGTGAAGGAAGCTAATCTGTTCTCCCTTTTTTTCTGTTGGGGATTCTGGAGGTAGCTGCTGTTCATATTCCCTGTAAATAGCATCTGTGAGATTGACTAGAATAGTACAGTGTGCCCTCTTGTGGTGCACCCTCGACACATAAGAATCTGAGGTCGTGGAGAGCATCATATCCATTATGTCAATGGACATGACAGGCACGTGCCTGTGCTGCCACAGGTATGCACATGTCTCATCCATTGAAGATAATGAGATGTGAGTATTCTTTTTTTTTTTTAACGCAGGGGTTCCTGGAACAGAACCCTGGCATGTATGGAGGATGGAATGTATTCCATTTTTTGCCAGCTCAAGCTTTTTTGCATTGTTTATTGCCTTGTTTACTGCAGACATTCTGCTACAACTGGAGGTCTGTTTCTTCAGCCCCCTCATCATTCTGTTGCTTTAAAAAATAATGTTCAGACAGAAAGAAGATGAAGGAGAAAAGGGGGCAGGGCAATACAGAAAGACTTTGTAAGAAGAAGCTTTGCTTTCAGAGGCTTAGTTAACTGAGGTATGCCTATAAAATATCTCTGCATGTCAACAGAAGGACAATAGAGAAGAGTCTGGCCTAGCCTTCCTTGAAACAGCCACCAAGATGACCCTCTCCCATGTCCTCTTCAAACATGCCTCTGAGATGGCAGGATGAGGCAAAGGGCCTCCCCTGAAGGACTATAAAGCCCAGGCAAATCTCAAGGCCCTGTAGTAAAATCTAATCATAAAGATTTCATAATAAAGATCTAACTACAAAAAGGTATGCTGAGCTATAAGGTGTTAAGACAGCACATTCCTGATCACGGTATCTCCCCTGCCAGGTAAGTAGGCATTCATACCCTGTTCTTCAGAGTGGTAGTCCAATGCTTAAACCACTACACCATGCTGGCTCCTTTGCAGAAGTTACTGAGTTACATTTCGTTTGTAGTGATACTTTTAAACTCCTTCCTTCCTTCCTACTGAAAGGTGCCCTCACAATTACTTTGCTTGTTGACATGTGAGACAGTTGTTGCTGTTGTTGTGTGCCATCAAGTTGTTTCTAACTTATACTGACCCTCAGGTGAGCCTATCACAGAATCTTCTTGGCACAATTTGTACAGAGGGGAGTTTTTCTTTGCCTTCTTCTAAGGCTGAGAGTATGACTTCCCCAAAGTCACCCAGTGGGTTTCCACGGCCAAGTGGGGATTCAAACCCTGGTCTCCAGAGTGGTAGTCCAATGCGTAAACCACTACATCATGGTGGTTCTTCATTATTTTATACTATTCATATTCTTATTTTATAGTGTCTAAGCAAAAGAACTTCTAAGGTTTCACACAAATATTTCTAAATACTTTTATCATATAAGGTAACAAAAGTAAAACTACATTTCTCCATTTTAGTCAAGTGGGGCGGAGTAGGACCACATGATCCCACAACCCACATTCTGCTTTCACTCAAACAGGAATGTTCAGTTCCTGACATCTGGCAAGTCTCATTTTATAGATGAGCTGTTAAAGGAACTAAGAATTTCTTTGAAGGTTTATGGCGTTCTAGTGCCATCTAGTGAAAGATTGCAGTCATGATAAAGACAGGTTGTAAAATTCTATCAAGAAAACTATGGGTACAGTCAAACACACACACACACACACTATAAACGTTCCTGTAATCCTTAAACATTTATTTAACAGCTCTCTATTATTTTGACCCATCTGCACACTATATGGTTTGTTCATATCATTAGCAATGTAGAAGCAACTATTAATGTGATTCAACTGCTGATTTGTGTATTATACAATCAAGGAATTAATCAGGGCTGAGGTGAACTGAAAAAAGAAAGACAGCACATGATTAATCAAGTCCCCTCCTCACTGTTATTTTAACTACAACCTAATTCCATTTCAACATTCCACTAACCAGAAAAGTTACGTGGCATTCAGACACAACAGTAAGTCAGGCACTCAGGGTATCTTATTTTACTGTTCATGAATGCTATTAATTGCATACAATGATCAGTCACAACTGCTTTGCACTTAAGGGTGGCAAGACAAATCACGACTCTCTGTCCATGGTTCATTTGTTGTGACACCCAACATAGCACAATGTTTGTTCCCAAGAAGGTAGAGTCATAAGGCAACAAGAAGCCATGGCTTACAGTTTGGAAAGAAACAAAACAGAATTCCCTGTCTCTTGCCTTGTTTAAATTAGTCCCATTTGCAGGAGGAGCTAAGTGGGTATGAGTCACTTGAAATTCTTGAAAACTGTGGCCTACTGTGGTGTGTAAACTGTGATCGCTCACAAAGAAGTTGGTGTACCACAACCTTTGATTGTCATAGTGTGTAACCTGTACTCAGCACAAGAGGCTGCTGTCAGGTCAGAATATGGAGAAACAGAATGGTTTCAAATTGCCAAGGGAGTCAGGCAAAGCTGCATTTTATCAACCTATCTGCTTAACTTGCATTCTGAACATATCATACCTAAAGCAGGATTTGACTCAGAAGAAGGTGGTGTGAAAACTGAAGGAAGGAGCATCAACAATTTAAGATAATAATATGCAGTTGACACCATACAATATGCACATGACATCTTACTACTAGCAGAAACTAGCAAAGATTTGGAGTGATTACTGAAAAAAGTCAAGGAAGAAAGTAAAAAGATAGGTTTACAGTTGAACATTAAGAAATCAAAAATAATGACCACAGATGATTTACGTAACTTTAAAGTAGATGACAAAGACATTGAAATAGTTCAAGATTTTCCATATCTTGGCTCAGTCATTAATCAGAATGGAGACTGCAGTCAAGAAATCAGAAGAAGGCTATGACTCGGAAAGGCAGCTATGAAAGAACTAGACAAGTTCCTGATCCAGTCAGGGTTTCTGTCCTAGCGCAAATCAAATCTGAACTCTCCCTAGACAAGATAATAATGTTCATTAAGGTAGAAGGTAGTAGGAAAAGAGGAAGACTATACTGCAGATGGATAGATTCAATGAAGGAGGACATGTCCCTGAATCTGCAAGACCTGAGCAGGGCTGTAACTGATAAGAGTAGCTTAGAGGTCTCTTATTCATAGGGTCACTGTAGGTCAAAGTCGACTTGATGGCAGTTAACGACATTGGGATTTATTTAGATTTCTTCCTGGCAAACAGTGTTTTGGTTTTTAGTATGGCTTTAAAAACAAAACTTGACACTGGCATGATATTAATAGCTTCACAAGAGTATTATTTAAGTAGACTGAATACCTGACCCGAAGCAAGCAGCATATTTTTTAAGTGTGGTTGTGCATAATACTCTTCCCCTCAACCCACATACACATATACCAAATACATGTGGTGGATCCCATCTCCACACGGGCCTCACAGTTCCAAGCCTTGGGCTCCTGTCATTCACACTGCTCCTTTTCCCCTCAACAAGATCCCTCACTGGATCAGGTACCTGGCCTCAAGATGACTCCTATATGGATCAGTGGATGGGTGTCTTTGTTGTTCAGCAGGTCCACTGTGGTACGCATGGCCAGACTTATCAAAACTTAACAGACACAGTTGTAAAAAAGTATAAACAATTGAAGTTTATTAATACATAATTAGTTCACACATTAATCCAGGGCTTTCCAAATGATGTGGTGTGACACGTTAGTGTGCCGCCTGAAGTGTGCAGGTGTGTTGCCTACAATCCTGGCAATTTATGTTATTTATAAATCATATATTTTAAAAAATATATGAAAGGTTTTCATAAGATATGTTATGTCCACATACATTTTATTATTACAATTTATGTATGTGCCTGTATCTCTCATAATAGGGTCAGTTTAACCTCCAGTTTGCTAGTAAAACTGAATTACTGTGTTGCAAAATGATTCATGTCTAAAAAGTGTGTCACCAGCAGGAAAAGTTTGGAAAGCTCTGCATTAATCTCTAAACTATTTATCATTCACAGCTGCCTCGGACCGTTTTCAGTTCCTCCCTGGCGGACTGTCCTTTCTTTACTTCTGTGCCATCTTCTTCCTATCTCTGCAATCTTTTCCCTATCTCTAGATCATCTTCCCCCTCCCTCTGCAATAGGGATTTGAAGAATTCTAGTTATTTCATTTTATTAACTGTCCACAACCTTCTAATGTACATATCTTGTATTTCATATTGATGACTGGTGAACAAGACAGAGAAAGATGAATCACAACAAACAAACAAACAAACAGCATCTCTCACACACATCCAAAGGAAAATGACATGATTCCTGTTTTAAACTGGGGAAAACTATTTGTTTTGTAAAAGAAGGTTGTTTCCTTCTGGGAACGATAATTTGTTTTACGCAATCAGAATGTTCTTTTCAACAGATAAGAGAAGGAAAGAACTACTCAGTGATAGCAAGAGGGAGGGGGGAGCTCGTAAAAATTACCTTGACCTGGACAGCTGGAAGGGGCTTAATATGTTGCATATGTGTTTGTCTTTCTTGGTAATGTTCAACATCTATTGTAACATTAGTGACTTTTTTTTTAAAAAAATGATATACAAAATTATATCAGTTTTTGGCCAATATTGACTCTAATCACATTTACACATTAAGAGCAGAAAGTAATTATATTTTAATATTATTCTTGTCAAAATATTATTTCATGTTCAATTCACATGTGATTCTAAATAACAGCTTGCAAATCTGCACTGTACTTCTCAGTAAATATTTTTTAGCTAACCTACCCTTCCTGGTTGCCTTGCTTCTGGTGGCCCTGGTGAAGCCTAAATGAATTTTCCATTGTCATATTTCCTTAAGAGTTACAAATTAGGTAAACAAGGGTTCTATTTCATACATCACAATAAAGCTGACATCCAATGCACACTTTATTGGGAGCTCAATGGGACTTCTGAGTAAACTTGGAGAGCCTTAGATTGCAGGTGTAATAAAAAACAAAACAAAACTCCCTTCTGGCAGTAGTTTTACTAGATAAAAGGGTGAAGCTGTGACACAAGAACCCTGGAGTGCAACTTGCTAAGCAATGAGGAATCATCCAGCATGTAAAAAAAACCCCCCCACCTATACTTGCCCTCACTAATTAAAACTATTATGAGACTGCAAATGCCGAAGAAAAGAGATTTGGTGAGTCAATGCTGTGTTAACATATGAATCCGTATAAAATGTAACTGTAATTTAATTAGTTGATAATGGCCTGTTAATTACAATGGCAACGAAATGAAATGCATTGTTATGGGAATGCATAATGAAAGCATTGAGGAAGAATAGGTTTGCTTTGACCTGTCTGCTAAGAAAACCACCTGTGCAAATAGTTGAGCCAGTCTAGTTAGGCAGACAGGAAGGTTTTTTTTTTATTGCCCAGAAAAGGGTTTTGTTTCTATGGAAACACACACACACTCACACACACACAGACATACACACACACATCCATCCAGAGGACAAAACCTAACTATTTTATTCTCCTCACCCTTCGCAATAAAGATTTCATTCATCGTAACACAGTTAACATGCTACTTAATAATGTGTTTAAAATATGTTTATTAACCAGCAATTATTCTGCATAATGGTCTCGGGCCAGTAATGGCCATTTAGTGACTTAAGAATTCATCTTAATGTGCACTGGCTCTTTTCTAAGACTTCTGGCATTTTAAACAAATGTTGTAATGTACTTTGGCTCAGACTAACCACTGCAGACACAAGGGGAAACCAAACAAACATTTTAAAAGTTGCATAAAAGTTTATTTAATTGAGCATAAAATTATATTAACTTATATCATATGAATAAGTTATACAGCTTTTAATATTTTGGCAAGTAATTACCAATACACATTGCACACTATTTAATGACATTGTTCAAAAAGTAGTTTCTGATCTAAGGTCAAATATATCTTATTTACAAGGAGTTGTTCTCAGGTGGGGCATGGGAAATCCAAATGTGTTACTTATTACATGTCCTCTTTTATGATTATCTGCTTTGCTCCTCTGTACTGAAACAAGCCAAAAGGAAATGGAATATCACAAACAAAAACAGAACTCACTGACTTTTAAATCAACGAAAGCACAAAAGCCCTTCTGAAACATTCTGAAAAATCATTGCAAAATACAACTAAGTTAAAGCACATGCATTAGTTTAAAGGAAGAAAAACAATTCCACTGTAAGAAAGTCGGCTTCCCCTCCTTGTTGTGCCTGATTGTTTATCAAGATTGCTTCCACTGATCCTACTAGGATAAGCCAATTGGAGGAGCCTGGGCCTCATATCAGGAGAAAAGTACAATATAAATTAAATAAATACTGTACTATACTAAATCATACTATAAATTACATAAATGCTATACTATACTGTGTACAATCTGATTTAGTACATGAACTACACTACCAAAAATACTGAATTAATTAAGTTTGAAAGTGAGATAGGTTTTTTTTTCGAGATTTATACCACAGTAATCAGAAAATAGCTTATGAACTTGCAGTTATAACTTTTTAATAAAATGCATTTGGTGTTCATTTCTGTTTCTTTTCAAAGAAGTTACAGTGTGAACAGTCTTGATAATTTATTTGATTCCACCCCACAAAATATGTGTTAGAATACTCCCTTCTGAGATGCATCATCAATTCACTAGGACACAAAGTGTTTTCGTGCAAAGCACATCCATGTACAACTGAATTCATGAAAAATGAAAGCATACCTAGGCATTCTAAAGAAACACTGGACTACAATGTCCCCAAGACATGATGGAGAGTTGAGTTCAGCCCATAGAGAGACACATACAGACAAGCTGATCTAATGTACAGTTTACGACTCAGTCCTGACAATTTCAATGGAACCAATGTATTTCACCTAAGGACAAAACAATGGAAGAATCAACTCTTGCGTGTTTCTCTAGATGTCCCTCTAGCCATAGGTGTAACCCCAAACTTACATTACGTTTTTTAGAGATTCATCTAGGGTTGAGATTCCTTCTCTATTCCAACTTAAGACTCTAGCCATGTACTAGAGTCTAGCCATGTACTCTAGTTCATTCTCTTCAGATCAACACAACTTTTTATTCTCCTGCCCCTCCCTGCTTTGTGCAACATCAAATCCATTTAAGAAATCTGGAGATCTTCAAAACTTAATGACCATTTCATGCATTTTGGATGATTCATCAGTATTGCCAGATTGCATATTTTCATGTTTTCCTTAAAGACCATCACAGCTTACTTGCTTTATGCATGTTTAGGATTCATACCTAAACCAGGAAACAAGTGACCACTAGATGGCTTCCTAATAATAAATTTAGAGCTATGAAGCCGATTCCTGTCCAAAAAACCAAGGGTGGAATGGGAATGCTGTAAGCTTTGACACTTCCCAAATAATAAAACAACTACTGCCATGCTATCAGTCATGTTACCCTTTAGAAAACTTCTCTCCTTTGAAACTTGAGAAGCGAGAGTAATTAATGAGAGAGAAAAGTTTGTCTCTATTTCTAAATCAGTAGGGTATTTATTATAAATTGAACATCCATGGTGTTCACAAAATTAATAGCAAAACTCTGTGCTTCCAATCCAATCAAATACAGTTAGCAATGCTTCTGAAAAAGAAAGGAAAACAATGGTAGCAGTGAAGTTATAAAAGGCAGAAGCTTTGATTAGGGTGAATAATGTGAATATGTGAATTTTTAATGCTAATATGGAAGTTCTATGAAGAACTGAATGCAAATGCAGAATATTGTGTGTCATTTGTTACAGCAAGTACAGCTCCATAAAATCTATTTTGTTCTCTGTTACTGATTGTCCCACCTACCCTTCTGATTTTTCTTTCATAAGATTAAACACTTCCTGGCACTTCCTGCCTGCCTGTTCTACACATTATTGCTGTTTCACACTCTTCACAGTTTTCACAGTGGAAGAGATCATCATGGAAGCTGACTATATTAACTTGTATACAAATTTCCTTTATACCCTTGCTGATAAGGAACATCTTGTTAAAAGGAAGGGAAAACACAAGAAAACTTTCTGTTAATAGTCATTGTGAGTAAGAATTAAATCAGGAGCTGAAAAAGAAGTCATTTCCAGTTACATCTTTTTGTAGTTGATTGCAACTCCTAAGCAAATTTCTTATATCAGTTCTCAGTGTTTCAACTTCTGTGATATAAACACAGGTCTCATGTACCTTCCAAATATTACTCTCTAGGTCAGTTATACAACTAGGATCACTTCTCTGATGTTCCTAAGAGATATTGATTGAAGGCAAAAAATCCCATATCTCCTGCAGAAAGTAATTTTTTGTGATATATCAAGGTCTAACAACACAACACATTTAGCACCCTTTTTTTAGAAATAGAGCTGCTCCAACAGTTAATAAACAGCATCCATTTGGCATAGCATTCAACCTTCCTGATCTCCATATCTTTTAGCTAGTGTACTTTGCTTTCTGATAGATTACATAAAGGTAATTGTTGCTGTTGTGGTGTGCCTTCAAGTTGTCAGTGACCTATGGCAACTCTAAGGTGGATCTATCATGGGGTTTTCTTGGCAAGATTTGTTCAAAGGGGGTTTTGCCATTGCCTTCCCCTGAGTCTAAGAGAGTGTGAGGTTCCCAATGTCACCCAGTGGTTTTCCTTGGCTGAATGAAGATTTGAACCTTGGTCTCTGGAGTTGTAGTCCAACACTCAAGCCACTTTATAACCTTGGCTCATGGGTTTAATTGGCAAGGCACATATCTGAGGAAACCCTACTATGAGAATAAAAACAAGGGTAATCCTAGGGTACACTAGGGCCATTTCTCCACTAGCCTGTTATAGTGCTATGATTCCACTTTCAACATGCTACGGAATCCTGGGGTTTGCAGTTTCGGGAGGGGCCCACTGGCCCCTCCTAAAACTGCAAACCCCAGGATTCCATAGCATGTTGAAGGTGGAATCATAGTGCTATAACAGGCTAGTGCAGACATAGCCTAATTCTCCTCACTATCTAGGTTGCCCCATAAACAGAATCTCAGCTGTTGAACCCAAATTAATTAACAGTGTGTACTCACAGTCACTAAGACATATTAAAACAATGCTGTACCCATAAGCATACAGTGCAAACTTGGGAAATTAAGTTTTCTGTTATACGTCTACCAACCTGATTGTTAGTACAACAAGGACAGAATAACTCGTCTTCATGAGTTATCCCAGGAGTATACAAGTATTTGCCACAGTCCAAAACACATAATCCAGCAGCAGACTGCTAAACTAACTTATTGGTGTCAGCAAACTCAGACTTGCCAACACTTATATCTGACATCAACGTGACACATTAAGTGCATAAAGGATTAAACAACCTATAGATTACATTAACGTACGTAGATTCCTTTTTAAAGTTTGAAGTACCATTATTATCTTTAAGATGTTAAAGGACAATGCATCTAATTGTTCAGCGTGCCTATTAGCTACACATTATTTCTGTTATATGACTTGGCTTCCTTCAGTACTTTTCGTGTGTGTTATGCTGAGGTAGGCTTAAAATTAAATATTTCTCTGCTGCATATTCCATGTATAAAAAGCATGTCTCAGTAAACCCACTATAAGCTAAACAGCCATTCCAAACTTCAGACAGGAAACACCTGGGCTCCTGTGGTAAAGTATCGTCACTGTGAGCATACTTTAAGTTTTGGAACAGATCAGCTTGAATTCTTATCCTTCCACAGTTTGTGTATGCTCAAATGAACAGGGGCTAAAATGTGTGAAATAAGAACTATCATGAATCCCACACCAAACCTTTCCCCAAACACTTTTAATATTGAAAATGTCGTGGTTCTTTGAGAAAGAAAACTTAATGTTCCATTTGTGGTTATATTTCCCCCCCTCCTTAGTTGCCTTATATCACAGTCTCTCTTTAATCCAGGAGTCTGTGATCTTGCATGATCTTCTGTTCACAGCATCTCAGGTCTCCTAACTAAGTCTTGAACAGGGAAAGTGAAGTGAGCCCAACATAAATTAGCGGAGCCTGCACTGCAGCAGTGATATAGGGAACTGCATCTATGGCAAGGAGTGTGTTCTGAATAATAAAAAGGTTGCCATTAAAGCTAATGATAAACACATCTTGTAACTCCCTCTACCACCCTCCACAGCTCCAAATACTTCTGAGCTCAGTTAATCTTTAAACATCATCCAATTCTAAGCAAAAGAGCTATTTCTAATGTTGCACACTCCTGAACCAGTGCTAAGAAAGGGAAAATAAAATCTCACCGTGTATCTTTTCTCCTTAAGAAGGTGAAAAGGGATGAGATGTCCTACCTTTAAACTTTTGAGTAAACACAAGAAAAATGCCATGTACCAGTTATCTCTCACTGAAAAATCTTGTACATAGGAAGTCAAGTAGGAAAGTCTGCAGCTATGAATGACAAATCTATGTCAGGTGATGCTTTCTATGTGACAAGTGTATGTGATTATGAGAATATTCTTCTCACTGGGAGGGGAAAAAAAGCTTTCTACTATTTAGCTGCTCAAATAAATAAATAATGACAGGCTTTCTACACAACAGTATATGACGCAGATAAGGTGCACTGGTTTTAACGTGCACCTACGATGACTTCCTTCCAGTGGCCCTACTAGTGGCCTTCTATACTCTGTCGAGATAGGACTCACTACAAAGTGTATGATATACTTCTTCAAAGCCTTGAAGAAAGGCCATTTCTGTGTGAAAGCCTCTAAGTAGGATGAAGAGATTCTCAAACTGTGAGTTTTCTTCTCCTTAGTGTGACCAAAGCCAGTATTGCAATAGTTAGGACACATATGACCACTACCCAGCACTGGCTGTAGCTGACTCTTACATCTTGAATATCAGGGCACAATGCCACAGAAAACAGAACTTGTTTTGGCCATAAGCCTCAAGATCCAAGCTAAGTATAAAGGAGGCAAGGGACTTGGCATGTAATAGACTGGAAAAAGATCTCTAAAATTATGTTACTAACTAGGAAAAGTTCCTACAGCAAGTTCCTGCAGGAAACAGCAAAGGTATATCTTCAGTGGTGCTTTAAGGCCAGTACTCTGAGACAAAAGTTAAAGGCTGCTCCCAGGAGAATGAATGGAAGGGCCTCCAAATGCAGCAGGGGTACCTTTTACCATATAAACAGGACTCCTTGTGAATGGGTATTAAGTCTAAAAAATACTTCAGTATCCATTATGCAAAAAGGGGGTGTGACTGAGGGGAGGAACATTCTCAACCTTCCCAGATTACATTCAAATTTTGTATTCACACACAAAATAGCATTACTTTTAGATCATGTATTTTATGATGTAAACAGGAAGATTCGCTGCTGGCTGATTTGGATGATTTCTATAAAAGAGATGTCAAAATCTTTATAGTGTGAGTATTAGGGATGGTAATTCTAGATTTTTACTGTACACTGGTACAGTACACTGGATGTTGGGAAAAATCCATCTGTTTTTCTTTCTGTGAGGTATGGGAATTTTTCCCCCCTGAGAAGACAGGAAGCTGTGCAGCTTTCTCTGGAAACGGCACAACTTTTATCAAAAAGCGCACAGCTTTTCCAACTGACATGTACTGGGTACTGTTCTTCCACAACTTCCCTTCCTTTCTCCCTGCCCTCTCCCAGCCCTAAAGTTGTACAGAAACCATCAGCTGTAAAAGGATGTTACAGCTATCAAAGCAGCTGGGGACTGAAGGGCAGCAGAAATTACCAAAAAATTGACAACTCTCCTTTCAAGAGCTCCAGCCTCTAGTCAGAATTTCAGTGAAAGATGGGCGGAGGGAAAATTTGTGGAGGAAAATGTGTGGGGGAGTTGTGGATGTTTGGCAGCTGACAATTTAGTTTCTGTTTTCCCACGACCTCCCTCTCTCCAAGCCCCAATCTTGACAAGAGGCTGTGAAAAGGCATTCCAGTTGTCAAACCAACTGGGGGAGCGTGGGACTAAAATGTCTTTTCGTGGCCTCTAGTGAGGATTCCTGTGAAAGACAGGGGTTTGGAGGGAGGGAAGTTGCAGGAAAAGCAGAAACTAGATTGTCAGCTGCTGAACATCCACAACTTCCTCCTCCTCAACTCTCTCTCCAGTCTTTCACAGAAATCCCCCACTAGAAGTGGCAGCTAACAAATGGGAGCTATCAACTTTTTGGCAACTTCCCTCTTCATCCCAGCCCCCCTATCTGGCTTGACAGCTATAAATCTTTTCACGGCTGACAATTTCTGGGCAATTTTGGGGCTGTGGGGTAAGAATGGAGGAAAAATTGGGGGAAAACTGTACCCTGTATGTGTCGGATGGAAAAACTGAGCATCTTACAATGAAAGCTGTGCAGTGTTGGGCCAGGCAGGGAAAAAAGGGTCATAGCAAAGCTATGGGAGCTTTGCAGGGGTGAGGGGTGGGTGTGATTTCATGCTCCAATTTCCAAAGGGATCAAGAACTCCAATTTCAACCCCATTTTGGAAATTGGCAAATTCCCCTCCCGCCCCTAGTGTGTATTCTACAAGAGGTTCAACAGTGGCATTAGAATGTCTACGAGAGATAATCTGAGGGATTCCTATAGCTTAAAAGACCAGAAGTCGCTAAAAATAACATCTTTCTCATACATACACACATTTTCTTGAATATGTGTGTTCAAGAAATGTGCGTGCGCACATGTACACACATACAACCCTGATTGCAATGTTAGAACTTACGTTATTAAGGGCCTTTCCACACTACACTGTTACAGTGCTATTATTCCACTTTCAACAGCCTGTGGAATCTTGATGTTTGTCATTTGATGCCAAAGAGTTCTCTGGCTGAGAATTCTAAAGGCCGCTCCCTAAACTCCAAACCCCAGGATTCCACAAGATGTTGAAAGTGGAATGATAGCACTACAACAGTGTAGTGTGGAAAGGCCCTAAGATGGGAAGCCTGCTAGCCCCTTTTGGATTAAATCAATTAAGACACTGAAGGGTATCCTCAGAATGGATGTTACAAGCTCTTAGTGATAGCTAGTACTGTTAAAGGGCAAAAAATTAACCATGAGAAGGAGTCCCAAACAGAGGTTACATTTGCTTTCATTCTTTGGGTACCTCCTCACACTGTAGATCCTGCATAAGGGCAAGAGGGACACACTGGTAGCTGGGAGCAGAAGTCTGGCACCTTCCTGCCCACGGAAAACATTGCTGGATCCAATTTTGTAGCATAGGAAGCCCAACAGTTTGCAGAATTTAAATTTAAAATGTCTCATTTCATTTTTATTAAAAACATATGTTGACAGGGTGTACCTAGCAGATGCTTACTTTCACAAATAATTACCACAGCATTCCCCACATTCAGCCAGAGTGTCATGTACTTTAAAAAGGTGAAAATGACAACAGAATGAAACAAAATTGAAGTTGAAAGAAGAGTTATCGTTGCAAAAACACCAAATCCTTCCTAAAACAATAGAAAGGACATAAGATTGCATTCCTGATTTTGTTTCAACACTACTTATAATAAAGACAAACAGATGAACAAAGCAGGGTTATAAATCTCCATCTTGATGTCCAAAATCTGTTTCTTAGTAGACTAGGCTCAGAAGACCTTCAAGACTGAGTAACGGATAAAAATCTCTAGGATTATGGAATTTTGCAGGTTGGTTGTGTAAATAAACTCCTAGACTCTGCTCAAGTCAGTCACAGAACATTTTATTTTTATCAAATAAAGAAAAAGAACCAAACACCCACCTCACATCCCCATCCTCCCAACTTAGTAAATAAAAGAACCCTAAATTATGTTTCCAATCTTTCAGACACTTATCTAGGAATCAGCCAAACTGAAGGCAGTAGAACTTACTTCTGAGTAAACATGTGTAGTGAATTGTTAGCTTTTGTTACCATGTGTGAAAGTAGTGAATACAATTAATAACTACACATCACCATTTCTGATTTGTGCAGCGTCTCCTCAGGAAATTTTGTGAAATAATTTTCATATTTCATAAACAAGGGCTTTTGTCATCTTTGTCTCAGACCATGATTCACACTTGCAGCTCCTATGAGCTTTCACAGAAATCAATTGTTCATTGATTACCATATTTCTTTGGGGGGTCTCTTTATATTTGGAAACATCTTGCTTTATCATCCTTGATACATTTGCTGCTTTATCATCCAGTTTGAATTATTTAATATGTACAAAGTTCATTTCTTTTCTCTAGATCACCTGTTCAGAGAAATCACCAGAAATGAACCACTGAGGACAATAAAATAACTTATGAGTCAATAGGAGTTCTTTCAGATTTTTCTTGGAATTGCATTCAATGAGCTTTTACTCTGTAGTAGATCGAAGTGAAATCTTTGAAATCTATGAACATGCTTTTGAAAACTAGGGACAAACAAATAATTTTCATTATGAATTAGATCAGGGCTTTCCAAACGGTGTGCCACAACACATTAGTGTGTCTCCTAAAGTGTGTAGGTGTTTTGCCTACAATCTTGGAAATATGTTATTATTTATAAATCATATATTTTTAAAAACATATGAAAGGTTTTCATGAGATATGATGTGCCCCCACACATTTTGTTATTACAATTTATGTGTGTGCCTGTATCTCTTACAAGAGGTTAGTTTAAACTCCGGTTTGCTAGAAAAACTGAATTACTGTGTTGCGAAATGATGCGTGCCTAAAACGTGTGTCATCAACATCAAAAATTTGGAAAGCTGAGTTAGATGAAGATAAAAGTACACACGTTCCTCTTCCAAACACAGATGTGTTTTTGGCTTTGTCATGTTCTCCTGGATCAGAATAATTGAGAATAGAAAGTGACTACTTTACAGTAAGTATGTATAGGTTGCAATCCAAAATTCTTGGCTGTCAATAATACAAGAACCATGAAAGTCTCAGAATAATTGTATAAAATTGTCTAACTGAAGGAGCAGTCATTCCTCCACATTCATTACTATCACAATTATTGTTTTTATGCACACGCTAAAATAAAGCCTTTCCCAACACCACAAGGCTTATCTTTTCTAGCTTATTCCACTGGACCTGCAAAACTGAGTATGTTCCTTCTGCATTTTCCATCAAGTTAACCTCCACTTATCCCAAGTGTTCCTGAACAATAACCTTGTACGTCTGCTACTTCAGCTAGTCCCAGCATTGTTACTGTTTAACTACAGTAATTCTGTTTAAAAGTTAATGGTCCTGGGAGTATGCTTTACTTCATATATTGGTTCTGACCTCAAAAGACAATGAGAACGACAGAGTTCTACAACATGACCTCAAAGAAACTTTATGAAGCAAAGCTATTCAAGCAAATTAAGTGGGAGAGATACATCACATCAGCATTTTCCATTAAATGTTAAAAAAGAGCTGTTGTCAACACGATAGCAGCCATCGTTTCTTCTATTTCCAAAATTCAGAACTAAGTACAATGCCAAACCACACTGCAGATGCACAGCAAGGAAGTATCAACAGAACTGGAAAAATCCAACGCTTTCCAGAATTGCAAGAAAACTTCAGGGAAAAAAAATCTAAAGAGACAGAGGGGAGTGAGGGGCAGTAAAGCGAGTGAGTAGCAGACTGGAATGTCTTGGAAGAAAACATGGCTGACTAACTTGAATCCTGATGAGGAGCACTACAATATCAGCAGTTCCCAGTTGCTACAGCTGCAACTGTCTTCCCGTATGTATTGGCCAGACTGTGTACTATGATATACAGTCACATCAGTGCTCAGTTATCAGGCTGAATTACAAGCAGATACTGAGGCTGAAGCAGGACAACAAACTCAATGCAGAGAAGCAGTTTTCCGTAGAAGCAGTTATAATTCCTGACTATATCTGAGATATTGCTCTGAGCTTTAAAAAAATGCAGAAAAGTTACTAATCCACCATTTTTTCCCACCCTGCCAAAAGCCTACTGCCCTTACAAATACTGTATTTGCTGGTGTATTACACACACTGGCATACAAGGCGCACACAACTTTCAAGGGGTATTTTTCAGGAACAAAAAAATTTAGAATTTAGTTCCCTGGTGAGGGGAATGAAAGGAGTGCTTCACCAGGAGAGGAAAGGAATGAAAAGAATGCTGCACCAGGAGAGGCAGGGAATGACAACAGTGCTGCACCAGGAGAGGTGGAGAATGACAACAGTGTTGCACCAGGAGAAGCAGGGAATGACAACAGTGCTGCACCAGGAGAGGCGGGTAATGACAACAGTGTTGCACCAGAGGAGGCAGGGAATGACAACAGTGTTGCACCAGAAGAGGAGGGGAATGAAAAGAGTGTTGCACCAGTTTTTCTTGGGCCCTAGGAGAGTCAAAATCCACAGGAGAGGAGGAGAAAGTAACAGGAGTGCTTCATTTGGATTCCACTATCCCTTCCCTTCCTGTTTGCTTGGGCAAGGGGAACTTTGGTTCCCGGTTCATTCCCTATATTTTTAGCATTACCGTATTTGCAGGTGTATAAGACACACCCCATTTTCAAAGGGTATTTTTTAAGGAAAAAAGTGTGTCTTATACGCCAGCAAACACAGTATATATTGTTTGGGACATATCAATGTTTAAAGGTGGAGAACACCAACACCGCCATTAGGGATGTAAAAAATATTCCCATTTCACTAGGGATGTAAAAAATATTCCCATTTATCCCCTCTTTCATGAGAAAGGGCCACAGAAAAATCTATGAACTGCCATAGTTTTTGAGTTTTGGCGTTATGAGCGAGTGGACAGACTAGTACTGCTTTTTTCCTAATTCTTTTTGTCATTTCATGGTTTCTGTGAAAATTTCAAGCAATTTTTTTTGGTACAAAAAAAAAAGCCGTGTTTTCCTCCAAGGAATCCTGTAATTTTTATAAAATCTTCACAGAAAATAGTGTGAAGTCTAAAGAATGTGCAAAAATGCACAAAACTCTTGTAATCTGATCTAGTGGGAAGAAAACTTTGGAACTGTTCATTCCTAAATGCAGGAACACAATAAGCAAAGGTTTACATCTATCTCTTCCAGTTTACAGAAGCTTCCATGCCTGCTCACCCAGACCTTATACCTGTCATAAGGGAAGAGGTAAGTGCTTAGGGATATGGCTGTGTTATCCATGATGTTTCATAAATACAAGCAGAAGGATACAACCCACCAATTTCTGTCCCATGCAAGCTTTACTGTAATGAATATGGCTTGTACTGGAATAGTACTTGGTAGATTAGACCCAGAGGGGTGTAAACTAAGTTGGAAACCAGATGCTTCTGAGCAGAGGTCAAGTGTCTTTCCAAGAGGCTTTCCAAAACAGTACTTTATTTTTATTTTTTAAAAGAGCCTCTTAAACATATACCTGCCACTTGAATACAGCTTGGAACGTCCTGCTTGTAGTTGATGTTTTGTCAAGCTGTTTTCATCTAAAAGCCAAGATTGGAGAGCAGTCATAAATACTCTTCCCAAGTTACCTTCCAATCTAAAAATAGTAATTTTTTGAACTAAATATGACTGGACTAAAACAGATATGTTGGCTCAATTCATTTACTGCATATGCAAACCTTGCTTATGAGAGGTGGAAATGTGCTGTAGTTTTGCATCTTTCCTCCAGCTCCACCTCTCCCATGACTTTTCACTCTTCCTTCCTTAGTTTTTATAGGCAATGGGACAATCCACATGAAGGCCGTTTACTGTTGCTAAAGCATCATTCTTCAACTTTCAGCCAAAAGAGCAACTGTTAATTTCCTTCCATGTAGCATTTAGGGAGCAAGATTCAAATGAGGGCAGGGCTTTTCTGATCAGGGAAATTTCCTGGCCAAGGGTACTGGTCATGCATGTCTCATTCACTGAAATTCCAAGAGGTTCAAATGCCCCATGTTCTTTTGCATCTGGCTACTACACAGCCTTATTGTACCACCATATACCCATTCTCATCTTGTGATCACTAGGACAAAGACAAAATGGTATCAGTACCCTGAGAGACAAACAATGTAAGTCAGAGTAAGCTCCATACAATGCAATGGGAACTTCACTTCTTTAGAACAAATAAACAAGGCCTGTAGCTCCCATAGTGAAAATGGACTAGTGGGAATTGGCTTCTCCCTTCCTGAGACAATGATGAGCTCAGGCAGGGCTCCTCCCATACAGATGCTTTGGCACAATACGTGAGGCTGTGAAGGAGCCACTGAAGAAGAGGTCTTGGGGTGAATCCAAAAATTCTTGCTCTTCCAACAACTAAAGGTACATGGCACTGTTCGTTGGGTCCCAGGGTACTAGCACACCAACTAGGGCTGGTACCCTGGGACAACTAGTGCTAGTACATTACACAATGCTAGTACCATCTCACCTGGTTTTGGGAAGAAAAAGGAAAGCAAATAAGGACATATAGGAAACTGTTTTATACTGAATCATACCACTGGTTCATCTAGCCCATACTGTCAACTCTGAACAGCAGTGGCACTCAGAGATTTTATACAGAATTTTCTTCAAAGCTCTGCCTGGAGATCTCTAGTATATTCTATGGGTTTTCCATTCAAACACCAACAAGGTGCTACCTTCTTAGCTTCTGAAAGCATATGAGACATGTGCAGGTAACACAAAATATACTGAAAATGCCAGTTCACACATTGAGTGAAGATTACTTGCCATGTGCCTCAACAATCAGGAGAACAGAAATAATTAGGCAGAAGCAGGGAGAACTTCAAAAATAATAAAAGAGATTAAGGAGCAATAGATCATTCCTAGCAGCAATGTTCTAGACTAGAGAAGAGTGTTCTCCCATTCTTTGGGTGTGTGTATGTTTGTGTCTCTGTGTGAGGTTTCTTCATGGCCTGAGAAAAGATTACAGAAATGCTGGAAAACCATTGATATTCCAAAGCTAACAGTGCCATCAAATTATCCTGTAAAATTGCAGATAGAAAGAACAGGAGTTCTGGAATAACCAGTTTAACAATAAGCAGGAATGCCCCAAACCACAGTTTGCAAAATGTGATTTCAAGTCACGATTTCAGGGCAATTTTTGGTCAATACTAATAATAGTTTGTTCACTTCAGACAACTTATCAAAATATCGTTATCTCAATCATGGAAGTGGGAGGGAATCTAGAAATCTGCAAAAGGACACAAGGGAGTGTATGAGTTTACAATGTGTTTGCATTTTTCCCAGCCATGTTCACATGAGATAACATTTTCGTTGTTGTTGTTGCTTGATGTCATTTCCAACTTATGGCAACCCTACAGCAAACCTATTACAGGGGTTTTTTTTTGATAAGATTTGTTCAGAAGGTGTTGCCTTTGCCTCCCTTTGAGGCTAAGAGAATGTGACTAAGTGGGCTTCCATGGCTGAGCAGGGATTTGAATCCTGGTCTCCAGAGTTGTAGTCAAATGACAAAACCACAACATCATTCTGACACACAATAATTCAATTCAATTCTAAAATAAGTTTCATGTATTGGTTGAAAAGAAGCTCTCTATTTATGACCTACAAGAAAATACTGGAAACTATTACACACAAGAAGTACCAGCTTTTACAGATGCTTTTATTAGAATACACAGTGTGTTTGTGTACTTTTAATTTACTTTACCTATATGAAAACCCAAAAACTCAATTCTTTTCAAAATCCAGCACTATTCAGGAGCCAATCAGAGTAAAATTTAAGCCCTCCTCAGATTAAGCAAATTAGCCAGACCAACAGATCAAGCACCAGTCAGGAAAGTCAATGACCCTTGAAAGTAGGCTTAAGCTTCCACTGGGCCACTTATTACAGACCACTTGCTAGGGATGCAAACAATGTCAGGTGTGCCCCTTTAACAGAAGAAAATCCCTTTATTAAAAAAATAATAATGAAAGAGCACTTGGTCCTTACTAGACGCTTTGATGTAAGATCAGTTATTCCTATTTCCTAGCTGGCCTTGATTTTGAAAGGAGTGGCATTTATTAGCATTCTGTAATTTAACTAATTTCAATTAAATGTAAGTCATGGCAGCCACATTCTCAACTAGACTAAGTGGCAAGTATTTTGTAAACAAATATGTCTTGAGGTGGACAAGAGGTATTTTAGAGTTTAAAAGATTAGAACACTAAACAGTTTATAAGAGTAGAGTTCAGTAGCAGCAATCATTTTAGTTTTGGTTTCACTTTGATTATTTTCAAAAGCATCCCTGTTTCAGGTGGGCTTTTGTGCTCTGCTTCCACATTTATTTGTTTTTCTTCTCACTGCTAACATGGTCAAAAGGTTGATTTTTTTTTCAACTTTAGGAAACAGTATACAGCTTAGGGAGTGTCTTCACTCTTAAAAGTAAAGGACTTGGGTGATCCTTGAGCTTCAGACTAATTTAAAGAAAGCTGTTCCACCAACAATGACAATTTGGAAGCCCCTTGCATATTCTTTGTAAGGCCTTCTCTCTATGAATTCCTGAAGATATTACTAAGAATATGAAAAGGAACTTCACCTACTTTTCAGTGCAGTGTTCTAAAGGTAACAGTTCCCATCTGATCTTGGAAACTCAAGAAAACCTTATAACATTAATGGCATTACCATAAGTTGACAGGCCACTTGAAGGCACTTGTCTGTGTGCGCATGCACACCATGGGGAACATTTCTCTAAGTTGCAGAGTTTGCAAAGACAAACTCAGGGACTGTAGACCTCTAACATATGACAGTTTCCTCCATAGCTTGTTGCTGATTTGAGAACTCGAACAGTTCTTTCCCAACTGTCCTTGGGGTCAACATAAACACTGAACAGAATGCATATTCCCATGATTAACAGAATTTCTTCAGAGATCTGTGCTTCAACAAATTGAGCACATTAAGCTTGTTTCCAATACATCATCACAGAATAAAGCACACTAAATGCAAGATAGTTGAGGACAGGCATGTTCTATGACAAACAGAGGTCTTATCACTTGTGAGAGTATTTGTTCGAATGCCCTCATACCCACTGAAATCAATAAAAAATAAAAGGTTAAAATAAGCCACACAAAGTACCCTATTTTTTTTTAAAAAAATAAGGTTATTCACTTACAGAACATTTCTCTCCATTATAAAAATTATAAAGATGGATCTTCCCCACCAGATATGATTGTTGATATTCTGTGAAGATTCAAAGGGATTGATGAATATTATTAAAATTTTTCCTCAGCTTATTCTATAAGTTTAACAACACCAATTTTAATAATCTTTTCCATTCCACCAATTTACTTGGAACAGAATTTAGAGGGTGACGGCTCTTTTAATTTCCTGAATTGCTCCAGATCCCTTTAAAAAAAAACAAAAAACAACCTCCCTCGAGATTGGCTATCTTCCAATCTACTAGTAAGAAGGTTAATTTTAGTATCAAGTTACATATTTTTAGTTAAATTAATTATGATTTCACATTAAGAACATTTGAGTTCTTAATAACTCTCAGGCAAATACCATATGGGCCTGGTTACATATCACTTTAATTGGTCAATTACTTTTAATATAAATTCTTTCATTATCATATTGTCTACTTCCGTTCAGCTACACGACAGGTTCCTATAGAAATTGCTAAACCAATAAAATAAAATAATAAACAAGAACATTCAAATACTTCAGGTCATCCTTTGCACTGTGATCTATACCAGTGGTTCATGACCTTTTCTTTACCGAGGACACCCTGTAAATATAATCTGTTGCCAGGCTCTTCTTTGAAAGCAGAGGCCATTTTGTATCAAAGTTCAGAAACTTCAAGACCAGAAACTCTCAAACCATCATCCAGCAAACTTTCTGAAAGCACTTGGTCTAGAAATTTCTGAACTTGGATTCTAAACAGCCTCTGAATAAGGCCTTAAAAATATACACAGGATGAAACACATTGGGCTTCATTTTTAACTAATGAAACTAGCATCTTGGGACATTCCAGTTTCTTCAAGAAGAATTTAAGTCAAGGAAAATGTTAACCCCCTCATTTGACTGATTGATCACTGAAGACCTAATACAAATCCCCCTCCTCCCAAGACTACTATTTTTAACTAACAAGAAATTGTTGGGAGATATAAGCACAATAGGAAAAGACTTCTTAAAGCACATAAGATAAGCAATATTATTTTGCTCTATTATTTTGTTCTATTCTCACTTCCAGTTTTGATTTCCTCTCCTCAAGTGGGTGGTCAACTCTCTGCTTTATAGCCAACACCTGATATTCAGCAGGAGGGGAGTCTGTAACTCTCTCACAGTGGAACTTCGTATCCTCTTGTTCCCTTGGGGGAGCTTCTCTGCCTTTTGAGACTCAATCATGTATCTACTTAAGGATCAAAAATACAACATAGACCATAAAATCATTGCTGGTCATGATATAGGGGGAACAGTTCAAACATCCTATAAACCTTAAATCCATAACTGGTAGTCAGACAAGACAACCTTCAATTATTATCTAAAAACTCTCAGATTTTTTGGGGGGCTTAAATATTCAAATGAAAGGTCTAACAAAAGGACCAGAGAAGTACAAAATGTGTAAACAAAAATTGAACACCACGTCCCTGTTACAAGCAGGCTAGAACTACTTGCTGTTTGCAGTGCCCAACAGACTGAATTCTGCATGCACAAAAATAACTCTTTTAACAAATTACTCTTGCTGGGGGTCAAGGTGAGAGTTCAAGCCTTTTTGAGTCAAGGGCCTTCCATTAAAACCCAGAGAAGCATGCAGTGTAGGAGTGCTCACTCCCAGTTTGGCTTCATTTTCTTCATGCTTGGATGAAACTTGACTTGGGACGCTACCTTGTAGGAGTGGTCAGCTTAAAGCACCAGCTAGTTAATCCTTCAAACAGCACAGCTACCACTTTCATGCCATCCAAAGCAAAGATTAAAATGCCTTGACGCTCTTTTTGAAGTTCAGATGAAACCAGTCCCCCCCACCAAAGGCCTGTAATTACTTGAGGGACTTGGAGAGAAACAAATACTGGGAACCTTGCAGATTTTATGGTTTCAGGTAAATACCAAGTGATTATTTAACAAGGATTATAGAAAGTATTAGACCAATACAGATAGTATATCTATCACAGTCAGAGCAACTGACAATGAGAGCAAGAATGGCAGCCTGAGAACTGGACTTCTTTCTTCATGTAACATTTAGCATTTTAAATCAGTTGCAAGCCTGACTCATTTCCTCATTGCTTTTTTTCCCCCTAAGAACAAACTATCCAAAAATTATGATCCCAAATTATCAGAGACAGCAAATCCACAGTCAAACCAGAGATGTGGGGTGGAAAATTTTCCACAGAAAGGTTTTAAAAAATATTCTGTAAAAATTTCCCATACCATGCATATGTGTGTATGTGTGTGCATGCACTTATGTACACAAATGTACACATGCACGCACACACACACACACACACGCACACTCTCATTTAATCAGTCTTGTTTGGGCTGCCCTACTACAATCAATCCTTTAGTGAAATACAATGTTCAGGTAGTTGTACTGAACTAGATTTTCCTCAATGTGAAATGGAACTGGTGAGTTGCGCCAACAGTGAATAAGTGAGGCTGAAGGTACTATAGTTATATCTCAGCAAAGGAAAGTTAAACTGTTGATTTATCAGATGCAGCTCTTTTCAGGTAATGGTCCTAAAAATACAGTTCTTTCAGCTGTAGGTATCTTCTGTCAAATATAAGGAAAGTATATGCTATTCTCTTTAAACTATTATTAATATTCTTTTTTAAAAATTATTTTATTAAGAAGGAATTTAAAAAATACATTAAAAATGGCAAAAATTACAGACTTACAGAAAACTTAAGTTAAAAAAAAAGAAGAGAGAGGAGAAAAAAGAAAAAGAAATAAAAAGTGACTTCCGATCTTCCTTTTGATGGCTCTACATACATATATTCATACCTCTCTCACATTATTATTACTATTTCAACGAAGTTATTACCACACAAAGCTTTGAGTGGGTTTGAATATAACATTTGTGCTAAATCAAATAGCACTGGAAGAAAATTTGAACTTTCCCTCCCCCTGGAAAACTTCGGTTTTATTTTTTCTGGAAAACCGCAACGATATTTGTAAATTTGTAATTTTGAGCTAACCTACATGATATGTATTAATATACCCCACTCTGAGAAGGAGAAAGAAAGAAATATCAATGTAAGAGAAAATGACTGGAAGAATTTGTATGGATGGTAGCACAGCCTCCTCCAAAATAGAGGGAAAGAGCCATTCCTTATAAACAATCTACTGATTAAGTAGAATCTAAGCTAACAAAAACCTAAGCAGGCAGTCTGACACCATCAGGCATTGTTTTTTGGGAAGATATGACAGCATTTTGAAACAGGGATGGTTGCTACTGGTGCGTACTTTTGGCTGCGTTCAAACACTTTTGGTTCAATTCAACAGATTTTACAGGATTTTGCACTCTGTTACAAACTTCCAAACTGTGTATTTCCAGACGCGGCAGTAGGACTGAGGAAATAAACAGAGCCTAGAGATGGGGCAGGGGGCTGGGAGGCAATGATTTGCCTCTGGGACCCGGGTGTGTGTGTGCAAATGAACTGCCAAAAATGTACTCCAAATGAAACACAAAACAAAATAGAAGTGGCAAAAAAGATTTCTTCTGGCTTTAAAAAGGCTTGTTTTTTTGGTTAACGTTAATCAAAGCAGGAGCCCTGGGACCTACTTATAAGCTGGATCACCACTCTTGGAAGTTGCAAGAATGGAAATGGGTAAGAGTGATCTGCTTTATTCAACACTCTTTCTTCTGTCCTGAACATCATTCTATGTGATTGTTCAAGATTACAAACTTTGGACAAAGAGAAGGAGGTATTATCTACCTATGCAAACTTCTTTGCTCAAAGTTCATAGTTTAATTACACTCCTGGGGATAACCTAGTGGACTTCGACCTAGGGAGTTTGAGGTTGACGCTTTAGGGCTCTGCAAATTGCTATCAGTCAGTTTCAGATGCCATGAATAAATGGGATCCTCTAGCAAAATGAGCCAACTGTGGCTAAATAAGATTCAGTGAATCAGCTCCCTGAGCAGTATTCTTTTCCACCCACTCTTGAGTCCTCTTTCTCTTGAAACTTACATAGCAATTGAAAGCTGTTTGCACTGTAGGATACTGCCCTACTGAAAAGGCAAAGCGTCATTCCCAATTGTGCCCATTCCAGGGGGACTGGATGCTGTGTTTTGTGTGTGAGAGTGTGGGTGTTGTGCACTAGGAGGAAACACTGTGCTAACAGTCCACTGAAATAATCAGCAATATGTCTAACGGCACCCAATTTAATAAACTTAGATCTTGAATGCATGTAAAATCACAATACGGCAGAAGTTGTTCAGCTGGAAAGAAAATAAACAGAGAGGATTAATAAATCAACAGAAAGCAGCCACAGCAGGGGGGTGAATCCCAACAGCTGCACTGGAGTTGGCTAAGAACTTGCCACATCAGCACTAAATTTATCCCCCACCCCTCATTCCTAGTTAAATAACAGTTGCTTAAATGAAGAGAGGAAAAAGCTCTAAAGACAATGATAAGAACTCAAAGGACATCATTCCCCCTGTGCCTGCAAGTCACTTTTCCACTTACGGTGACTGTATGAATTTCATTAGGGTTTTCTTAGGCAAGGAATATTAAGAGGAGGTTTGCCATTACCTTCCTCTGAAATATAGCCCATAGGACCTGCAACCCCTTCTAGCAGTGAACTAACATGATTGACTTAATGTAACGAAAAGAAGGAGGTTCAAAAACACAACAGTGGTTTCTGCACATTCAAGGGATATACGTTAAGTATACACATTTCTAATTTAAACAAAAAAGAAAGTAAAATAATATAACTTCCAGCACCACCCAAACCCCAGAACTTCCTGGCAGAAATCTGTTTGTTTACAGTATTGATAACAATTTAGTCAGCATAAAGAACATTCTTAGGATATGTAAATAAAGTTAGAATTCACCTACATGATAGTTTTATACTTCTTATATTATAGATTTCTTTCTGTTGCCTCTTTCTATACCCTATAACATAAGCAGATGCTGCAGTTTAGTAGTCATGCCTTTAAAAGCATAAGTTGTCATTTAAGACTGTTCCCAAACAAGGGCCCTTTCCGCATATGGGAAAGGAACCGCGTGAAAACGGGACTCACCGGATTTCTTATGTGTCCGGTTGAGTCCGTCGGGACGAGGAGCAGTGCAAGCTTGTCGTTCCGCACTGCTCCGGCGTCCAAAATGGTGGCTTCCGGTTGGTGGAGGCAGCCCGCCCCCAGCAGATCTGCAGGCACGCACTAGTGCGCGCCTGTGAATCTGCACCGGAGCGTGGCGATGGAGCGACACGGAGTCGCAAGCTCCATACTTTTTAAAAACCTCTAAAAAGAGGTTTTTAAAAAACACAGCGCGCGACCAGTTCTGGTCACTCCGGAGCGGACTGAGGTGTGGAATTGCAAAAAGTAGTCTGCTCCAGTCCACTCTACGGTGCAGAAGACCTCCGTCGGAGGTCGCTCTGCACCGTTTTAATAGCCCAGTGTGGAAAGGGTCAAGGAATTACTACTGTAGTTTAGCTTGCATAAAGCACTATATGGGCATTTCCACACTAGACTGTTATAGCACTATTATTCTACTTTCAACATCCTATGGAATTCAGGGGTTTGCAGTGTCAGGAGGGGCCATAGGACATTGAAAGTGGAATAATAGCGCTACAACAGTCTAGCGCGGAAATGGCTTATATTATATATGGCTATTAATGAGACAAACTTCACAAGGAGTGGCCAAAATAAAATTTTGTTAATAGTAAGAATCTGCAGGACATAATAAATTTGCAACTTAGTATAAATTACAAGAGGAAGCTTATTGAGGAACACTTTACAGGTATTAAATAATAATTTCTTCACAGTCTACCTCATGGGCATCCTGATCTTTGTGAACTGCATGGGAAACATTCCAGACTATGGAATCCTCAGGTGTATATTAGTTTATCACAAAAGGTAGCAGTCTTACCTTATATATCAGCACATAAAAGGATCATGTAGCAACTTTGACACTAACTAAAAAAGATGTTTGTAGCATAAGCATTTGTAGTCTATTTTATCAGATATATAGAGTGAAGCATCTGTGGACAGACATTTATATGAATGCCTGAACGGTGTGTGTCTCTCTGTGTGAATGGTAACAGAAATGGAAAGAATGATAGGTAAGCTGATTCAGTGACAAGTTCATTTTCAACAATGGTTGATGGTCATAAAGTGTAGTCTGGGAACAAAGAAGGGGACAGGATCTATATAAAGACGAGATGTACAGGTAACTATATGAATAGTGGAGGATATTCCTGGTTTGGTGTGTAATATGGGCTAAGGATTGGAAAAGAGATGTAATAAAGACAGCCTGACATCAATACCAGGAAAGATCCAAGAGCAGATCACTAAACAGTCAGTTTGTAATTACTTAGAAAGCAATGCTGTAATCACTAAAAGTCAACATGGATTTCTCAGAAACAAGTCATGCTATACTAATCTTATCTCTTTTTATGATAGAGTACAAGCTTGATAGATGAAGGGAATGTTGTGGACATAACATATCTTGATTTCAGTAAGGCCTTTGACAAAGTTCCCCATGATATTCTTGCAAAGAAGCTGGTAAAATGCAGGCTGGGGAGGGCTACTGTTAGGTGGATTTGTAATTGTTTGACCGACCGAACCCAAAGGGTGCTCACCAATGGCTGCTTTTCATCGTGGAGAGAAGTGACTAGTGGGGTGCCACAGGGTTCTGTCCTGGGCCCAGTGCTATTCAACATCTTCATCAATGACTTGGATGAAGGAGTAGAGGGCATGCTGATCAAATTTGTAGATGATACCAAATTGGTAGAGGTTGCTAATACACCAGAGGACAGGACCAAAATTCAAAATGACCCTGACAGATTGGAGAGCAGGGCCAAAGCTAACAAAATGAGTTTCAACAGAGAGAAATGTAAGGTCCTACACTTAGGCAGAAAAAATGGAATGCACAAATCTAGGATAGGGGACATGTGGCTGGACAGCAGTACGCATGAAAGGGATCTTGAAGTCTTGGTAGATCACAAGCTGAACATAAGTCAGCAGTGTGATGTGGCAGCCAAGAAAGCCAATGCAATTCCTGGTTGCATCAATAGGAGTATGGTGTCTAGATCAAGGGTATCACTCTACTCTGCTTTGGTTAGACCTCATTTGGAATGCTGTGTCCAGTTCTGGGCACCCCAATTCAAGAAGGATATCGACAAGCTGGAGCTTGTCTAGAGGAAGGTGACCAAAATGGTGAAGAGTCTGGAAGCTATGCTCTATGAGGAGATGTTTAGGGAGCTGGGTATGTTTAGTCTGCAGAAGAGAAGGTTGAAAGGGGTCATGATGGCCATGTTTAAATATTTGAAGGGATGTCATGTTGAGGAGGGAGCGGGCTTGTTTTCCACTGCTCCAGAGACTAGGACAAAGAGCAATGGATTCAAGCTGCAGGAAAGGAGATTCCACCTGAACCTCAGGAAGAACTTCCTGACAGAGCTGTCTGGCAGTGGAATATGCTGCCTCGGAGTGTGGTGAAGTCTCCTTCTTTGGAGGTTTCTAAGCAGAGGGTTGATGGCCATCTGTTAGGAATGTTTTGATGTGTGTTCCTGCATGGTATGGGGTTGGACCGGATGGCTCCTGTGGTCTCTTCCAACTCTTATGATTCTGTGGTTCTAAGTCAGCATGAGACCCTACTAGTGATTGGAATGTCAACTAGTGCTATGATACGTTTAATGTGCCAGGAAACCATTGTCTCTGTTCATACCAATGCTAATAGTCTGGAGTTTGTGGATATACCTTAATGTAGCTGTAAGAGAGGCTTATGCCAGTCTCTAGGTGTTGTTGAACTCCCACAATTCTTCACCACTGGCTGGCTCAGGCAACTGGAACTTGCAGTTCAAACACACTCACAGGGGTACATGATTTCCCTTCCTGAACTAATGGATTTTAGCTAAGGGAAAAACAACAACTGCAGAACAACAGATTCCTCAGCATGTTTTGCTCATTTGTTAAAAGAGCAGTGCAAAATCTGAGGAGAAGTAGAGACACAACACCTTTGTAAGATAAAGGCAAAACTGGAGGGAAGAGTTGTTCACTGTCATCAGCACAATCCCAAACTCACTCATGAGCTTCACTGAGTTGAATACGACTTTCTCCCAGGACAGCAAGTAAAGGATTGCAGCTCACCTCAAATACACATGCTCATAAACACAATGGTATGTAATTTCATCTAACATCTGTCCTAAATAATAAAAAAGATATTTTAATCAGAATGCATGTTAACTGCAGGGGAGAGATGTAAATGCCTGTCTGCATCTCTTGAGCTTTCAGTGTTCTTTATTGTTCACTCCACATACAGAAAAAGTTTGTCCATCTGTATGTGGTATCCTAGCCTTGAGCCTTTGTTTGGGTATTATCTAAAGAAGCTATCTGCATAATAGATAGGGTACATTTTTCCTATACCTTTGCAAAGAATTAATGGACAATGCACCAAGGAAGCTGCAGTTTGCACAGCTGCCAGACATTAGATCTTAAAGGTGGGATACACACCAAAAGCATAAAGATAGCACAACCTGTCCCATGTGCAACTTCGTCTCAGGTCAAAACAATGAGCTGTCATATCCAGTCTTCTAGTCTCACAAATACTGTGCAATACTACAGAGTAAAACCAGGTGAAGCATGAAAGAAGAACTGAAGGCTTATTAGACTAATAAGCTTTGCAATAGTGCTACTTTTTCCAGAAAAGCAGCCATGTTAATCAAACCTGGGACCTAATGAATCTTTCTGTGACCTCACTCTTCATCGTAACAAGTTGCTTTTAATCCTATTACATTAACATCAAAGAGAATAAGATTCACTGGCAGAGTTAAATGAAGCAACAATGAAGGATTTATAAAAGTAAGGCCAATACCTCCGTCAGACCTTCTGTCTTAATTAAGCTTATGTTTTGCTGAACACTTTTTGGCAAGATTTAAAGTTTAGTGACCCAAGTCAGAGCTAGCACATCGTGAGACAAGATTCTTTTTTATCTTCTTATTTCTTTCTTTGACTGAAACCTCAGGAACTGAAGGGATGTTACAGTGTAAAAGGCTTTCCTCTTGATTATTCTGACTGTTTCAAAATTGTTATGCTTTCACCCACAGTCATACAGTTGGGTCACTGTTCATTTAATAGCAGTCTCTGAGAACTGCCGCTGTCAATGGGAACAACTTTATAGGCAGAACATAGGGCTAGTGAAGCTTTCCTTGACATGTGGAAAGCTTCCTCTGTTCCATCTTTTGCTTGTCATTCAGTCATTAAAAACACAGAGCATCTAGTCTATTTTTTTTAAATCCATGCAGTGGAGCGATCTGATTGCAGGTATACAGTTGTTGTTTTCTTCTGTCAAGTCAGTTCCAACTTTTGGCAGCCCCATCATAGGGTTTTCTTCACAAGATTTATTCAGAAGAGGTTTGCCTTTGCCTTTCTTTGACGGCGAGAGAGTGTGAGTTGCTCAAGATCACACTCTGGGTTTTCATGGCTGAGTAAGAGTGTTCAACCCTTGGTCTGCTGGAGTCCTATTCTAACCTTTAAACCAGCACCCTACACTGGCTGTCACATGAACACAAAGAGACTGCCTCAAACTGGAAAATTTCTGTCTTGCCTAGTATTATCTTCTCTGACTGGCAGTACCTCTCTGCAGGAAAAGCGTGTGCTCTGAGTGGTGTCCATTATGAATAAACTTGTGGCCTTCTAAAATGCCTTACCATTCTCCATGTCTGGAAGAAAAAAAAATCACGCACACAAATGTGAACCATATGATTAACATTAGATATTAACATCAGTCCTCAAACTGACACTTTATCTACTGTACCAAGCATCTCATTCTCTTTTCTTAAGAAGTACACTTTGCACTGTCTATATTCTTCAGTATTTTATTCATGGATACATCAACAATATGTTTTCTATGACTCTTTTTTCTTTATACTCAAGAACCTGACATTGGAGTTATTTTTTCATCAACTCCCTCTCCTTTGTGCCACACTGTCTGCACTGTCCTCCTGGCCAAATAATTAAATTCTTTTGGATTACTAATGGTAGGGTAAATCAGAATTTGGGTGGTGATAAATTCTGAAGTGCAGCCGTTAATCTGCAAACGAGATACCAAAATGCAGTCAGCAAACCAGTTCCAGACATTCTCATAACTGACAATGAATTCTAATTGCCCAGTCAAGACCAAACCTAATCAAAATATGTTGGATTATGATGATAGCTCCTAAAAAACATATTTTTGTTTTGAAAATCCCTCCTCTTCCACAATCACAGCTATTGTGGGGATTGCAACTAACCTTTGAAGGGATAGGAAAGACTGAGGGTACAGATGACTTCATAATTAACAGAGGACTTTGTGAAGTTGTGAGAACTACTGAAATTCCCTCTCTATGGAGCTTTTAAAAGTATTGGAAAATTGTCCAGTATTTGTAACTCTCTTATAATACTTGTAACTCTCTTATAATAACAAAATCTTCTGCTAATCAGAAAGACCCAGCACTTTCACCCCATGAACATGGGTTCCACACCACATGAGAAAAATGCTGCTTAAAAGCTACATCCTAACCAAGGCCTCATTTCATGTACCAGAGCAAGCTGCTGTTCCATCCCTAGGCAGCAGGTCCATTCACTGTACAATATTTTCAGTTCTGCAATTGAAGCATCTGGTTTGTCCTTGACATCTGCCAGGGGAATGGCTGTTGATCATTCTGAATCCCCAAGCCAAGTGGAGACATGGTCACAGCTGAATATCTGGAATGTGAAGCTCAGTTTGGTTTTTCGTTCCTGGGAATTGACTTTAACTTACTGTCTTCTGCACAAATTAACAGCTTCCAGAGCAAGCATATGTCAACATTCCACAAGTGTGGCTGTCTGTTTATATAAACAGTTAAGCCAGGCTTTCCTTCCAGCAACCACATACGTACAATTCCTGCTCATATATGGAACACTGCAAATTGGAATTGTGCAAGAGTGTGTGTGTATTGCGTGTCTGATGAACTAAGAAAAAAATGACTTCAAGAACAAGACCACTATAATTCACCACTTTTTTTTTCTTTGCCAGCTAGCCAAGGAAGAAATGCTGGCAAGAAGTAAAGAAGGTACGTTTTGCTAGAATAATTTTATGCTATTATAGTGTGGAAAAGTACATGACAACACCTCTGCCAACAGCCTGACCCAGCAGAAGTGATTGTAGAGTGGTACAGCTGTTTTTTTTACACTCAACAATGCAATTCTCTGCCTACTCAGATGAAAGCTCCACTGAGTTCAATAGGGATTGCTCCCAGGAAAGCATGCATAGGCTTGCAAGCCTAAATTAACTTCTCTCCTCATTCTTGGTTGTAGTGAAAAATTTATTGTAATCTTTTAACACTCATCCATCCTGAAAGGTTCTGAGCAGAATCAAGTATAAACTCCATTCCACATCTACTTGTCAGCAAAATGCTGGGATTCACCTTCTGAGGGTGAAATAGGGATGGAGACAATATGCAAAGATAAATAAATAAATAGCACATTTTTCAAATGATAAGAAACAGTGATGAGCAGAATCCTGGACTGACAAGCATCTTCACAGTTTGGAACTTATTCTTTGCTGAATTCACATGTGGTTATTTGTGCAGAAAACAACATTCTCTGAGCAGAAAACAGTATTTCTACACAGAAAATACGAGCGCTGAAAAATTCTTTTCTTCAGCAAAAATCCTGTTAACCTGTTCAAAAAATGCTGTTTTCGGGGGGGGGTAGAATTAAGTTTCCAAGTAGAATTTCTATGAAGGAAGCAGCATTTTTTGTGTGCAGACAATTCTGTTTCTGCACAAGAACTGCTATCGTCTGCACAAAAATACCACATGCAGATTTTGTGCAGAATACGTCCCAAACTCTGAATAGTCTTTGAAAAATGCACAGTTTTTGAATACTTTCTTGCAGAATGAAGAAAATTATTACAATTAATCATATCTTCCTTTGAGAAGAAAATGAGCAAAGAAGTACATCCCTACAGTGAAGTTTTCTGGGCAAACACAGCCATATACTGTATAACTTTGGAACAAAGTAGTTAGCCCATTCTTTCTTTATTACCACTTTGAGAAGATGGGGGCTATGTCAGCAATTTTTTTTGGAGGGGAATCCTTTATTACAGGTCTCAGAATCCCTCAGACAGCAGATACAAGTTGTGCTGGCTGGTAGATACTGAGAGTTATAGCCCCCCAAAAGTTTCTTTTCTAAGCTCTGATCTGTCTGCAGTGCATATATCCTTGGTTTATGATTGTTTTTGGATGAGCTAGGATATAGTTAAAGTTCATGTTTTGTTGCATTTTTGGCTTCAGTTTTAATTTGATTAATAAACACAAATATATTGCCCACACAATATTGCTGCCCTCAGGCCTTACTCCACAGAAAGATGTGACTGATCATCATAATAGCCATACACTACACAAGTATTATGTTTCTTATTAAATTAAACAGGGACACAAAATATTAACATCATTGTCTTAATTCACAAAAGACAAATGTCTGCATTTATTGTCTACTCTGGCTCCAAAAGCACATAAATCCAAACTCTTCATAATATGCAGCAGCTTAGTTCAAGATCCTATTACTCTGCTGAAGATGTAGCAGAAGACAGTGATGGCAAGAAGATGTGAGCAAATGGCAGAGAGGAAAAGGAAAAACACTGCTGTTGGCAGTGACAAAGGGAGAAGAAAGAAGATGGCTTGGGAATGCCTGGCTCCTGGCTGTGGGGTAGAGCATCTTTGGGTGATCACCTGTGCATTGGGAAAGACAACTCCCAAAGCACCCATCTTGGAATGCCTTGTTTCCAAGGACCTTGCCCTCTGAAGCCCAGGATTCAAGGAGCAGGCAGCTCAGAGCTAGCTCTCTCTTTCTTCTTTTGCCACCACTGCTGCAACTGATAGCTATGAAATCTTGAAAGTGTCAAACCCTTACTCAATAGATCATTACACAAGGTCATTTTAGGATCCTGGCCTTAGAAAGTGCAAACATTTTGACTAGTTCTTTATCATCCTCTGTTAATGGCCCATGATAACACGCTAACAATTATGTTACAATAATATGTTGTTTCAATGATATCCACCAATGCCATTCTTTATCAACAGGGCTAGAACTGTCAATAAACCTCCCTTCATTCTATAACTAGGAAGCACATCAAAGGCCTCTGAAGACCAGCCCTGAGACTACAAAAAGGTCAAATATACCATATGCAAGCATCCTGCACAAGTGCCCAGCTCTTTCAAAATTCAAAAAGTGTGAATGTGGTGGGAGATTGGGGACGCAAAGCTTAAGAATGCTGTTTTGGACTGCAATTCTATGGATGGGGGTGACAGATCTGGGAGCTGTAGTCCTAGAAAGTAACTTCTCAGAGGCCTGGTAAGATCATGAAAACAGAGACCTCATTGTTAGAATATTCTGTACATTTCAGTACATTAAACTAGATCTCTATTGGCATGTTCTTACGGCATTCATACCTCTTTCTTTGACTACATGGAACCTTCGAAAATGTGCTTGTTCTCTTACTATGCTGTGGCTGCACGACCCACAACTCACTAACTCACAAAACAGACCTTCTGGTATGTATGGAGATGTACTGGGGCCCAACCACTGCTTGCTCTTTCTTGGGCTGCAGAAAACAAGGGTAGATGCTTTTGTCTAGTGCCTGGCAGTCATAATACATGGTCTGCCCTCAGATTTTAAGTTGTATGGGTCTCTTCCAAACTAATCAAGACCAGTTCCCTTGTTTATCCATACAACTGGCTTCAGAATTCTCGTTTTATCATTCTTGAGGCTTTCCTCCATGTTAACATCCTGAACTAAACACTGCCCTCCAAAAAAACTTTGATCAGCACCAAGCATTTTTTTAAAATATTCTCATCTAGTTTATTCTTTAAAAACCTCAAGACAGCATGGAAGAGGTTCACATGCACTCTAATCTGCCCTCAATCCCAGCACTCAAGAGGCAGATGGCTAAATTACGCAAAACACAAGGACTCCTTCTCCATTTCAGATGGAGGGAGTGATTGAAAATTAAAAAAAGCAGCAGTAAATGGGGGGGGGCTTAACCCTTTCCCTGACTGCAATTTCCTTGCTCCAAATTAACCCCCACAGAGGCTATCACCACTGGAACAATCTAATGTGTACCTGAAACCTTGACAGTGGAAAACCCAGGGGAAAGGCAGTGTAGTTTGGAGCATGTAAATGATGGGGATGGACAATGTTAAGCATCCTCCACTCTGACTACTTTTTCATTGTTAATCAGCCTTTCCAAAACAGCACCTTGAATTACAAAAGATTGTCACATTGTGTGTGTATGTGTGTGTGAATGTATGCGTGCACATATATTGTGTAAAATATTTAATTTATTCTTACCTCCTGCTTGGGATTGATTTTATCTTCTTATTTGCTATCAAATCTACTTTTGTTTGCATGAATGAGAGAGACATCCAAGAGTCCTAGTCACTAACTGTCCTGCACAGGTCTTGCAAACACAAATCTATGGCTTTCTCTACTGAATCAATCAATCTGTAGCATGGTCTTTTTTCTACTCTTTTTCTACTCCCTCCCACTCTCCCAAGCACTATCATATTTTCCAGTGAGTCACATCATCTCATGATGTGTCCAAAGTATGACAGGCTCGTTTTACTTATCTTCACTTCTAGTGAGAATTAAAGCCTGATTTGCTCTAGGACCCATTCATTTGTCTTTTTGACAGTCTATGGTATCCACAGAACTCTCCTCCAGCACTACATTTTGCATGAGTTGATTTTCTCCCTGTCAGCATTCTTCACTGTCTGGCTTTCACAGCCATAACGCTCATAAAAACATTCCTACCTTCTGATGAAGTTTTTTTTTTAATGCCTAAAGTTGTGGTCTTGTGCACAGTTGTCAATGATAACTCCTGATGCGCAGGGATGCTCATGGTAAAGTGAAGAACTCTAAATGCCATTAACTATTTCCATAATAAGAACCGTTTGCTGCTTCTACCAAACCGGTGGGAAGATTCCCTTTTGGCATCGGTATTGTACAAACACACCTTAACAAAGGCTCATAAAATGGATATTCTTTCTTTGTGTGCTTTGAAGTCATTTCAGATCTATCCGGACTATAAGGCAAACCTACCATAGAGTTTTCTTGGCACAATTTATTCAGAGGGAGTTTGCCAGTGCCCTACTCTGAGGGTGAGAGAGTGTGACTTGCTCAATATCATCCATGGCAAAATGTTTCCAGAATGCTAGTCCAAAATTCAAACCACTGCACCACACTGGTTAAATATTACAAAACACAAGTCGGCCCTCCACATTTGGGGGTTTCCCTTTTGCAGATTTGATTATTCATGGATTATCTGCTGTCACCTCTGCGGCCTCCCTATGCCATTTTTAATAGGGACTGCAAGCCTCATGAAACTGAGAAACTGTGAACAAGGCTTGTAAATCCCTATTTAAAATGGTGTGGGGCAGCAGTGGAGGTGACAGTAAGCCCCACCAGCCACCCATTTCTGCCTTGTGAAGGAGCCTGATGCCTCAAAGGAATCCATGGTGGGTTGAATAAGATGATCATACATTTTGTGTGTGTTAAATATGGTTTGGGAGGGCCTAGTTATTCATGGGTTTTTCACTTTCATGGGGGTTCTGTACCCCTAACCCTAGCAAATGTGGAGGGATGACTGAACAGCTAAATACTGCTGTCTAAACTGAAATTCCAGAATTCCATAGGATTCAGTCCTGGCAGTTAAAGTGGAATCACAAAGCTATAAAGAGGTAGTGTGAAACAGCCGTCTAACTGTTCAAGTGTCCAGATATTAGGGACATGAGTCAGGGAAACAAAATCCCATTGCTGCCACATGTACACTGTAAATGTGGAGTGGAAAGGCACCAGATGACTTGATGAAGATGCTGTGATGATACAAACCTCATACATCTGTACTCGTGAGATTATTAGCCCCTTGAATCTTGGGAAGCCACTATGTGAATGACAGAATTAAGAAGAAATCCCAGCAGAAGACAACTCTACTGCCCAAAGAGGAAGTTCTGTAGATTGTGTGAATAAACATTTTAAAGAACTGTTTAAACAACTAGAAGCCAGGGATGAGGAGGAGAATGAAAGAGCAATGGATAAATATGACAATGAGTGGAGGAAAGAACACTGGAAAAAAAAAGGGGGATTCTAGTTTAAATATACCAGACGAAACAAACAGGAAGTTGCTCCATTTGAAATTACACCTATTTGTTGCTATTGAATAGGCTAGGCTTGAATTGTATTAATGAAAAGCAGACATAAATACTCCCAATAATGACAGTAATGCACCAAAATTCTCTGTTTCTGAACCCTTCTGCCTATTTCACAGTTTTCAGCAGCATATTCATATACAAAATAGACACATTTTAAATAATTAAATGGGTTAATTAGGGAATGTGTGATTATCATACAACAAATTTGCACTTGCTTGCATGGAAAAGACACCTATACTACTGCCTTATTGTGTGTCAGATGAGTTTATTCAAATTCCTGTTTTTGTGGCCCACTCTGCTAGGTGAGGGATGGGAAACTTGTGGCCCTCTTGATGTTGCTCGACTAAAACTCCCACTGTTATCATAATTATTTGCCACCAAGTTGACTTTGACTTATGAGTTATGAATGGTAGGCTTCTAAGTAATCTTGCTGTCAATATCCCTGCTCATGTCTTGCAAACTAGTTAAAAATATTGGGACAGGGGGTGGATCACCCATTTCTGAGCTCTGAATTAGATATTTATGTTGCTTTACTGTTGGGTATTGCAGGTATCACGAGGTGGGCAACTGTGCAGTGAGTTTATGAGGCTTCCTTGGAGTACTTCTATTTGTGCCAGACCAGGAAGGCTGTAATGCTAGGGTGGACAGCTGCTTATCATCATCCCAAATTAGTTAAAATGAAATTTCAAGATGGGTGAGATTACAAATGTAAATAAGCTAAAGATTTTGAACAGCTTTTTCCAACAGAAAGTCAGTATGTGCACACACAAACACAAAATTGCACACATCTTCTAACAATTAAATGTTAATAGATGGGCCAGGATGTTATGATGGGCTGAAAGGCAATAGCTAAATGTTTTAAATAAATAAAAAATAAAAGTACAGTTGTGAACTGTGTTTTATTGTTCTATATGCACAAAGCAATCTAAGCCCCCCCCCCAGGCAAAGTAATCTAGTGGTGTTCACTCTGTCACGCCAAGTGAACTTTCATGTTTGGCACATGAGTAGCCCTTTCCTTTCTGCACGCTTAGTGCAAAGCCCTCCTGAAAATCTCTGCTTTGCTGTTGGAAATGGAGGCATCTCAAAGATAACACCACCATTTTATTCGTAAAACCATTTCAAGAAGGGAGAAGAGGTGAAGAAACAACCCAAAGCTTTCCCTGACTGGCTCTCTGTTCTAAAGTGCCTCAGTGAGTGGAGTGCCAAGACAAACATGGCCCACAGCAGCAAGCAGTGGGGAGATCCTATTACAGCAGCTGAGCACGTCCAGAGACGTTGCTGGCCCCCCGGAGGGGCAAGGGGAAGGAGAAAGAGATAGAACAGAACCACAGCCCTGCATATTTTCTAATATGGTTTCATTCTCAGATGCATTTTAACAACAACAAAAAAGCCCTAGTTCCGGCAGCCTCTTGTTCCTACCAAGAAAGCAGTGGGGGCTGTATGAGCACAGACTGGAAAGCGGAATCTGTTCCATTCTCCCAACCAAGGCACTGAATGTTTCACTTTCTAAATGTGGCAAAGTTCTAAAAGATAACAACATCAAGGGCTTGTGGAAAGCTGCAAGGAAAGCTTCCAAAAACAAAGGATATGGTTAGAAATCAAAACGGGACTCCCTCCTGGCAATAATACTAGGAAATGCTTTGTCAGCTGCTGAAGATTTAGTCTTTCTGATGCGCTAGAAAACAAGAATATTTCATTCAGTTTCTCCTTTGGTCACCACTGCTTGGATTGGTCCAAACTGTGAGCTTAATCATGCACAAGAGCAGCTCAGATTAGTCTTTGAAGTGAAGAAACATGGGAATTAACTTGGTCACACACATATACAGACATGGCGCTTTCTGCAGTGGATGGTGGTTGCAAGCAGAAAGGTTTATGTAACAAGGGCAGGAGTTTATGTTAGCTATATTTGAGTAAGGCCTACTTTGCATACTGGGCGAGTAATTGGTTGGATTTGCATTTCAATATGGAAACACCCATTTCTCACACCTGAGACTGCCAAGAGAATGGATTGCATTTCACCTGGGGAAATCTGTACATTTACAAGGGTATTTCATATGGGAAAACAACCAGAAATCATGTGTATATTTAAAAAAAGGCACCAACTAAACATCTTCATTTGTGAAAAATGTGCACAGACTTTAACAGATGCAAAACTGCATTAAGTCATTAGGAAAAATAGAGGAATGCATACAAAAATGTGCACATTCTGAAAAAGAATGGTTTAAAAAAGTGCCCATTTTTTTCCACTTGAGGGGAAAGAGAAAGCCTTGCAACCCAGTATAGAAACAGGCTGGAATGAGAACGGTAGCTGAAAGCTGAGAAATTCAACAAGAATGAGACTGGCAGATTATCACATCCCTTATGACAGGTAGATGCACAGCTGAGGTCAAGCCATGGTTCTTTTCAGGTGGGGAAATGGTGAGAACTTCCTTTTCTACTACAGAACAGCATTTTTCCCCCAAAGGTAGGTAGCATTACATTTACAAATGCACAGCTATTTAGCTGTATTAGCCAGCTCCCTTGAACTGTTCAGTCTTCCTGAAGTCTATGGATTTAGCAAACACTGCAGTTTTCATTGTCCGTGCATCGCAGTATAAATATACTCCCTGGAGGCAAGTATGGGATTTTGGCATTGATGGCTAAGTGCCCAAGATGTGCCTTGAAAGGCCCCTGCATCAGCTGTCAAGAGGAACAGCAGGGCTCCAGCAAGCTTCTGTAGCTGTCTGGCCTGAGACTTCTCATTCCCACTGCTATTAACTGAGATTCTCTGCATTTGTCATTATGAGCCTCCCCATATGTAATTAAGACCAAGCAAAACTAAACTGACTGGCACAATCCAGGTAGATGAACAGTAAATGAATGAAGTAGGATAGCATGTGTTCAAGGCAAGTTCTATAGGCCCCAAAGGAGCTTTCAGTAACAGTATAACAAGGAAGGAGGCAGAAATAGGAAATATACGTAACTTTGGAAGGCACACAATTATTATTATTTTCTGGCACGACTAGAGTCCTTCTCACTGACACAATAAGTTTCAACTACCCTGTGTTGTTGAAAGGAAACACCAAGTAATGACAACTGACTGTCTCCACCCACTGCTTGTATAAACTGGGTTGAGCTTCTCCTTTCCTCTCTTCTTCCAGGGCTTTGCAGAAACAAGCTATCCTGTGAGGAAGACCAGCAGTTTCCAGCTGGGGTGCCAGGCTGATCTTCCTCTTTGTTTATGTAATTATTATCTATTTATTAAAATATTTCTATCCCATTCTCAGGACACTTCCAACAAAATCTCAGGGCCACTTACAACAAAATCAATTTAAAACATTTATATAACAATAATTTTAAAAGATTGAAAGTTTATTAAACAGATTATCAATTAAAAACCAGACAATTTAAAACTGGTTGAAACCATGTTAAATAATGTAACCACTGGACATGTGCAATCTAAGTAAAATCAGTTATGCCCAAAAGTTTTAATAAAAATCCAGGGTTTGACTGGGAGCTGAAATGATCCCAACATTGGTGCCAATTGGGTCTCCAAAGGGAGAGAATTCCACAACTGGTGTGCCTCTACAGAGAAGGCCCTCTCCCATGTCTCCCCCACAATGTACTTCTCTACAGAGGAGGGCCTCTCCAAATGGATCTCAAGTATATGTGTGTGTGTGTGTGTGTGTGTGTGTGTGTGTGTGTGTGTGTAAAGGAAATCACTCTCAAGTATTGAGGTCCCAAGCCATTAAGTGTTGTACTTCTGTGTGCAAGTGGAGATCTTTGTATTCTGACAAGGCTTGGAGAATTGACTGGTTCATAAGAAAAGAGCTCTTATTACTGCCAATTTGAGTCTAATACTGGGACAGAGACAGAGTATTAAATAAATAGATGGAGGGGTGGAAAGACAAATTAATGAAACAGTGTACTGTACTATTTTGATTTCTTGTCTCTTATTCGGCATGCTTTTTAATTCTATGCATAGTTTGATAGCATTTTAAAAATATTTTTGCGTGTATTTATCTAGAATTTTTTTATCTCTACCTGTTTTAACTTTTGAAAGTTGCCTTGAGTCTCAACTTTGGGGGAAAAGATGTAGTTTAAGTAATTAAAATTGACAAAAGTACCTTGTCACATAATAACATTAAAAGTTCTCCATCTCACCCTTATAGGTTTTCAACACTGAGAAAAAAGCTCCCTTAATGGATACTCCTCAAACTCAACAGAGGTTACACTTACCAATCTTCTGGCAAAACCTGGCCTCTTGTTTCTTTCCTTCTTTCCTTTTTTTCTTCCTTTTGAACACACACTTTTTCTTTCAAAGAAAATCCAAGCCATGCAGCATACAAACAGCTTCTCTAGCAGGTCAGAAGCACTCTGGAAAGTCTCTAAGAAGTAATAATGCTGTAATTTCTGGACCAATCTAAAGATTCAGTTCTGGGAGGCCCTCACCCTCAATTATAGTGTCATGGTGATCAGCCACTACGGTCAATGCTCAGGGCTTCTGGGAGCTAAAGTCCAAAAACATCTGGGGACCCACAGGTTGAGAACCACTGCTCTAGAGAGAGAGATGGGACGGAGGCACTGTAAGAAGCAATATGGAAAGATGCTACATCCTCTCTTTCTTGTAAGGAAAAAGAAAGTCTGAGAAACTTGTTCCTTCTGTCAAAAAGGTAACGTTGTTTGGCTGCTGTTACTATCAAAAGGAACTAACTACAAGCAAAGAGCTGAAAAGTAACTTGTTGCAAGCCAGACTTGACCCTCTAGTCCAGAGTTCTGCAAGAGGTTGCTAGAGGTTCTATGAGAGACTGTGATTAAAAAAATACACTTTTTTTTGAGCTGTAGATATAATTATTTCTATGCAGGGGTTTCCCTGAGACCTAAAATTGATTTCAAGGGTTCCTCTAGAGAGAAAAGGTTGAGAAAGGCTGCTATAGTTATTAGAGTCTAAGGCAATTTCCACATTACACTGTTGTAATGCTATTATTCCACCTTCAGCATCCTGTTTACTGAAGCCAAAGAGCTCTCTGGCTGAGAATTCTACACGTCCCTTCCTAAACTGCAAAACCCAGGATTCCACAGGATAGTGAAAGTGGAATCACAGCGCTATACCAGTGTAGGGTAGAAATGGTTTAAGATAACAAGTTTCTCCTTGTACAGATTTCTATTTCACTCATCAAATGCCCATGCCTCAATAAGAAAAGCTTCGACTAGCTTAATGTGATGATGTAACATACGACAATTCATGCAATAAAGATATACAAAGCACAGAAAGAGCTTTGAAAATAAGCAATTCTTGTTTCTCATCATCATCAATTGAGCTTCAGCCTTTGATGGGACAGCATCATGTTTCTCCTTTGGACTGCACATGTTAGTAGGGGAAGAAGTCTCTCAAATACCTTGAGCCCAAGCCATTTTTGTTTTTTTTTTAATGAGAGATGGCGAATGTATGTGTACAGAAGTCCTGCTGTATACTGAGGCTGTGTATTGTGTATACTGTGGCTGTGTACACTGATATCACTGGATGCTAATGTTAGGATTATCCATCCCATCATATTTCCAATTACTATGTACGGTGCTAAAAGCTGGACAGTGAAGAAAGCTGTTAGGAAGAGAACTCACTGGAAATGTGCCAGATACCCTGCACTGCCAAAAAGACAAAGAAATGCTTCCTAGAGCAAATCAAGCCTGAATTCTCCCTAGAAACCAAGGTGAGACTGTTGCTCTTTGGACAGATCATGAGAAGATGTGACTTATTAGAAAAATGATAGAAAAGACAATAATGCTTGGTAAGATAGAAGGCAGTCGGAAAAGAGGAAGACCACATTACAGGTACGTGGACTCAATCAAGGAAGCCACATCCCCGAGTCTGCAAGACCTGAGCAGGACCACTGCAAACAAGTGACCTGAAGGCCTCTAATTCATAAGGTCATCCTATTGCAAAATTAACTTGATAGTGATTAACAGCCACCAATGCTGATAACAAATGATCCTCTGTCTGAGGGACTATAGGAATTGTTCTCCAAACACCAAACATCTGGATGGCACAAGGGAAGGGAAGACTAAGATAGAGAATGGCATAACTGGGAGCCCAGAAGATTTTTCTTCTTTAAGATGTATTCTGGCCTCAGAGTGGTACAGGTTTTATAATATAGGAAGAGGCCCCATATTACTACTGCCTAGTGTTTTTACTTTTCTCATCAAAGTCATCTTTTAATTGTAGCAGGTCAAGTATTGCTTTCTTTTGCTGCCTATCTTTGTGTGCAATGGCATCATGCCCACAAGTTAATTGTGGTCTCATGGGTCTGCTCATTAGGGGAGGACTAGGAACTGACATGGACACGATGGGAGGTTTCACATTTCAGTGTGATGAAAGAAGTTGCTTTTTGGATGTGGGCCAGAGATACATATACAGTTGTATTAACCAGACAAATCTTTTTATGCAAGATCCCTTCCCACTGTAGTTTTTCTTTTTCTTTTTAAGACTCGATTTCAACAGAATCAGCAGATCACACTCTCACTGGCTGAGTAGATAGTTTGCAAAGCATATGGTACTCTATTCAATCCGCAATATTTCCAGTTATAAGTTTTCAGGTTGCATGATTGAGAATCCTTTGGCCTGAGAGACTGGACGGTTGCCTGAGATATGCTTGCTATTTTCAGCCAAAGCTGAATAGTTATATTATACTGCACTGATGCTCATAGACTGCTTTTCAAGGCAAAAATCAGCACATTAACAGTTTTTTTTTAAAAAAGCCCAACAAAATAAAACGATAGACATTAAAACAATACCATTATAATTAAAGATAGACAAATTCAGAATTTTCCAAATCTGAATCCGGATCCGAATCCCTGGAAGGTTCAGGGAATCCATGAATCTCGAATCTTTCGAATCCTTTTTTAAAAAAGGTTTTAAAAAGCAAAGGAAAGAAGGATAATCTTGGGCAAGACACACTCTCTCAGCCTTAGTAAAAGCCTAGGCAAAGGCAAACCTCTCTCTGAAGAAATCTGTCCAGGACAATTGTCATAGTTTTGCCTCAGGATCTACCCAGACTGAAAATGACATGAAGGCCCTTTCTATACAGGCAGGAAAATCTCACATTTTCCTGCCTGTGTGAACAGGACCACTACAGTATACAGTATCATACTTGGATTTTCTTTGCATAGCTCCTTATGGCATCCTGGGGTTTGTAGTTTAACGATGCACCAGCACACTTTGGCAGAGAAGGCTGTGACACCTTGTAAAACTACAAAGCTCAGAATTGTGTATGAAGGAGCTTTGCAAGGGAGCTATGCAAAGGAATCTTTCAGTTGTCCTTGAAATCTCAAGCCTGTACCTTCCAGTCAAGTGCTGAACTTACAAATTAAATGTTCAATTTAGATGTACTAGAATACAACCTTAGATGTAATTTGTGAAATTGTTAGCAAAGGCCATTATTACTCCAAGGGAAAAAAACTCACCTACTTGCCATCTCCCTTTGTGTGTCTGATCTCCTAGGTTTTCAGGCATCCCGGTCTCCAACAAACTATTTGGTTGGTGGATTCGAAAGATTCAGTTTGCCTATTTTGGCCCAGGGATTCGAATTCACAAATCTCAAATCCTTGCCCAGGATTCGAGGATTCAGTTGGCCCATCTCTAATTATAACAGAGCAGAACAATTGACAAATACAAAGTTCCAGCCAAGACCACAGGCATCAACAGTATTGATTGGGAATACCTGGTGCTGCAGTCAAAAAATAAATTTTCAAAGAAAGAAGTTATAAGGCAGCACTTCCTTCTGGAACATATAATATTCCAACTTTGGGTCTTTCTGCACTACAGAACTAATGCACTATGATTCCACCTTAACTGCCATGGTTCTATTCTATGAAATCATAGGATTTGCATTTTAGGGAGGGATATTTAGAATTCTCAGCCAGAGAGCTCCAGTACCTCCCAAGACTACAAAGCCCAGGATTCCATAGGAGGCAGCCATGGTAGTTAAAGCAGAATCATAGTGCAATACATATGTAGTGTGGACAGGCCCTTTGTATTGTATTTAATACTGCTTTGCATACCACGGTGTTCTACATTTGTTCTATTTTGAATAGAGATGGGCCAATGAAATCTGTGAATCCTCGAATCCTGTGTAAGGATTCGAGACTCGTGATCCGAATCCCTGTGCCAAAGTAGGCAAACCGAATCTTTCGAATCTGCCAACCAAACAGTTCGTTGGAGACTGGGACGCCTGAAAGTCTAGGAGACTGGGATGCCTGAAAACCTAGGAGACCAGATATACAAGGGGAGATGGTAAGTAGGTTAGTTTTTCCCGTGGAGTAATAATGGCCTTTGCTAACAATTTCAGAAATTACTTCTGGGGTTGTATTCTAATATATCTAAATTGAACATTTAATATTTAAGTTCAGCATTTGACTGGAAGGTACAGGCTTGAGATTTCAAGGACAGCTGAAAGATTTCTTTGCATAGCTCCCTTACAAAGCTCTTTCAGACACAATTCTGGGCTTTGTAGTTTTACAAGGTGTCACAGCCTTCTCTGTCAAAGTGTGCTGGTACATCATCAAACTACAAACCCCAGGATGCCAATTAGGAGCTATACAAAGAAAATCTAGTTTTGACCTGGATTATCTCTGTACTGTAGTATGTGGCCCTGTTTACACAAGTAGGAAAATGTGGGATTAATCCACATTTTCCTGCCTGTGTAGAAAGGGCCTTCATGTCATTTTCAGTCTGGGTAGATCCTGAGGCAAAACTATGACAATTGACCTGGACAGATTTCTTCAGAGAGAAGTTTGCCTGTGCCTAGGCTTTTGCTAAGGCTGAGAGAGTATGTCTTGCTCAAGATTATCCTCTTTTCCCTTGCTTTTTAAACCCTTTTTAAAAAAAGGATTCGAAAGATTCGAGATTCGTGAGATTCGTGGATTCCCAGAACCTTCCAGTGATTCGGATCCGAATTCGGAAAATTCTGAATTCTTCCCATCCCTAATTTTGAACGTTTTATGTGTTGGTCTATGACAAAATAAAGAGACAATTTGGTGTAGTGATTTGAATGCTGGACAAGGACTCTAGCGGGCCAGAGTTTATATTAACACTTGGTCATGGAAACCCACTAGGTCATCTTGGGCAAGTCATACTCTCCTAGCCTTAGAGGAAGGCAATGACAAACTCCTTCTGAAGAAATATTGCCAAGAAAACCGTAGAGCATGATTGCCATAACCTGGAATTGACTTGAAAGCATATAGCAATATCAAGACAACAATTGAAATAAACTTCATTCATTCATTCTAACTACTGTATTTTTCATATTATCGTCACCACTGTCCTCTCATCAATCCAAATGTACATGTCAGCAACATGTTACACACAAAACAGAAAAAGAGGAGATTTGCAAGGGCTTAGTCCTAACACCTATGCTTAATTCAGAGACTACGTGAGGGAAACAACAAAACGGAGGCTGCCTTTGGGAATGTATAAAGTACATCTCCTACACCCTTGTGCAACCAGATCCCACACCTTTGGGATTAAACTGCAGAAATTCCAGTCAAGCTCTGTGACTCCCTAGGCAGGCTTCAGCTCAAGGGCCTCTCATTGTAGAGATTAAGCACTGCAATACACAGATGTCATAGGGTCCCTGCCAAAAAGGCTTACACTGTCAGCTCAGCTTTGTTGAAGAGCACAATTGTCAAGACTATATGGAAGCATCTAGCGGTGTCTGCAGATTACTAAGTCCTCTTACCATCCTGTTCAGTTTCAAGGAAACGGATGTAGGCAGAAACCATAATGTTTGTGCAAAAGGCACGGGATGTTATTAGTGCTTGAGATGTGTACACACAGCTGCCTGTAGATAGAGTAAAAGGAAGTTTCTTTTGGAAAAATCTGGACTGCACAACCAACATTCAGAATGGTTAATTTAACACCTGTCCTCTTCTCTCCCAGCCAAATTAAAGAGGGAGGTGAAAGTGGTCCTTACTTGAACCTAACAGAGCAAAATGGACAGTACAGCCCATTGTGGGAAGCATCGTAATGATAACTACAATACGATTCATGTAAACTGTTTAGGTAACAATTTACAGGATTTTACATTTTTATAGGATACATTTCAAATATTTAACATGCTTCACATCCTTTATCCAGCATATCCCAAACTGCTATCTGCTTATGGAAGAACATAAAGGAAGTAGGTATATAAAGCACAGGGGAAGACATTTCTGTACAGAAAATTACTGAGATGGAGATCCTCTTCTTCCTCTTCTGGTCTTTCTCCATCCTTACAATGTTTTGTTTGCCTAGACTTGTATGTTTTCCATATTCAAGGCTAAACAATGCTTTTATTCAGAAGATGCTATCATTTCTGGGGAATATGTACACTGTAGTCAATCAGCTGAAGAACCTTTCTCAATAATTTCTCACAACTAAGAATTAGGAAGATAAAGAACAGCTGATCTGCCCCCATTCAAGCATTTTCTTCTTCTTCCCCAAGTTAAGATGGCAACCCCATTTCTAAGAAAAAAATATTATTCTGTTTTAAAGAAATCCAGCTGGTCTGAGTTTATGAAACTTGAATGATCTTTTCTTGGAACGTGATCACCAGGAGACTGGAAACATTTCACTGAACAGTTCTGATCCAATTTCCTCCAGCATGTTTCTCGATAGTGACTTCAGTAATAAAAATTGAGCATGTGGTCACAATTTGGCCTTAATTCCCATTAGCTGCAGTGAATACTGAAACCAGGACTTTAGCTGACAAGCCAGGGAAGGACTTGCAAATACCTGTGATAGTAGAAAAGTTTTTTTGTACAGATGATCTCAAGTCACCTTCTCCATTATACCATCCACATTCCTCAAAGAAAAAATCCAATGCAAATCAAACCAAATTAAAAAAAGGTTTAAATTTTCTGTGCTGAAAATCTTTCATCTATGTGTATGTTTTCCTGGAATTTATAGAAGCTGAAAATCATCCATGAGAGATCATGGTCCACCAGATTCACTTACCTAAACATTCTCATCATGGAACAATAGGTGAAAATGTGGTTTACTACTGTGCAATCCTATAACTACTAACCTTGGGAGTAAGTCCTATTGAACTCAATGGAACTTTCTTCTGAGTAGAAAGGTATAGGATTACAGGGACAATTTGCAATCTATATCCACTCGCCATGGGAGGAAGTTCTATCAAGCTCAGTGGGACTTCCTTTTGAATAACAGAGAGCTTTTGTTTTGTTTAGCTATAACACTGTTGTGTTTTCACTATGTTAGCCATTAGTCAGTTTCAATGGAAATACAGCACCGAGAGCCAATGTAAGTAATATAGCATCCTGTGCCAGCTGTTGCCTGGGCACATTTATGAGGTGCAATCAAATAAAAGTCAGCACTTACAATGTTTACACTTTTTATTTAAAAATAATCAAGTGCCATTTTCCCCAGGGGAAGGAGACAATGAAACGTAATAATTAAAAGAAAGAACACAGAAACAGTTGTGTATCTTAAGGCTGAGATTTCACCAGTTGTGAGACATGCACAGCACAGCAAATGCATGACCACTGATTTGAGAGATACAGGCAGGATCCTCAAACACTCAGTGGTGTCTCAATGCAACCACCACGCTGACATCCTGGCAGCTATCCTGGAACATTGCCAGGCCATATTATGATTCTAGGTCTTCAAAACTGAACAGCATAATCTAAGAGCGAAGTAAGACATATATTTTGAGTGTGGTGAAAGTGGTTTCTGTGCACTGAAAACAAATGCCTAGGAATGTAGCTAATGTGTGTCCAAACCATTTTCTCAATGTCTTCTAACATCCATACGGCTTCAGTCTCGCCACCACTCTGCAGGCAGCCCATGTAAAGGATTCAATGTAGCCATAATATATTGGGCTACTTCCAGTCCATGGATCTTCCTATCTTGACACCTGCCCTGAGACATGATATTTACGTCTAAGAATTTCAACAAATGTTTTCCCACTTATTCTTTAAAATCTCAAAATAGGAATACGAGAAGAGTTCCTCTAGCCTATTTAGTCCAGCATTCTGTTCCCACAGTGGCCAACCAAAAGCCTCCGAAAAGCTCACAATCAAAACAGGAGCAAAATCTTGGTTGGATTCCCCAGCAGCTGGTGCTGAGAGACATAACTTTAAAAGACACCCATCATGACTCATAGCCTTCAAATAATCTTATCCTTCATGAATTTGCCTGGTCACCTTTCAAAGCCACCCAAGTTGACAACATCAATACATGTGGTGTTAGCAAATTCCATAGTTTAGTGACATACTGTGAGAAGAACTTCCTTGAATTTCCTATCATTCCATTTCGTTGGTTGATCTAGGATTCTACAGAGAAAGGGGGGGGGGAATCCTGTCTTTCTCTTTTCATTTTCCCAATCATCTCCCCATCCTCCTACTGCATTCCTTTAACTGTCTTGTCATCCAATGATCCAGCTTCCTCTTTAGGAATACCACTGTCCATCAGCACCCCAACAAAATACTGAACTGGCCCCTCAATTCCCCAGACCAAACAAACCCTTCTGTGCACATTTGGGTTCATATTTTGTTTCATTATTGTATCCAAATAGCCGCTTCCCTTCCCTACAGCACAAGAAAGAGAAAATTAATATGTTAATTAACAGGGTGAAGAGAAGAAATGACAGCCATCCCATTGCCAAAAGTAAGCATTATGCTGAGTTTATAGGTCTGCCAACATTTTCTGAATTAATCTCACAAGGACTGGGAGAGGAAGGAACTCATAAATTCAAAGAGCAAAATATAAACAACGTATTTCATTCTTCATGTGTTCTAAAGCAGGAATCAGATGAAAAATACATTTACAAAAAACATATTGGAATTTGTTATCTGCCAAAAGAAAAACACAGAATGGGATGTGGTTATCTTACTGTTTTAAGAAGAATCAGAATTGGCTTGTGAATGGAACCACTCTTCCATATTCCTCCATCACTATTCATCTATTTTGGTATATATTTAGTACCAGCAATGTGATAGACATGACAAGAAAGTGCTGTGCACAAAGCACCTAATCACAATTAGTGCTCAAGATGAAGATAAGCAAGAAATGCTCCAAGAAAGACACTTTTCATTTTCAGCAATAAGAAAGATAACCACATTCACAGAAAACAATCTGTAGCAACCATAGTTAGGAAATCTTATATCTAAGCATAAACAAGCTACACCAAATATATAGCAGAGAAGTTTAAGCAGAAGCACGGTATAATGCTTGGATTTTACCAATCTACAGAACTTTTTTTTAAAATGGGTCCGCTGTTACAGCTGGCGTAATATAATTAGCCTAGAGGGTTAAATGTTAATTTCAATGCCTTTTGTAACAGCATACATGATCAGCCATACAGCATTCCATTTCTGTGCATCTGGCTGAAATGCAGTCCTTGCTTTACAAATTTACTCAGCATACATACTGGATATCGTATGGAAATCTGACTTTAGCACACTAAACTGAGCGCATTGAGAATGCATGAACTCGGCACAAAGTTCTACAACAAGAACAAGGCAACTTTCAGTAGAACCAACTTGAGGAGGTCTGCACTAAGCAGAGGAATACATTTTGTAGGACTGCTCCATTAAACATTATGCCAAAAGAACTTATTCAATGAGAATATTGTGGATACCAACACTGCCTATTTTATAAACACATCCTGAATATGTATTTCTTCTACCTAAATTTTAGAAGGCATTGTTCTGCTACCACAGGAATGCTGAAACTGAGCCTGTTTTTCTTAAAATGTTTCACGCAAGAGCCAGGCAAGCGCTCCCAAGATTACTCTTTATTGGCACAAGTGACTGTATAGGCTAATAAAAAGCATCTGAGCTTGAGGGGAGGCAATGGAGAGGGAACTTAATGTTTTGACTCCCAGGAGATGTTATGAACCAAATAGTGACATTTTCCCTTTTCTTCTAGAATGGTCCAAGAAACTTGTTGGTAGGCCAAGCATATGTTAAAAGACATCACGTCATATGCTAATACTTATATAGGCACTGTCACAAGTACAGATGGCTGATTAATTTAATAGGATCCATTAGAGTCTTAATTAAATTTGAGGAATTCTTCGTGTGAGCTCCACACTTGCTAGGTACAAGAAAAAAAGAATATATCCCAAAGTTTCAAGGTCCATTTCTTATTTTTCCTTTTATTGTTTAAACTTCCATCTTACCTCTCCACCACATGGGTCTCACGTTCTAGCATGAACATGAGAAGAAAGATTAAACTATTAAGAGTCATTAGGTCACAACCTGGAGCTTATCCTTTTCTTAAAAGCCATGCTATGGCAAACTTTAAAAAAATGCAAGCCACGGCTTCTCCCCATCTCCAGCTGCTCATCTTCCATGCCCACCTGCTGAACAAAGTGTGTGTGTGTGTGTGTGTATATATATAGCATTTATTTCTATACCGCTTATCAACTAAGTGTTATCTAAGCGGTTTACAATGTATTTTTAGCTAATTGCCCCCAACAAGCTGGGAACTCATTTTACTGACCTGCGAAAGGATGGAAGGCTGAGTCAACCTTGGAGCCTGGCAGGATCGAACTCATAACCTTGTGGTTGCAGTACTAGCATTTAACCACTGTGCCACCAGGGTAGTATTAAGTCTGGCAGGTGGACAAGTGGGGATAAAGAAGAGGAAAGACCATTTCCATGGTGCAACTTGGCAACCTTAATTACAGTAAACTATATTATTGATGACAAGTCCTCACCCATTTTGCAGGATATTAAAGCCATTTATGTAGCCAAGGTGGAAAAGAATGAAAGATGGAGGTCATTCTGACCTCAGTCACACAATCTAAATTGCATCCTCTAGACCGGAGTGGAATCAGCAGAATACAGTGCCTTATCCTCCTATCCTGCAAAACTGGTCATTAAGATACCATGACTAGTATTATCCAAAGCTGTTGAGAGATTTAGATGATCAACAGGGTAACAGTCCCGTATCTATCACCCGGAGCAGGTCATCAGTCAGGGCGGCTAAGGTTGTTTTAGTACCCCATTATAGCTAGAAACCAGACTGAAATCCAAATTATGCTCCTCAGGATGGGATAATTTATTTTTTCATGTTCACATAAAGTTTAAGTAAAAGCACATGCTAAACTTGAGAATGGCTACATGACTTCATCTATGTGCTGTTTGTTACACAAGTATTAAGGAGAATGTATCAGATATAATACTGTTTAACCAAGCAGGATGGATGGTGAATTTCACAACATTGACAGCCAAAGATTCAATATGTCCATGGAATATTAATTGTATACATTCCTCCTTTTCACAAACTAAGCTCTAGTTCTCATTCAGAAAAGACAATTCAACTGTAGTTTCAGAGCTTGCAAGGGACTTTTTGACTGAGAAGTTTTAAAACTGATTACACTTCCAGGACAAGCTAATTCTGAATGTATTTTCCCCACATTGATGTAAAAGGCATCTCCATCTAGCATCTTGACAGCAACACAAATAGCAGAATTTGCCAAAGGCTAGAAATGAACAATAAAATCCCTGTCTTGATGCTTTATATGTTCCTGGTCATGTTCCTGGTTTCTTAAATTCCCCTCCATTCAGTTACAACTAAAGCTTTGGATATTAAAAAAAAAAAAAAAGGTCTTCCTTACCCATATAAGAATCCTAAATATATTTTTAACCCATATTTCCTAGCAGGATTTTAAAGCATAAAACACGGCATTTCCATAGTGATGTTATTTTCTTTAGCTATTTAAGGTACGCTTGCCTGCATCCTGCTACTATTCAATGGAGCACTGATTCTCAGTTTGATAAAGGAAATAGATTTGTCTGCTCCTTTCCAGAAACATATGGGAAGCTCCTACATGTAGACACAAATCTTTGAACTGAAGCAATTATTGTCCTGTGGATCACAGGCCTGATCCACAATGTTAGGTGCATGCTCGTGCTTGTTTTCATCTACAAAAGAAAATGTTCCACATATCTGCAGCAACTACTGAATGTAAGGGACGGTCTTCTCTTCATAAGCCAAAGCTGTGAGAACTCTGGCATATTGGTTACAAGAGGAGTCCTGGGTCATCCTGCCCAATCACTCTCATTTACCACAGGAGCAACTCAACCAATCCCAGAGCTTTGTTTTGTGGTTTGTCTATCATGTCACCCAGACACAAGCCCCTTCTCTTCCCTTGTTTGTTCTTTTTCTAAAAAGTCAGAGAAGTAATTCAAGGTAGGTTTGCTTCTCTAGTTTGTTGAGACAAACACACCAGAGAAGTGGGAAGCATTCCTCCCCACCAGGTGTGATGAATAAACCATGGAGCAAAGATGGTGGTTTGTTTAGCTGCTCCTGCCACAAGTAGGGTTGATTAGTGTGTTCACCACTGCTTGAAACCAATAATCCAGAGTTCCTGTATCATGTGACTATAACCATGGGGAGGTGGTATAAGAATTCCCTACCAAATCCAGAACTAGATAAATCATTGCTGAATTTTAAATATCTCTTTCCTAAAGGACTGTGGCACTTGTTCTTTTAATCTGCTTGTAACAGTGGATTACTCCTTTGCTGTATACTTTCAAAATTAGCCACGCTGCTAACAGAACAGGAAAAATCAAGACTGATCATGGCTGTCTCGCCTCTCACACTGCTGATCTATTTCAGACATCAGGCAGAAGAAGCCCTTGGCTATGGAAGTTCATGACACAAGAAACATGTTCATCTCTAAAAGTTCAGCAAAACACTTCCCTACTGTGGCCATAGCAGGCGTGCTATTCGTCTGGAACATGACCTCTGAAAGAGTTATCTCCTCTGACACCCTAATGGAAATTCAACATACAGAGCAATTGGAGGATCACATATCAAGTGGCCATTTTCCACAAAGCAATGAAGTGCACAAAGCCCTTGAAAAATTTTTTCATTTTTCTATTTTGATGAAAATAACTGTAGGGTAGCCAATTAATCTTCTATTAGTGTGAGTGAGGAGAAATAGCATTCTTTAGTGATTATAATTAATGAGATCAGTAGAAACTTCAAGTCAAGCACCCAATAATATCTCAGCAGTGCGTTTCATCACAGGGCATTTCAATATCCTTTTAAAATACCCTCTTCTTTGGCTATTAGATGCAGACCCATTTGTCACATTTTAGAACGTGACTGCTTTGAACTCTGCAGACCTAACAGAAACTCCAAAAGTATTTTAAAGAGACTGCTTCTTTGAGCATATCTTTCTACTCCAAGGTTATCCAATCAAGCAAGACACTTTCAGCCTCACAACTCAACCCTGCTGGTTCAGGGCCTTTGCTATCTGTTCAGTTACCGGTCAGTTACTACTTTAGGTGAGTTTATCTTTTACAAGTAAGCACATTCACATGGACTTTATGCTTTCTGTCAAGCAGGGACAGCAGCAAATGTCCCAGGTCAACCTTCACAGTAAGGAAAAAGCAGGTACATCAAGATGTGCAGGAAAACCTAAGGATATCAGCTTTGATGGTATAAATACCTGGAATTTTAAAGGGCCATACATGAGTATTGCTTTCTTTACATTTGTTGTTGCAGTTTATTTCTATTTTTATATTCTTTATATCTGTCATGTCTTTAACTTACATAATGCTACTTTTTCTTTGAAGTTTTCTGGGGAATGTATGTGTGTATGTGCCCTCAAGTAGCCTGTCGACTTGTGGAGACCCCATGAATTTCATAGGGTTTTCTTAGGCAAAGAATACTCAGAGGTAGTTCTACCAGTTCCTTCCTCTGAAATATAGCCTGCAGCACCTGGTATTCATTGGTGCTCTCCCACCCAAGTACTAATCAGGGCTGCCTGGCTTAGCTTCCAAGATTCTGTTTCTAATAAAAGCTTTGCTTTTATGAGTTATAGAGGTCTCAGAATCTCAATATTATATTGTGACCATGAAGAACAATAATAGGCCCATCCACTCTGAGTGCACTGTTCAACTCAAACATAGTTTCCTTTCCAGTCTCTTCACACAAAGTATAATTGCTTTATGAATCTTGCCTTGATACTTAGCCTTAGTAAAGAGGAAGATAAATAACAACAACAGCAATAGGAATCTTTCTGTGGAAAAGTTCTGACTTCCTTCTCTTTTCTTATGAGGGCCCTCTAGTAACTTTATTTCTTTTTTAAAAAAAAAAAATTATGCTAGTTTCTAGAGGCCAACTCTGTTCAATAGGCAACAACCTATCTGACTACATCTACACAGGGTTTATGAGTGTGCAGAGTAATTGTGGTAACAACAATAACTACAGAAAAGTAGTTCCCTATCCTTATCTTGAGGATCCCCTTTGTTGGTACAAGGATTTTTTTTTTATTTATTTTTTTTGCAAAGGCTGGACACCAATCAATCACTATCCTATTTCATTCCTCAGCCTTCCATCAATATTAAATACTTTTTTTAATACAGGGCAGGAAAGGACAAAGAGATCAGTGCAAAAGGCTTTCAGAAACTCTCATTTTCATTTGAAGAATTCAATGCAATGTCTTGACAGAAGGCCAAGTTTTCTAAAAGCTCCAAAGAAATTTGCTGAGTTTAGCATGAGAGCTAAGTGACATTTTTCTACAAGTTTTTTTTTTAAAAATCATTTTCTCTTGTTGTTTTAAAAATGAAGTATTGACTGTAATAATCACTGGCAGCCTGATACTGAAATCTGTTTTTGTTTCTAAAGGCATGCACATTTGTTAGTTATTTAGAAGAATCTCATGCAGACTGGAGTAATGAACAGAGCAATGTTTGTTTAAAATATAAAGAAGTATATATAGTGAATATACAGGGGAAGGGGAAGGGCGGAGGTTTAAAATACCAGACCTTTCCAGATCTGAAGCAAGTCTTTCTTCTCTTGCTGTAAAATTATATTCATTTCCCCACCCAAATATATAACCTAATTCTTCTGCTTAGACTGTACCAGTCCAGCAAGCAAGTCTAGAAGGATCTACATCACAATGTAGGCAACTTGTTGCAGGTTGCTCTTGGAACTATGTAACATTTTCAAAAAACATTTTTCTACTAACACAAATCCCCATTAAAGTCTTTATTTGTTTTTGTTTTATACACTTAACACAAAACTGATATAAATGATTCAAGTTTCACTTCACAGACTGCCAGTATCCATTTCTGTGCATTCTATCGACAATCCTTCGGAAATGTTTACTCCAAATTTTCTGGCCTTCTTTCAGAGAATGAGAAAGACAACTGTCTTACAGCTATTCAAAGTGATAGCCCATGGACCAGTGCCAGTCCCTGAATCACTGGCTGCCAGTTCCTGGCAAGTGTCCAGGGATGAAAGAAATAATCGTAGCCAGTGGATGCAAATATTCTGCTAGTCCTTGGCACACTACGGAAAAAAAAATAACTTTTTACCATGTAGTGTAAGAAGAAACTTATTCAGAAGCCCAACTATGGTCATTTCCACACTAGCCTGTTATAGCGCAATGATTCCACTTTCAACATCCACTGGTATCCTGGGGTTTGCAGTTTCGGGAGGGGCCGGCTGGCCCCTTCTGAAACTGCAAACCCCAGGATTCCAGAAGATGTTGAAAATGCATCGTGCTATAACAGGCTAGTGAGGAAATGGCCAAGTGTTACAGTGCCATTATTCCACTTTCAGCATCCTGCGACGTTCTGGGGTTTGTAGTTTACTGAGGCGAAAGAGCTCTCTGGCTGAGATTTCTAAATACCCCTCTCAAAACTGCAAATCCCAGGATTCCATAGGATATTGAAAGTGCATTATAACAGTGTAGTGCGAAAATGGGCTATGACCAGACTTTGGAATTGTTACTTTTTTGGATTACAAGCCCTGCCAGCATAGCCTATATCTGTGTTCTCTGCCATGGGAGCTTCAGGCCTTAAATATAGGTTGATGGCATAACATCTCCAAAAAGGCCCACCTTGCACCAATGTCACTATGGAGTAGGCAAATGCACTATTTAATTCACCCAGGAACTCTAAATTGTGATACTGTTGCTCTTAGTGCATTTTAATATTTTATCAGTTGCCAACACACTGGGTGTGTTGAAACACTGTGTTATTAAGCTGTGTTGTAAACCACCTTGGGATCTTTTAGAATGAAAGGCAATGTATAAATATTTCAAACAAATAAAAGTGCTCTATTACTTTCTGGAGAAACATGTTGCTACCAAAAGCTAAACAGGAACTACTATCATCCTATCTTTATATTCCACTTCTTAAGACATGCAGCGAGGTATATGAAATCTTATTCCCAGTGCAGTCATGAGTGAAATTGAGAGGCTCTTGACTGGGCCAAGAGTGAGCCAGGATCTATTCCCAGCACTCTCTGTAGCACCTTCTTCAGTTGCTTCTCTGCTAATGGTTTATTTTGTACTTGTGCCAGGGTAACAGTTGAACATTTATGAGTTGTTCTCTTGTGGTAGATCCCTCTACACAAAACAACCATACAGTATTAAGTATTTAACAGCATCTAGTTCTCTTTTGTGCAAAATAGCGTATGTTTTCAATACTAGCCTAATAAACAACAAATGCAGCAATGTACAACTCTACCGACTCTGTCAGAACATGAAAAGTCTTATTTATGGCTTGTTTTTAATGATGAACAGTGGCTTTCTCCACAAGCCTTCCCCAGTAAACCCAAATCTCAACGCACAGCTAATGCATAAAACTACTGTAATGTATATTACCCAAATGCTCCAATCTATATGATTGTGGAATGCTAGTTTATTTAATCATACACATTAGAATAAGGCATGATTTAAGATCTCGCATTTAGTATAAACTAATGGAACCTGACTCGTTCACTGTTTTGTATGGCCACGAGAATCACCGGTACAAAAGCGTTAGAAAAATTAAGTCTAGGAATGTACCCAACTTATGAATTCAGCATTAAGGATGAAAAGACTATTAGAAAATATTCAAAAATTGACTGGAAGACATGTTATTTGAATGTAGAGAAATTCTGATGAGAAGAATTCTGGACTGACAAGAGTCTTTGCAGATCAGGACTTAATTCTGCACAAAATTTGCACATTTGTTTTGCACAGAAAACAGCATATCTGTGCAGGAATTAATATTTTGGTGCCAAAATAGTATTTTCTATATCTTGAACTATGAATATAGCCTTTAAAACCTGTGTGGTTTTGAAAGACTTTTTTTGCAGCAGTTGGGGGCAATCGTAACACTATTTGGTACTTCCATCACAATGAAACACCCTGATCTCAATATCTGATTCACAGTTCTCACAACCCCTTTCTTTTGTTGCTGTCTTCTCTTGCAGCCCCTGCTTTAAGAGCCTAACGCTGGCAGGGACCACAAATGGAGGGAGTTGTGAGTCATGTGGCAGTGACCATCCTAGAGGCCACCCTGCTGTCATTCCTTCAAAGTAGACCAGAGTATATTTTTCCACCAGAAATAATACCACTGAATGGGTGAGTATGGTTAGAAATAGGGAAATAATTACAACAGCCATGACCGCCCTTACCACAAAACAATGCTAGATAGATGCAGAAAATATACAGACAAATGGCATTGCATCAATCTATTTTATTTTAAATGGTCAGGTTTCCACAGCAGATGAAAACTACATGTGAGGTTGGGAAATGAAAGCACATCATCCAAGCACAAATAATCTGTAGAGCATGACAATATCCCTCCCTGGTTTCACTCTGAAAACCCAATAAAGAGGGTGTTTGCATAATACCATTTCACAGTTGGTGGATTTTCTTTTCTTTTCCTTTTGCGTATCATTTTTGATGAAAAAGGGAAAATGACACTGCTCTAAAAATAGCTGAGCAGCCAGAAATTAGATGGCCACCATTTGTTACCGTGAGATCTGCTGAAAAGGGGCAAGTCACTCATGCGGACTGTCAGCATGCTACATTTCTAAAATCAGCTTAATTCATTTTGCTATAAATGGAAACCATGCTTTCAGTGTATGTTGTGGAAGTTAGTTAAATACGTGCAAGGACTTGCCAAATGGTACTTTCTATAAAAGAGGGGAAAGAGTCTCATGAATTGAAAGCAGTGTTTTGGTTGAAAAAAGTAGGCTCCCAGAATGAAAAAGCTTCTTGTAATTAGATATCAAAAGTCTAATGTCATTTATGAAAAAACAGAAACTACTTTATGAAACTGATTGTGTTTACAGTTTGGAGCCCAAAGTCTGCCCTCCTATAGCTACTGTTTTATGTAACTGTATTTATGGCCTGCAACAGAGCTACTTCCTACTCAGAGCTAAACTCTGGATTATGCATTTATCAAGGGAATGTTGAACAGGGTATGTCTCTCCTTGGTTACTCTTTGCAGCAACAACAGACTTATGCAGAAAAGAGATACAAATAGTCCAAAAGGGGAATCCATCAGCATCACACAGGATTCTGTAGAGATCAACAGATCAATACTTTCAAAAAGACCACCAAATCACAAGGCTCAAAGGTGCCTCAAAAATTGTCTTCTCCGACACTCAGTCAGTGCAAGAAATCCATTGCCACAACACTCTTAATAGGTGGTTGCATTAGATTCCCCCTATTTCTAATAAAAAAGATCCCACTACCTTTCAAAGCAGTAACTTCCTCAGGCCTACAGACCTTAACATTAAGAGGTTCTTTGCAATGTTTAGTCAAAATCCCTTGTGTTATAATTTGAAGTTGCTGGTTTAGGAACTATCCTTCGGAGAAACACAAAACTTCCTCCAACATCTATGTGACTACCCTTCAAAAGCTATCATATCACCACTTTTTTTTCTTCTTCAGGCCCTTCAGTATTTTCACTGCCCTTCTCTAGCCACATTCCAATTTGTCAGTATCATTCCTAAACTGCGTTATCCAGAACTGGGCATGATACTCCAACGAAGTGTGATCCAAGCAGAATGGACCAGTACTGTTATTTCTCATGGTCTGGACAATGTGCTTTTTTGTTCATGCACCCTAGAACTTCATTAGCTTTTACACAATTCAATCATACTCCTGACTCTTGTTTAGCTTGTGGTTACTAACACTTTTAGACCTCTTTGACATCTACTGCTGTCATTCTAGGTACCATTCACCCTGGGTTTGCCTATCTGATTCTTCCTAAGTAAATCCAAAATCTTTTCATTTCACATCTGCTTGAATAGTTGTCGAATTTGCAAGCATTTTCCAGTTTTCCACTTGTTGCACTTTGGAGTTGCACTTTAATGGCTGGTGAAAGAATATTATGCTTTATTCTACCCATCAGCAACGTCTTTAAACTAGGGATGGGCAACAGATGATCCTCCAGGTATTTTTGGGCTGCATCTTTCATCATTGGCTATGCTGGCTTAGGTTGTTGTTGTTGCAGTGCAGGAAGACGTGGAGGCTTACAAATTGCCTAACCATGCTTTAAAGTCAGAATTGTAAGAGTTTTACTCAAAAAAACAGAAAGAAAATAGAAAATGCATACTATGTGCCACAGGCAAAGACTAAGAGATAAAAGATGTGAACAGGTTATTAGAATAATAGAATCACAGAGTTGGAAGAGACTACAGGGGCCATCAAGTCCAACCCCCTGCTATGCAGGAACACCCATCAAAGCATTCCCAACAGATGGCCACCCACCCTCTGCTTAAAAACCTCCAAAGAAGGAGACTCTACTACATTTGGAGGCAGCATATTCCACTGCCGGACAGCTCTGACCATCAGGAAGTGCTTCCTGAGGTTCAAGTGGAATCTCCTTTCCTGCAGCCTGAATCCATTGCTCCTTGTCTTAGTCTCTGGAGTGGCAGAGAACAAGCCCGCTCCCTCCTCAACATGACATCCCTTCAAATATTTAAACATGGCTATAATGTCCCCTTTTAACCTTCTCTTCTGCAGACTAAACATACCCAGCTCCCTAAGCTGTTCTTCACCATTTTGGTTGCCCTCCTCTGGACACACTTCAGCTTGTCAATATCCTTCTTGAATTGCGGTGCCCAGAACTGGACACATTATTCCAAATGAGGCCTAACCAATGCAGAATAGAGTGGTGCCATAACCTCCCTCGATCTAGACACCATACTCCTATTGATGCAACCAAGAATCACGCTGGCTTTCTTGGCTGCCGCATCACACTGCTGACTCATGTTCAGCTTGTGATCTACCAAGACTTCAAGATCTCTTTCACACGTACTGCTATCCAGCCACGCATCCCCCATCCTATACTTGTGCCTTCCATTTTTTTCTGCCTAAGTGCAGGACCTTACATTTCTCTCTGTTGAAACTCATTCTGTTAGCTTTGGCCCTGCTCTTCAATCTGTCAAGGTCGTTTTGAAATTTGATCATGTCCTCTGGTGTATTAGCAACCTCTCCCAATTTGGTATCATCTGCAAATCTGATCAGCATGCCCTCCGCTCCTTCATCCAAGTTATTGATGAAGATGTTGAATAGCACTGGGCCCAGGACAGAACCCTGTGGCACCCCACTAGTCACTTCTCTCCAGGATGAAAAGGAGCCATTGGTGTGCACCCTTTGGGTTCGGTCAGTCAACCAATTAGAAATCCACCTAACAGTAGCCCTGTCCAGCCCGCATTTTACTAGCTTCTTTGCAAGGATATCATGGGGAGCTTTGTCAAAGGCCCTACTGAGGTCAAGATGTGCTATGTCTACAGCATTCCCTTTATCTATCAAGCTTGTAACCCTCTCATAAAAAGAGACAAGATTAGTCTAGCATGACTTATTTTTGAGAAATCCATGCCGGCTTTTAGTGATTACAGCATTGCTTTCTAAGTAATTACAAACTGACTGTTTAATGATCTGCTCTAGGATCTTTCCTGGAATTGATGTCAGGTTGGCCAGGCAATAATTATTTAGGTCCTCTTTTTTTCCCTTCTTGAAGATGGGAATGACATTTGCCCTCCTCCTGTCTGCTGGGACCTCTCCTGTTCTCCAAGAGTTCTGAAAGATTATTGCAAGTGGTTCAGAAATGATTTCTGCCAGTTCTTTTAATATCCTTGGATGTAATTCATCTGGCCCATGGGTCTTCTATATACTAATTTCTTATTACCTTTTAAAACTCACTGCCACATGTTGTAGCAATGATATGCAATACAGGCTTGTCTACAAGTTAGCAAAGCCTCTAACAAATAAGTCCTTTTATGCCTTGCCCAGCTCCATCTTCTTCCTTGTCCTCTGTCTAGCTCTTTCTAGTAGCATCAGCTTTGGGAGGATGGTGAAGGACAGCGGCAGAAACACTCAGTGCTAGGTCGCAGAAGCGAGTCTGAAGTAACCTATGCAATATAACATTTGAGCTGGGAAAAAACATGATTCTGCTCTAAGTGAGCCCTCAGTAGCTATGTTTGCCTATCTACAGCAGGCAATGAGAACAGCTGCTTCCAGAATCCTTTGTGGGGCATGAGTGAAGAGCAAAACAGAAAGAAAATGGGAGGGCAGATTTACTTGCCTCACCAGCTATGCTGGGATGTTTTTCCTATGCTTAGAATGTTTTTGCTTACTTATGCAAGGCTAACCTGACCTGGTTGTTTTATTTCACATGTGCACGAGGTTACTTTTGAGTAAAAAGTTTGCTGAAACACATTCATCTTCTCTTCCCTTTTGTGGTGCAGGAACTTAATTATTTCCATGATATTTTTAGCTCTGGCACCAACTTTTCTCTTAAAGTAATGCCCAGGAACACATCTACTTCATTAATTTATGTATGCCTGCTCAAATGGTTTTCAAAAAGGCTGATCATCTTTCTGAGGTCCTCTTGCCAGGCAGTTTTCCAAAGATGAAAGTGACTAGCAGGGACTATAGCTATCTCTTTGTTTTATTTCCTAAGTTGTAATCATGATACAGTCCTTAATGGTTGGAACAATGTTCCTGTTTACATCATACGACTCCTATTTGTGGGGAAATCATAGTTCTTCTCTGTGATCTCAATTCATACAGTGTTTTGTTCAGGAAATCAGAATGTATTTGTCTAAACAGAACACAATCTCTTTGTCAAAATGTGGTGTTTCACAAGATTTGGAAGAGAAAGAAAGGAGAATAAGAGAAGCCAAGCTATTCTCTAAAACCAGTCACCAGCGGCTCATAAAAACATGCATTTTTAAGTTTACTTAACAGGATTCACTTTCAAATCCTGGGAGAAAAAGTTTGCTGCGTTGCTCTGTGCAAGATACTTGCAAAGGTTAAGATGTGAGCTGTCACCATTCTGCTATACATCCCATTACAGGTGGGGGAGGGGAGGCCTGGCTACTCTAATTTTCCATCTCTGCAGCCAGACTCCCTCTAAACAATTTCCTGTGCCCGTTTTACGTTAGAGACTAAATTGTTGCTAATGCAAGGATTCAGTTAACCGCAACCGATAGACAAATACCTTTACTTATCACTAATGGATTACAACACTTGACTGCAAAAGCCATTTAAACCTTAAACAAAAGCACATTCTGCAATGTACATTTACATCCACAGAGTCAGACAGCTGCTGCTATAGCACATTTTTATTACGCCTGTGAGAGGAGGGAAAAACCTACATGAATGGCAGGAACTTGATTTTTGTTGCATGCTTGCACACTTAAATAACTAGGTTAGTTGACTTTGTGAGTCCTAAATGTAACATAGCAAAAATAATAACTTGCAACATAAACAGATGCATGGGAGAAAAGCACATTAACTAGTTTGGTATTTAAATATAAGCATCCATATACATTAGTCATACATATTTATATTAGAAATGCATGGAGTATTTTCCAGCAAGAATAAACAGTTGTAACTACAATTTCATTAGGCAAAGTTCAAGAAAACAATTGTGACATCTAATACGAAACACTGCAGTGCATCAACGATAAAAATTCATATGCATGTGTATTAACATACAATTCTATCATGAATATTTATATGCAGTAATAGAAAGACTTAAGACAGGACCATACATACGTGTTGTGCACAAGATTTGAACCATAAATGCAAACTGGTCACTGGGTATTAGCCAGGTTCAGGAGACCTGGTCAGCAACTGTATACGTGTTCTAAATTATGCTCCACAAACCCCAGCTAACAAGTGGAACCAAGACGGCTTCCAGTTCCATTAAGAAATAGTTCTTTGGTGGTTCATTTGAAAACCACTGCTGTCTTTGTTCCCCACACTACAAATATAGAAATATACAAATATAATATTAAATTGTTACACAATGTGCCACAAAATCAGTACGTAAAGCAATATTTTGGTAAATATTTAAATAACTTAATATCTAAATAAATTTAACACACTCAGCCCTTCACATGTGTGGGTTTAACTTTCATGGATTTGATTATTTGCAAGTTTCTCCAACCTGTGCCCGCTGCTGGAGCTTCTTTTCTAGGAGAACCTTCTCTCTTGGAGGCTCTGAGCAAGTTGCACGGACTGTTAAAAACCCACTCCAGACCTCGTCTTCCACAAGCCACTGCCTAATCAGCTAAGTTCGGCTTGCAGCCTGATTTCTCAGCACCACAAATCCTCTCCCGATGCCCCCCCAAACCTAAGGAAGGAGATGGGTATAAGAGAGGAAGTATAGGGCCAGCATGACAATCTACCCCTTCTCCTTTTCCTGACCTGGTTTGGACCCTGGGTACCCATTCTCCATGCCATGCCTCAGCTCCCTTCCCACAGACACAGACACACATTTTGATATTTGAAATTTTTCCACTTTTGGTAGGGTCCTGCGACCCTAACCCTAGTGAATGTGGAGGGCTGACTGTAAAGTATACTGTATTGTTTGCATAATTTTAAAGGAAGATGTGCAGAGAGAACTAATGTGGTAGAGTGGCTTCAATCTTAAGCAAGGACCCTGGGAGACGAGAGTGTGAATCCCTGCTCCACCACAGAAATCCACTAGTTAACCTATGGCAAGTGGCACTCTCTCAGCCTAAGAGGAAGCCAATGACAAGCCTCCTCTGACTAAATCTTGCGAAGAAAATCCTAGGAAGAGGTTGCCGTATGTTGAGAGTTGATTTGGAGGCACATATAAACAACATATTGCCAAGACAAAGCTTCTGTTGGTTGACAGGCATATTTGCTTCCAAAAACAGCACAGTCTTTTGCTCAGTCTGGCCCTAACACTGGTTTCCCTTGAGAGTGATTTTGGTGAAATATAATTGGATGAAATGCTGTGACATCTGAAATTAAGTGTTCTTTAATTTCTTTACCTTTACCTATGTTTTTTTCCTTTGCTGTCCCACTCGCCTTTTCTCCATCTTCTCAAGCACAGTAAACTTGGAGCATATGGGGCAGCTTTCTGTTTCCTTGTTTGTTTTACTAGTGATGAGTGCAGGGAGACATCCAAAATCCAAAAAAGAATAAATTACAGCTGTACAGCATTTACCAGATCCAATACACTGTAAAAGTACTTTCTTTAAGATCAGGCAGAGCTCCTTTCTAAATGGAATTTTCCAAAGCAACAGCAGAGATGGACATTGCTGAGGATAATAATGGAATAATGCAGGATCCCCTCTAGTGCATCAATCAGTGAGAGTCTCAGTCCAAAACCTGCGGGAGCTGATCCTGCATTGTGCTTCCAAATTTCCCACTCGCTCTCTTTGGAGCCCTCTGTGTGTGGGTGGGGGTGTGGCTGGGCACACATATTTGGGAAGAATGCCTGAGCAAGGCAATAACAAGCAAAGATACGGGCTATGCTTTTGTACTGCCTATTTTTCTCACACCACTTGGACAGTCCAGGCACCGAAAAATTCAGTGTGAACCATTTGATATGGCAACATGTGGTGTAAGCCTGGAATCTGTTGGCAACAAATCAAGTGCTGTTTTTGGTAAACTGCTTCACTGATCTTCCTTCTCCAAGTCATAATTCCAACCATCCCCCGTGAGCATTCTCTGTAGAATTGAATGGCAGCCATGAAGTAAGATGCAGGTCCACAAGGTTTGCAAACTCTCCATCTATCGAGATAGAGATATGTTCAAAATAAACTTTTTAATTATTTTTAGAAAATATGTTTTTAATAGGATATAAATTAGCACAATAATTGTTTCTCAGTTTATAATTTTTATTTTAATATATAAGGTTCCTGGAAGGAACATTTCTTATCTTCCCGGCAGTTGCCTTTGTCATCTTAAAAATTCTGCCTGGAGAGTCCTGAGAAATATAGGATGGAGCACAGGGGCTGCTGGAGGAGAAGGAAAACAGACGGAAGCACCAGCCTTTGATTTCATCACTGTTACGCAATTACAGCATACGTTGCTTTTTTGACTGGCTTGCTGATGCCTGGGCCATTTTGTAAAAGAAAAATGAATTCCTTTTAACTTATGCAGCAAAGTATAGACCTATATGAAACATCTGATTGTAATCTTCAATATGTAGCACTCAGAGGATCAAAGAACAACAACCTATACTAGTCTATCTAGCTCAGTATTGTCTACTCTACTCCATCTGGCCAGTGACTCTCTGGGGTTTCTTGTAGGAATTTTTCCTACCGCTACCCCATAAAGATACAAGAGATTGGGTCTTCAACCATCTGCGTGTAGATTGTGCATTCTACCACTGTCCCTCCTTACTAGATCAATGCAGGAGCCAATAGGACATCATGGGAGATTTTAGTCTCACCAGTCCTATTTTACATTTGCTGCAGATGGAGGAGTAAGAAGAGCAGCCATACATTACAAAAGAAAAATTATTAGGTTGTATTTTAATATTACAATGTTGCTGTGTGGCACAGTTTTAGAGTTTGGTCATTTCTAAAATTCTCTTTTTAGAGATGGAAATTGTTTGTCCACTTTCTGTACATAACCTCGAAAGAAGGCCTTTTGGGCTGAAATGTTCCAAATACATAAATTACGGGAATGTGGGAAGTGGTCTCTCTTTTCAAATGTGTTTTAGTTGAATTTTTTTTGTTTGAGTGTGTGTGTGAGAGTTTAAAATCCATACTCTACTATGTCTTCCTAACAAAAATACTTTATCTGAGCTTATCCGGCTTTTATTGATACACTTTTCCTTCTCTAAGGCATAAAGGCTAACAAATAGTTAGATATATTTAGCATGCTTGTATGTCATTCACTGAACAAAGCAACTTCTGTGAAATGAATGGCTTTCTCCATTATTGTCCTCAGCTGTTCTAACTATCATCAAGGGAAATAGCTAAGAGTTCCCATAACTCAGGCCCATGCTATTTATATTTCAGTGTCCAGATGGGACGTCTAGTTCCAACAGGTGCTTAATAGGAAAGCTAAGGCTACAGGTCAGCTTCTGGAGTTTCCTTTGGCTGCAAAATCAAATAACCTATTTGCTCTCTGACCCCTTTATGGACCATGAAAATAGATGAGTGAAAATGCAAAATTCAAGTAGCAACATGAAATTCTGAACTATCACAGTCACAGAAATTCATCATTTCAGTTCTTTCATTTGACTCAAATCTTTTCCAATAGGAATCAATGCCAAAGCCACCCCAGGCACAAGCCATCAAACTAGTCACTATCTCCTTGTTTTAGTGAGAACTCTCTGATGAAAAGAATTATGGGGATTTCTTTGCACCTACCTGTTCACCCAACCATTTTAAAAATATAGGACAGTTTAAGCTAACCCCACTATTTAGACAACCCCAATGTAACAATACTTAGGGATGGTCTGAAATACTGGGGAAGTTTTTTTCTGTGCTATATTTAAAATCCCACGCTTAAGCCCAGTTTTAATTCCAACTGGAATAAATTCCCATTGGTTCAGTAGGTCTGCTCTAGCTGAGATTCTCAGCTGGATTTAGTCCAAAACTGAACTAACTTCCAGTCAATGTAATCAGACAGTTAGTTAGTTAGTATGTAACCACAGAGTTCAAGAGCAACTAGTCTGGATCTAACTCTGTGTCATGGGGGTGGAGAGTGAATCAAGGAATGAAGACAAAAGTGGTGTGATTTAGGAAGTAGCAAGGGCATCATGTGCATCAGGAACATTCACACAAATAGTTCACTGTGTGTAAATACACCCTGAAAAGGATTTTTTGTTTGTTTGTTTGTTATTCTTGGCTCCAGGAATAGTTGAGACAAAGCATCAGTCCACATTTTGATACAAACATAAGCCTTGAAGGATTAAGACTCAAAGGATTCTTCAGTTTCCATAATTTCTCTTCACCCTACATACTTCAATTCATTGTCTTCTGGTTCCCCAGAAAACTTAATGGATGGAGGGAAGTTATAGTATGTGAGAGAAGGAGGCAACACTTGAGACTAGAATACAAGCCTTGTTTGTATAGGCCTAGATCCAACATGACACTACTGGAATGAAAAATACTATGAGCACAGATGCTCCCAAATGACCTTTGCACAAATGACTGTGCAGGAGGAAGTGTATACATTGCAGCCCTCTTGTGTAATAGGACTAAGAGGCACATATACTGTTTGTGTACTACCAATGTAGGAAAGAAGGAAGGAAGGAAGGAAGGAAGGAAGGAAGGAAGGGGCTGAGATCCTACTTCGATTTGGTAGAGCATAGCATTCTCCTAGGCATAGTTGTGATCCCTTCCCCTCTCCCGGTTGGCTGAGTCCAGTGTCCACTTGTAGTCCTGCAGCTGGATGCACAAGGATGACATCTTGGATCCCCGGAGGTCAAAGAAAATTCTTCTTTCTTTATGAGCCTAGTTGCAGGAACAAAGCCAGATGTGTCTTGGACACCCGCTGTGATCTGCCAGCCACTATATGGATGCAAGGAGTAGTGCCCAGCCAGCACAGAGTTAGGTGGCAGAGGCTGGGTATTGTTGTGGGTGAAGAATGGATGCTTCTGTCTGTAGTGACCAAAAAAAGGATATATACAGGCACAGTTTGCTGCATCCACATATGTCACCAGCAGGACTTTAGTCAAGGACAGAGCATTAAGTGACCATTAAAATGTTTCATTCACAATATAAATAAATCAGTTATTGCAAAATAAATAAACAGCACTTTTTATCATGCTAACTGTAGAAATTTCCACTTGTAAAATGGGTCTGGCTGGCACCGTGACACCATTGGATTCAGGTCATAGTGGCAAAACACAGTTTGTATCACGAAGAAAGAAATATAAAGAGAGTAAAGCTCTGGAGGATGCCATAATCCTTTGTCAATTTGAGAGGGAATAGGTGAAGAGGGGTCCCAACACTGTGAAAATGGATGGGGAAAAATGGTTGAGGGCAAGGAAGTGGAATGAATCAAGAGAATGCATGACCTTTCCCATCTCCCTTATTTGTGTTATTTAGATTGCTGACAGCCTGATAAGTGCCATACCTACTGAAACATGTAGCAAAACCTTGGATCTAGCTTTACCTCTACAGATTTCTAAACATTCAGTCTGGACTGAAACTAACCAGCACTTCGCTTTGTAAATGTGCCTTAAAACTAAGCACTCCCAATGTTAGGATTTAATAGAAATGCACTGATAGTTTACAGCTTAAGACCAAAGGAGACTTCTGATGTGCAAATATCTGAAACCTACAATATCTCTCTGCACCATCTTCAGATAATTCAAAGAGCATGTTAGAAGGAACATGTAGCTGAAATATATCCAAAAAGCCTTAGTATCCCAGCCTTCACTGTAAATCCTCAAAGATTATACAATTTCTCCTCCTTCTTGGGAAGCTACTCAGTTTCCACACTTATTGTTAAAAACATATTTTTAAAAATATAGTATATGTAAGGCTTTGGGGTTGATTCTGCTGAAAGGATACCCCCTCCTCCTTCAGAAGTTGCAGCCATTTGTTACAAAACTTGTCCTGAGCTGTCAAGCATACCTTTTCAATCAAAGCAACAGCTGCCAGACTGATATAGCACTGCCCCAGATTGAGAATGCTTGAATGGTTACATTCCCTGGTTTCTCTCAAAAGACAGCTTCAGTCTTGGTATCAAAACAGCAGAGAAAGCAACAGAAATGAAGGGACTTAACATTAATGCTATGAAATGGAGCAATGGCACAGCACTTTAAGAATTAAATTGTGTATATTCCTGGAAGTGGACAGGTATGCTTAAAATTTATTCCTTTTACATCTGAGATATCTGTTTACCATAATATCCATCATAGGTACAATGCTGCTTCTCGTTTCAGCCCAGTTGGAAGACTGGGAGTAAGCTAACAAACATAATGATCCTTTTTGTCCCATCATACGGTTAATCTCAGCTAAGTCTACCCAGGATCCCAAAGTCAACAGGGATTTAAAAGCAAACTTAAGCCATTATTTAATTAAATTAGGATTGCAATTATTTGTGCTTTCATATCACCCACACAAACCACAATAGTTAACTGAGCAGAGTACTGGGCAAGATCCCTTACTAATATGAAGGATATGCAATCTGGTTTGTTCAGTTACTTGGAGGAAGAAAGTGTTCCATGTACACAATACAAATTAATATTTATTTGTATATTTGATTTATATCCCACCCTTCCTCATAAGAGTTTGAGATGGCTGGCAAGCTACATCAAAATACGGTTAAAATCATAAACTGCAAATACCTAAGATAATATATAACAGATATCTGCTAAAATTCAATGATAGTGACATAAACAATAAGCGTTTGAAGATACATCATGTATTTATTCCATGACAACTTGCACAAATAGATGTTTTTAAATGGCACTGGAAAGACAAATGTGTGGGAGACAACTGGATCTTGAACAGGAAGGACTTCTACAGTTAGGATGTCACCACTATGAAATCCCTGCAAACCCCATCCCTACAAGCCCTCCTACTTGGCTGATCTTAAATCCAAGATCCACTAGTGAAGGCGAAGGCATTTCTTTAAGCACCTAATTCCTGAGCCATTTAAGGCTTTGTACCTTAACACCTTGAACTGGACCCAACAATACAAACATCTTGAATAGACCTTTCATTAACAGTGCTAAATTTCAATTGGCTTCAGGGCAGAAATCACATTCACATTCTGACACAGACATTGGACAACTTTTTTTTTTAAACTCCTTAGTTTGAAAGATACATATCACTAGCATGTTATGTTACATTTTCAAAGAACCTGATTTCTGGTAAAACGGAGTATAAAAAAAAAAAAAGGTAGTTATGTTAGAAACGGATGGTTAACAAACTGTCCATCAAGGTATTGCTCAGAGGCATATCTAGAGTGGGGCAGGTAGGTGATGTCCTGGGTGATAATGCTAAGGGGGCACAAAAAAGCCATGCTGGAAGACTTAGCGGTGAGGCAGGAGGAACCAATCCCAGAGGTAAAGGTGCAACTTGCACACTTGCCCTAGGTGCTATTTATGGTAGATACAACTCTGATATTGCTCCTTTGTACTTAAAACTATCTAAATGAAAAGAGTTTTTTTTTCAGATAAATAAAACTTTGTTCAATTAAAAATGGCCACGTGCATACCAGTCTGTTCCAAATATCTTTTCCAAATTATTTCACACAAACTCATATTATCAATATCACTAATAGGGTACTTTTCTTCAGAACACTCAAACGTGTCACATATTTGAAAAACTTCTTGTTTTCTGATTTATAACCTTTCTATTAGATTTCACAATACATCTACTAAAAATTCTTTTTTTCATCTTGCATTAAAAATACACATATATAATGTATACAAATGGGTACTTACGGAGTTCGCAGTTTCCTAGGGTAATATCCATTTTGCCCCTCTCAAAGCTGACAATGTAAAAGACTGCTTCTTGCATCAGGAATCCTGATATTTCTGAGGTTTATGGTCTACTCTGGAGGGGTATGTGTGTGAAGAACGTGACTAAAAATACACTGAACTAAAAAGGTGCACTTTTGAAAAGTGCAAAGAAGTGAAATCTATTTTTGGAAGTACTGAAATTATGTGCATTGTGTCACTTACATATATATCTTAGACAATGGGGACAATGCACATAAAATGTATACTTCACAAAAAATGTCTACAAAAATGTGTGTGTTTCTTATATAGAAAAATACACACAGATTTCCATGCAGGGGAAAAAACTATCACAATTAGATATAGAAGCTGGACAGAATGAGAATGGTGGTGAGAATATGAAATGCAAATATGTCTGGCTGATTTTCATCTCTTTAATGTTCCCCTAGAATCCAAAGTACCATGAAATTAGTACCAGGAGCTCTAGGAGCTTTAGACTTACCTACTTATTTATTTATTGTGACCAGTAACCTTCAGCCCATGCTGTAGGGAAATGACTTTTGAAACCCCAAAGAGTTTCTCATTCAACTATCCTGTACACACCTACAAAGAGTCCAGCGATTTCAATAGAACGTATTTCCAGGTAGGTGGGACTGCAGCCTAACCATTCATGATTTGCACTGGAAGTCTGTGGCTCAAAGCAAAAACATCAACTGTAACACTGGCTTGGTACAGCTCCCTGAATACACCTAAGCAGCTCTTGTATCACATCCACTCATTGCGGGTGATATTATTGTTTTAATTTGAAATTGACAAGAAATTCAGTTGTGCAAAACCCATGTAGACAAGCAAGGGTTGTCCACAGGCAATTTAAGCATGTTTAACATATAACTCTAGGGGGCTACAGTAAAAAGTGCATTCATTGCTGACTTTCAGCTATAAAGCCAGGACATTTACAGATATGAACCAAACAATTTTAAGGCTGGCATACCTCATACAGTGTTTGTGGAAACAAGCCCTCTGCCATCAAGAAATGCATGCTTTATGAACATTTCTCCATCTCCTTTACCTCTTTCTACTTCTTTTCCTTTAATTTGAACGAACATTCATGCAGTTCTGCAATCTAATATATAAGAGTCAAAGTCTGTCTGTTTGTCTGTGTCAGGCGAAGACCTCACACAATTGGCTGCTTAAGAAGATTCTTGGAATCCTGGGGTTTGCAGTTTAGGGAGGGGCCTTTAGAATTCTCAGCCAGAGAGCTCTTGGGCCTCAGTCAACTGTGTCTGTCTTGAGTAGGCTGGTTGCCATGGAGATGAGACCTAGCAGCAAGGAGGAGGGCAGTATATTCCCTCAGGAACCCAACCTGTGTAAATTAACAACTCTGAATACAGATTAGATTGGGAAATATGGGGGAAAGTTACAGATACTGGGCAAGACAGTTTGGGGAGCTGGAGACACAGGATCTCAAATCTTTCTAACAAGTATAACCTATGAGAAAATAAAATCCCTGGCAATGCCAGGTACATACGCTAGTATCATATAAAAACTGACTTCATTAGAGTATCAAAGTAGTGGTTAGTCAAATGCTGGTTGAACCAGAGTTTAAAACTTAAACCATGTTTGAGCTTCCAAATCTACAACATACTTTAGAGAAGTGTATCTATTTTCATTTTCCATTCTCTTGGAATGTAGCTTTGCATCATCAGAAATTCTCTTCCATCTCCATATTGCTAAATTCCAGAAGTATAATGGATTACAGTATGGCAAATTAGGTATCGCAGCAAACCATGGTGAAGCTTTCTTGGAAAGGAGAATGTGGTGTGTAATCTGAATGGAGTCTTTTATGGCTTCGGTCATATCAGAGACAAACACATCTGCATTTCTGGAATAAGATAACACTACTTGGTAGCATATTCTAGTCATATGTGGGACGGAGGATGTGTGAAAAAAACAGAACTCAAAATGAGAAGAGCAAATGTTCTTGATTCTAATACTACAGTTGTTGGAAATAACAAGCCAGTTGCAGAGCTGTCAGACATTTGACACTTCCCACAAGCGAGAGAGAGTTTACATTAGCTACTGTCTGATGGTGCAGCCTAAGCTATGCACATATTGCTTGTACTTCTCCTCATTAGTACAAATTAGGATCCTGTTGATCTAAGCATGAGTACTAATTTTAAAAGTAAATACTGGTAAACTTTTATTATTACAAATATTTCTCTCTTCACTTACGCACATTAGACAATTAGTATCCTAGGAACAACATGGTGGTTTTTGTTTTTTTTTTAAATTAAAAATACAGTTTGGGAAAAGAAAACAGATACCTGAATAAAAATCAAGAAAATGTGGTGTTGCAACAACCAGAGTTTGTGAATCAATATGTTAAAAACCAAAACTTGTAGTTTTATGTTGCTCATTGGATCAAATATTAATTGAAACTTGTGTATTATTACACTTGTGGTACGTAAGTCTTGACAATAAACTGACGACCTGATGGAAAATTGATCTGGGATTACTTAATTGTTTTAGTTTGGACTGAAAGTGACAACAAAAGCACCAGCTTTCCTCTGCAGCTGTTTTGTACTTTTTTTTTCTCCTGACTTATACCATAAATGTGATTCCAGCCAACCTGGATCATGCAAAACCAAATTTTTATCAGTCCATTCAGAGTAAAAGCCGCTTTGTGTTCCTGTTCTGAATTAGCATTAAGACTATATATCCACTTAGGAATATTGTGACAATATTATGAGAAAGTCACTACAGTAAATAGTAAGGGTAAATGGTAAATGGAAAATATTTTCCTCATTCTGAATTAATACTGAGAGGAAAAAATATAAATAGACTACGTTTGGGAAGATGGATATGGGTGACCACCCTTATAACTATCAAAAGGGGCCACATTTCAAAATCTAACTCTGCCTAGTATTTTGTTTCAGCTTCGCCTTCTATACTGCCCACAGTCACAACAGTTACCCACAGTCACAGCATAGGATTGGGCCTTAAATCTACAGCAGGGCTGGGAATCAGGCAGCCCTCCAGATGTTGCACTTGAAATCCTAGCAATCCTCACCACAGGCTATGCTGGTGAAGGCTGCTAGGAGCTACAGCCCTAAAACATCTGGACGACTACACAATTCCCACCTCTGGTCTACAGGGATCATATCTCATTGCGTGGTTAGAACAGCAACAGACCATGTGATACACAGTTGTTGGCTAATGGAAATATTATCTGCAATTGGTTATTACATAAAGCACTATGTATCTGACTTTCTGGAGTTCCCACCTAACTAAATTAAACATTTGTGCTACTCAAAGGGAAATGTTGGAAGCTTGAGAGTTTTATGAACTGCAGATTGATTCCTACCACCTGCTGCATGGAATCACAAATAGGCTCAATAGCCTTTCCATAGCTGCCAATAAAGGGGAAACGCATTCCAGAGAGTAATACTCTCAGCCCCACCTGGAAATAGCACAGCTTCTTACTAAGAATATGCAGACAGTCCAGTTCTGTGACAAATCCTCCTCTGTCGTTTATGACAGTAGCACACACATTCTTGGCAGTAAAACAAATCTGAAGATGACATTGAACCTCCTTTGCCACTGTTGCCCATCCCCTCATACTCCAACCCCTGCCTGTAAAGGAAATATGAAGAGGAATTGTGAAGACTGTGTCAAAGTGCTGTGTTCAGCCGAGCCAGGTAGAAACTGAACACTGAACACTTTCAAATACAAGTCCCAATAGAGGGTTTTAGCGCAGTGGTGTAAGGCAGCCCACTGGGAGGACAGGTAAACAAAAAATTGTGCCCAGTGCAGCCGTCCGTTCCTATCCTACACAAATTGTGCAAACCACCTTCATTACCTCAAACAAATTTTGTATCTTTATTATCAGTCTCTGGCCCTCTACTGTAGAAGTTTTGGACCTTGGTTGCAAGAATACTTGACCATTGGCCAAGCTGCCTGGGCCTTCTCAGAGCTGGAGCCCAAAACAGCTGGAGGATCAAAAGTTGAGAATTACTAATCTAAGAATACTTAGACTAATTCTTAGACTAATCTTAGAATTCTTAGACTAATCTAAGAAAGGTAGCACTGAAAAACCAAAGAAAGATACCAAAACATGAAGCAACAAAATGTGGGATAGCCCCCTGCTTTGAAACTTTATTACCATTAATTACCAGTTAATTTCCCACTATTGCCTTTAAATAGAATCTTTTAGATCTTCAGATGAAATTCCTAAGAATCATTGTAAATTGTTTGCTTAATAGCTTAATGGATCAAAAAGGATCTGTTTGGAATCACCCATGATATATCCTAAGACACTAGATTTTAAAAGGGAGAAACAACAGCAACAACACCTCCTCTTCCTCTTTGGCTATGTAGCATGTAAGATACAATTCAACTAATTTTTTGTAGATTTTCACTCACCAAGGAAATTCTGTTTGTATATGGCCAACAGCTGAATGTTCTAACAGGCATTCAGCCGCAATATGGTTTCATCCCTGCCCTGCCCTGGAAAATCAATGGGCTGCCCAGCTGGCTTCTTGAGTCAGGCCAGCCTTGGGGGCAAAGCAAAGAATGGAGTATTTCTCTCTGGTCTAGTCTCAGAACAAAGAGAAACAGCATAGTCTGTACATGGCACTGTACAAAGCAGGGCTCTCTGGTTCAGTCTTAGACCAAGGAGATCTGTTTTCTGGCTTCAGGAGTGTATTCACTGACTTCCCTCCTCAGCCTCCATTGCTGTAGTACTGTTGACTTGTAGACTGAAGTTAGCCACATTTGATAGGCTGGAACAAAATTTTATGTGCATTTGGCTGGTTGCAAGGGGTGGGGAAATTTCACCCCCTGGACTTCAAGATATTCTCCACCTCTGGTTTAGACAATACATTCCAAACATACCAGACCTATTTACTTATTTAAAATCATAAAAACTATTTAGGCTCTCGTACAATGTAGTAACTGGTAATAAAGTAGTCAAGCAGTTAAAGCGTATCACTTAACTGCCTTGACTTAACATAAAGAAATAGAGGTCCTCTACTATTTTCTTCTTCTTTTTTTAATGGCAACAGTATTTTGTAAAACTGTGCATATTTGCTCTTCTTTTAGCTTCTATTCTAGTTGTTAGAGAAATTCTGCTTTATGGAGCTTTAAAGTGGTTTGAGCTTTGGACTATGACTCTGGAGAATGGGGTTCAAATTCCCACTCAGCCATGGAGGCCCATTGGGTGACCTTGGGCAAGTCACACTCTCTCACCTTCACAGGAGGGCAAAGGCAACCCCCCTCTGAACAAATCTTGCCAAGAAAACCTGGTAACAGGCTTGCCTTAGGGTTACCATAAGTCAGAAACAACATGAAGGCACATAGCAACAAAAATGATATTTCAATCACACTCAAGAAGTCCTATTCTCTGCAGAGTAGGTGGTCTGAAACAGACATCCACCATTAGGTTGACTACCTCTTTTGCAATGCCAGTGTTTGTGCTGACAGGCATTAGGCATCCTTTCTCTCTAGCACAGTAAATTACATAAGAAAATAAAAACAAGCCCATTTGTCATTATAACAGATGCACTTCAATTCTTCCAGCGCTTAGAAGTGCATACAGCTATAAATTGTAAGGCAAAGCCAATGAACTGACAGATAGAAATACTTGCCAAGAAACACAGAATTTAAAACCAAGGCTACACTCTAAAATCTTGCTTGACCATTGACCTTGGCTCTAAAACTTTGCTCACCTAACCAAAAGAAATGTTTAACCATGGACCTAGGCTACTAACTCTCATGGAATTAAGAATACAAATTTCATTAAACTAATTGTGTTGCCCAAGAAAGCATTTATGCTTTTCAGAGAAAACAACTGATTAGAGGGAAATAAAGAACACAGTCACAAGGCCAAGGTGTAGATCTCTTGGAAGAATTTTGCAAGGGAGAGTAGGAAAGGTCAGCATCTCCCAGTTTCCAATAATTGTTAGGCAGCAAGATGGTCTTGAATCAATATCATCAATAAAAGCAAAGGCATGACGCTGGTCAACAAAGCAAGACCATTCCGAAGGTAAAGGCTTTACTATTAATAGACATAAAGGTTGCAAATAAAATATGTAACTGAGAAACACAGTTAAGAAATCTTCACATTCCAAGAGAAGATATAGAAAATGTTTGTGGACACAGTCAAAGAGAGACAAGCTGCATCTGTGGAAATCAGAGTGCCAACAGGGGAAGAAAAAAAGATAAGCCAGAGAGTAACTAGTGTTTACAAAGCAGATCTCACAGGATACCCCTTCTGTGCATATGCTATTGAAATGAATTGTAATACAAATCCAAAATTCGATTTATTTTGAGTAGGAAGTGATCATATTCAGTGGAAATACAATCATTAGGTAGCTGATCTGGAGTGTCAAGAAAAGGCAACAAATTGTTTGTTACGTCATTATTACCTATTTCATGATCTACCAGGCATTACAGAATTGGACCATGTGCAATTCAGATTCTACCCACGAATGTACAAATTAGTGAGGAATTGTCTGATAATGTGGCACATTCCAAGCACTGTAATTTTTTTAAAAATAATTTTTAATAAAAAAATAAAATTTTTTAATAAATTTTTTAATAAAAATAATAATTATTTTTTTAAAAAAAAATACTGGGATAATATGTATGGTGATTTCATTTACAGATTTTGTAAGTTGATTTAGAATATTTCCAGAGAAGTTGTCATTACTGGAACCACAATTGTTTTCTTTTCCCAAAGGCACTGAGTCTCACCTACTACCTTCTGGATGTATTCCATGACCATTTCCAAAGGACCTGGTAGTGGTGATTATGGCAATTTCTGAAAGTGTCAGTTAGCAAAGCCTGTTTATCATAATGGAATCAGCTTGGCCTTCATGTACATTTTGATACACACTGACTCTGCAAATACTGTAGGACCTCTTCTTAAAATCCATCCTGCTTCAATGGACTTTCTCAGGATTTTGCAGATGGCAGTTTTTTTGAAACCATACAGGAACTTTCACAGGACTTGCCAAAACCAATGAAAAAAGTAAATGACGCATATATACCATGTTACAAAATACAGTTAATAGCATATGTATGACTAGTAGGTAGACTTGAAAAAAATTGAAATCAAGGTGTGCACTTGAAGTCAAGAAAGCTCCATAAATTGCACACACCAATGATCTAAGTCAGAGATGGGGAACATGGAGATGTTGTTGTCAGGACTAACGAATGTAGCCAGTAGTCACAGATAGTTGCACTCCAATATCTGGAAGACCCTACATTTCCTATCTCTGAACTGTCAGATAAGGAGCCTTTTCTCACAACGCAACCAAAGCACAATGATTCCACTTATTTTCCCATGTCAACATCGCATGGAATCCTGGGATTTGCAGTTTAGGAAGGAGTTTTTGAAATGTTCAGCCAAACAACTCTACCACCTCACCTGTTACAAACCACAGGATTCCATATGATTCTGCCATGGCAGCTAAAGTGGAATCACAGTACTATATTTGTGTTTTGTGAAAGGGCCTCTATGTTTTTAAATTGCTTAAATCCCAGTTTTAAAAACCAACAACATTGAGGTATCTTCAACTTGCATTAAATTACCAGCCTGCAGGTTTAAAACACACTGGCTGATAAGAAAATAATAGAGAAGGGCTGAATAACATAACCTACCAATCTTCCTTTCCCCCTTAGTGTTTGTTTAACAGTTTAGTTCCATGAGCACTTTCACATTTGGAAGATGATCCTCCTTAATTTAATATGAATATGAATGAACTTTGGTGATAACTGAACTGGCAAAAGCCATCAAGACCTTTCCCAAGACGTCACTTTATGGCTCAAGATTTGCATTCTGCTCCCAAGTGAATTCTGTCATGGTTTATCGCCTCATTGACAGCTCAGTTTAATTAAGCATATGTGATAAAGGCAAGACTTCCTGAAAATGGTATGGAATTTTTTACAGGGTGGAATGGGGGTGAATTTTAATGAAAGAGTGGTGAATCCTCAATGTCTCATTTTAATGAAATGAAAGCAATGTTCTGAAACATAGGTGATGACCAGTAACAATAAAGAGATTCTATTATCTTTACAAATGATGGACATTTGTAATTTTTTTTAGAAAAAAACAGGTCTACTACGTGCAAAACACTCCAGTCTTCAATACTGAATTCAGCTCTAACTCAGTAAGCAAAACTTAATTCTTCTTATGATCATGTTCCAACAAGGTAGTCTTGTGTACACATGTGGATCTTCTTAGAAATGACCAAAATAAAATAAAATAAAATAAAATAAAATAAAATAAAATAAAATAGAAAGCCTTAGGAGTTCATGGAGTTGCATTAGACATATTAGGCACTGTTCCAGATTATAGGTTTTATATATTTTGCTGCCCATTAAGATTTAAGGCATCAGATAGGAAAGGAAACAGGAATTACAGTATAGGACTCTGGAAAATGGCATAAGGTTATTATAATATGACAAGAATATACTAAATGAAAAGCAGGATTCTTGTGCCAAAGAGACCTAAGTGTGGCTGGAGCAGTAGGAAGAATATGCTCCCAGCTGAGGGACATCAAACAAAAATGGCACTTTAGCTTGTCCCTTGACTTGGAGCAATGTGTCAGATCCTGGAAGTAACCAGTTACAAACAACTAGTTAGTATATTTCCCCGGTAGTAAAGGGGTAGCTCAACTGTATCACTATTGCAATGTATCGAGGGATAACATCACTCTTTTTACAGTGCAAATGAAACTTTTTAGTTACTTTTCTAGTTACAGGGATGCAGTCTTACTAAATGTTACAGCAGGAATATTACATGCTTCAACCTTTTGGTGCCTCATGCTCCAGCATTCAGATTGTTGAAGACGCTAAAAGTAATTATTTAATCACTTTTGAAAAGTGGGAAAGTGAACTTTCATTTTTCTTGCTGGTATCCAATAGGATCAGAGAGCACATGCCACTGGTGGTTGTATGAATGGTTTAACAGCCTCCGCTCATTCACAGTTGTTTCTAAGAACCCTTGGTTCCAAGAACTGCAGAGTCAGCACTGACAGAGTGATAGAAGCAACAGACAGCCCTAGAGTCAGCCTCTCTCAGTGATCTGTCGTAACAAAGTGGTAGGTGGGATGTTCCACTCTGAGGGAATTGAATAAGATGGCAATCTAAAAATACAACTATAATTGTAACTAACTCCTTTGGGAGCTCTGCAATTATAACTGTAACTGGTTACTTTCTAAAAATACACCTCTACATTCTGAACATGCTATCCCAGATTCCATAAATCAATGGCTGGATACGAAGTCAACAGTTATATAAGTTTTGCTGATTCAACAAATCTACTCTAATTGATAGCAGCAATTGGATCTGGGCCCCCGTCTCTTAAATTACCAGGTTATTGTGAGCTGTATCTATAAGGAACAAAGAGAGAAGCAAAAGAGAGAAGAAAAGCTGAGAATACTGTAAAACTGAGAGCACAATATTAAAAAACACAAGTGGAGAAAAAACAGCTTTAATAGTCTATAAACTTAGAGATTTATTTCACTCTATAGGGGACTAATATTTTATCTATCTGGTTTTGACACCTTTGTATGCATTCCTCTCCTTTCTTCCCCTTGGCATTTTTTTTTAAACTCTGAAGCTTCTAAGTGTTATAAAGAATGTCCATGCCCAATTAAATGCACCATCCCCATGGCAGCAAAGAAATGTACTTCAAAGGGTGGACAAAATGGAAAACGAATGTAGCAGTTCACCAGACGGTTGAAACTAGTAGAGATTTAAGAAAGGTGGTCCCACTTATTGGAAAAAAGTTTGTGGAAGAAGGAGCAAGTAACTCCCCTGCTGTAAGCAGACTGTACCTTCAAAGCTTTCAGCAGCAGCAGAAAAAGTCACTGTGATAGAAAACAATAGGGTATGCATGAAATGGGCAATATCCCATCCATGTGTGGAAATACTTTAAAATAAAACAAGATGTCTTTATCGAAGGCAGTTGTTAATTTACCCCTCAGCTGTGCTTTTCTTCTTCTTTGAAGGGACAGGGATTATTAGAACAAATATCAAAAGATTACTGGAGGGAGGATAAGTATATCTGTAGAACTAGATCCATAGGAGTGTGGCTCCCAATGGGCCACTGGCATTGTTAAAGTAAGCAGTGGGACAGTTCAGGCCTGTACATTTCCTTCCACTGAACACACTTTCTTACACACATGGTTAAACGCTCATAGTTGGTAAGCATGCAAAGCTGCTTCAGCAAGATGGAGGGACTCTTCAGAACAGCATCCAACATGGCATGGGGGTCTACCAACGAAAAGGAAAGAATGACATTTCATCACACCACTATGGAAGTGCTCAGCCCACCACATGGTCCATGGGCCTCTTCAGCTCCTGGCCTTTATTTTCAGGATTGAAACTACCTACTTGCATGCAGTTCTGTGAATTACATCACTGGAGATGTTAGTTTAAGATACAGATATATTGCTCTGAAGCCAAAAACATTTGAAGTACATTCAAGGGCTTGCACATAACCAGTCAATGGCTCTTTCCGCATTCTACCTTTTCTCAGCGCTGGGGTGCAGTGATCGCGCAAGCAGCCTCTTGTGAAAGGCTCTCCCTTCCCTGCTTCTTCAGCTCTGCACAAGCTTCCTACTCACGTGAGACTGGGACCTTCCCAGGCTGCACTGAGACAGGAAGCATGACTGGCCTGGCTCCCGAGGCTCCGCATGTCAAGTAAGTGTGTGCGGGGCCTGGGAGCAATGTGCAATTGCACAACATTCTGGCTGAAAACCAAAAATGCAAAGGTGCGCAATCATTGCCTGCCGGCCCCTGGAGCCTTGCGCGACTGTGAGGATGTCATGCAGATCACTCCTTGCAATTGCGCGAGGCTCCAGGCCCTCTTTTGCATGGCAGATGCCGTGTGAAAAGGGCCCATGTTTCAACAGCCCCTTTTCCTTCATCACAAAAGTGTCAATTTTCTTTCCATATCTCCAATTGTTTTCTGAATCTCTGGTCTGTTTCAAAAGCAGTTTGCCATATGGCCTGGAGTTACTGTCGAAAAACAACAAATCCAAACTTTCTTTTGGAGTGTGTAGCCTTTATATTATATTTTTGGATCCTAGTTGCAGCTGAGGCATTTTAAGCAATAAAGATATGTTCTGTTGTATACACCTCCGTAATGCTCATATAACCATTTCAAGGGCCTGTCATCTTTACTCTCTCCTGGACCTTGAGAGAAGAATTTGCTGTAAAGAATAGATTACAAACAATATATTTCACATTCACCTCCCTCCAACCTGGATGGTTATTTTGTGAGATTGTGGGACACAAAGAACTAATCCCATTCACTCTATGCATCTGAAGAAATGGGCTGCAGGTAGTGGAAACTTACACTGACTTATTTTATTTTTACACTGTGTTATCCAACTTTTTCAATCATAGGGTTGAAGTTTCAGGAGTTAAGGGATATATGCCAATTTCTTACTGCTTCTGTTTTCACCCTGCTCCTAATCTCCAAAGGCACTCAAAGGCAGTTTGTTCTTATGGTATGCCTACAAGTAATTTTCAATTTATGACGACTCCAAGGCAAATCTAAGGATTTTCCTGGCAAAGAGGGTTTCGCCATTGCCTTCCTGCAAGGCTGAGCGTTACTTGTCCAAGGTCACCTAATGAGTTTCCATAGCCAAGAAGTCCAAAACTCAAGCTCAACACTCAAACCACTACACCATACTGACTTTCTTTCAAAGGCACTTCAGTACACTAGTTAGATCATAGAAACATTACCTCAAAGGTTCTAAGGTGAGATGATTGGCTTTTGGGAATGTTTAAGTTGATTGTTAACTCCATGGCATTGACCTAAAGTTTCAGGGGCCTCACCATTCTCAGCCTTCCTATCCTTTCCTTCCCAACCACCATGATTGGTGAAGTTCCCACTGAAATTCTGGGCATCCTCTAGCTTCTTTCTATACTTTCTACACTGTGAGACCACAGGACTGAGTGTTTAGCAGAATTCCACAATCAAAGTAACTGTCAGAAAGCCAGAAAGGTAAAGGAAAATCAGTGTAATTTTTGCTGTCAGTTCTGGCAGCATGAGTTGAGGAGCTGCAGTCAGCCAATAAACCATATGTTGACCATCCGTGCTCTAGCTACTGAAGTTCTCAGATTTTCTAAACTGCTGCATGTTTGGCATAGTCCCTGGTCAACTCTCCCTTACAGGTTAATTTGACAAAGGTTTACACCCAGCAAGGTGGATGATGGTGCTGCTCTGAAGACTGTTAAGTATCAGTGTGATGAAGGGTGCCAAAAGGCTGCGCTATAACCAGTCTACTGTAGATATTTTTTGTACCATTCCATGAAGCTTGAATTATATATTGATAATCAGAGATGAAAGTAAATACTACAGTAAACTGGCTTTGGATACCCATATATGATCTCAAAGCAATCATTCCACTGCTGTACAGCAGTGATTCTCACCTTTAGTCCTCCAGGTATTTTGGACTTCCACTCCCAAAAGCCCTAGCCAACTTGGACAACGGTCAGTAATTCTGATAACTGAAGTCCAAAACATCTGGAGGACCAACATTTGAGAACCACTGCTGTACAACATTTGAAAGCCCCTACACTAATACCAGTCCCTCACCTATACCTTGTAATGTAAGTATGGCCCACCTGTTACCATTTATATTTATGGAGATCTAACAAGTTTACAAGCTTTAGTTATGAAAGATGCTGCACTAAACCACATTGCACTATTCGAATGTGATCAAAGTAAACAAGGCCATTGTGAATAATTACATGAAGCTTAACAGGAAGTCTTAATTTTGCTTGTGTGTCAGTGAATTGTGGTAACTTCTCAGCTGCTTCAAAGTTTTCAAAGCACTGATTCAGATGTTCAAAGGATATCTCAAAACAGGTGTTGAACAGATGAACTCAAGCATGTAAGTTACTGCATAATGCATAGATACGGAATGTATAGACAATGAGTGTCTTTATTTCCATCCATGACAATGATTTCTATGAAGCAGAAAATCTTATTAATCATCAGTTCAAAAGTTTATCTAACAAAATCAAAAGCAGGGCAAGTCATTTTGAATGTTCCTACACTACACCATTATAGCAGTTGAACTATCATGGCTCCATCTTATGGACTCTTGGGATTTGTAGTTTGCTGAGGTACTCATAATTTTTTGCTGGACAGCTTAAGTCCATTCACCCTGAACCACAGCACAAGAGCTCACTAGCAAATAATTTTGAATACTTCAAGAAACTACTGATTCCAAGATTCTGCAGAGCAGAGCCCTTTAAATTAAAATGCTATCAAAGTGCCATAATTGTGCAATGTATGTACACTTTTAATTGGTTGAGAAGAGAGAGGCCTTCGGCTTTAACAACATTGGAACAGAAGACTCTATTTCCTGAGGTTCCTTGCCCTAGTGCTGCGGTATTTAATTTCTCCTCCTTTCTTTCCTCCACCAGGAGAAAACTTTCATGCTTCCTGCTCTGATGATGCCACTCATTACAATCTAATAAATAATCCAATGTCCTGAAAAAGAGAGTAAGAGAAAGAGAGAGAGTGAAACCATAAAATGTAGAAGTGTTCTCTTTTTTTAAAAAAAAAAAAAGGGGAGGGGCTTGGGGGGCCAAAACCGTCCCAAGACATTTTGCTGCCTCACAGCTTCCCTAGACTGGTAAATGTCGGGGCTTTCAATTCCAGGTTTTCACAGCTTGTTAACAACTGTTTCTGCTCCCACATCAATCTGTGCCCTAAATACATCAAGGCTTTGGCCCTGGTTTGCTGCTAGTTCTAGCATAGTTAATTAAGATCGAGTCCTGATCTGTACATTTCTCTTCAACTTCTCTTTTCCCCACTTGAGGTGTGTTTAAAGCTGTGGTGTGGGTGCTGCTTCGCTCCATCGGCCTCTTATCCCCTCAAAAAACTTAACACACACACCCCAGCTCCTCCCCTGGGATCCACATTCCCCCTCTCACACATTTTTGTTGTTGCTGTTTATATTCACAGTGCTAAATTGCTATATTTAGCACTATCATTTTAAAAGAAAGGGTAAAAGAAGGGGAAGGAAAGAGGGGAAGGGCAAGGAAGAACATTCTATCTGGCTACCAGAAGTGTAATGAGGGAAGAAAGGTCAAAAGAAGACTTCCATGGCAAAGGCCACCGGCCCATCCAAAACGTCTTTGCTGAGGCAACTCACAAGCACAGTGGGAGCATCTGAGACAATGGATTCAGAAGTGTGACATTTACTCTGGACTGGACTGAAAACTCAACTCATGGCACAGGAAAACACACACACACACCAGTGGGCTTAAAAAGTTGCTGCTATTACTGGAGATTTATTAGGAAAATACTAGGACAGGAAGATCACTGTATGGATAGCAGAAAAGATCCTGATAATCACAGCTATAACTACAGGCAAATCCTGAGGCTTTTAACCAATCTGCAGGAGACCTCAAGCAGATCTTATCTCCTAAACAATCAAACCAGTATTCATTAAAAAAAAAAAATCTCACAAAGAACTCCCAATTCCTGGCAATAAAACTACAATAATAACAAAGTAAGTAAGAAAGAATGCACTGCCCTGGTATCATGCTGATCCTTGAAAAGAAGTTCACAGTTGGCCACTCTGTTAGGGTTGCTTGAAAATCATGGATGGGCAAGACTATTTTGGCCCACACAGCTGAAAACTCAGGGAGCCCTCTTAGACCTTAGACATGGAATTTTGAAACCCATGGCATCCTAACAGGAAACATAAGGCCGATTAGGCAGCTTGGAACGCTTTGCAGGACTCAGCTAACTTCAAATGGCCTTTATAAGAAATCCTTTCAGATCTCTAGTAACAGTGGTCATCCCTTCCCTGAATGCCTTCTAGGGGGGGGGGGGGATGCAACAGGAAGAAAAGGCAACAGGAGAGACAAAAAAAGAAGAAGTTGCAGCGAAAGGATGCAAAAGGGGCAGACTGGACCCACTTTTGACTCTGGCTCTACTCATCTTTCTGGTTGAAGACTTAGCCATCATACACACACAATCTTGGACAGCACAAAAAATACCTGACTTAAAGAACATACCAGTCAGGAAACTAGGCTAACACTGAAAAAAAGATCAGTAAACAGGCAACTCTATAGTCTATTTGCATACCACTAAGTCCCATGCCATATGCAGAACATACAATATAAAGGTAATTCAATTTATTTCAGCTAATTTATTGTGCCAACTGAAGGCCATGACAAATAAATTGAAAGTACATCATCATGACTGTTTAATGACACTGTGGATACTGAGTTAAATGCTTGTGGATCCTTTAGCTGGAAAAAAAGCAGACAAAATGCATGCTCATGATTAGACAAACTGTTGTTCGTGCTTTTAGACCTCTCAGCAGCATTCGATAACATCAATCACTGCATCCTTCTGGAATGCCTGTGGAGTTCAGAATTAGAAGTACTGTGTTGCAGGTGTTCTGGTCTTACCTCTCAGACAGGTTCCAGATGGTGATGCTTGGAGATAGCTGCTCCTCAAAAAGGAGCTGCTATATGACATACCACAAGATGCCCTTCTATCCCCAATGTTTTTTTTAAATATCTATATGAAACCATTGGAAGAGATCATCTGGAGGCATGGGGCAGGGTGCCCTCAGCATGCTGATGACACCCAAATATATTTTTCCAAGACTTCAAAAACAATCTTAGCAAAGGATAGTACATCTCTTCTAAATGAATGCTTGGAGGGGATAATGTGCTGGATAAAGAAAAACAAATTGAAGCTGAATCCAGCCAAGATAGAGATGCTTACTATTAGGGGTCCTACTCTGGGGTTGGAACGATGTCAACCTGTTCTGGACGGGGTCACATCCTCCTAAAAGACTGTGCTGGTAGCTTGAGAGCACTCCAGGATCTGTCCCTCCAAATGTCTGCTCAGATAGTTGCGGCAATCAGGAGTGCTTATTATGAGCTTCAACTTATACACCAACTCGCCCCTTCCTAGAATTGGAAGACCTAAAAGTGGTAGTGCAGATGCTCAAGGTTGGACTTCTACAATGCACTGTACATTGGGCTACCTTTGTACCAAGTTTGGAAAGTCCAACTGGTCCAAAATATGGCAGCCAGACTGGTTACAGGTACACTGAGGAGTGAGCATATCACACCAATATTAAAATCATTCCAGTGGGTGCCACTGGGTTTCCGGGCAAAATACAAAGCATTGGTTATTATTTTTAAAGTCATACATGGCTTGGGTCCAAGTTACCTGCAGGATCACTTCCTCCCATACAATCCTCCCCATACACTCAGGTCCTGTGGGGACCATTTACTTAAACTGGCCAGGACTAGACTGGCAACAACCACTAAGAGGAACTTCTTGTCAACAGCCTCAAGACTTGTGGAAGAGATCTGACAGCAATATAGGTTGTCTGAATTTTGAAAAGTACTAAAGATTTATCTTTTCCAGTAGGCCTGCCCAGTCAGTTTTTAACTATGAATTAGATGTATTTTAACCTATGTTGTACCCCACGTTGACCCTTGATGGTATGCAGCTAAGAAAGAAAAAAAATATTTATGATTTGCCGTATGGCCACTCTAATAATGAGAGATATCTAAGACACCTTGTCACCAACAGCCCTGCTCAGGTCTTGCAAACTCAAGGCTGTGGTTTCTCTGACTGACTCTATGCACCAGTAATGTGGTATTTGTCTTTTCCTACAGCTTTCCACTTTACCCGGCATTATTAGACAAACTGAACATTTCCTGACTTGGCAGGTGTTAAAGTGGATGACCTTGGGTTTGCTTTCAACTCTGCAATTCTATGACTCTAGTAAAGATGCAATATGTTTCAGAACAGAGAAATATAAAAAGGACCAAAATCTGTATATAAGATTGGAGCAAACTAAAAAGCATCTTTACACTAGTAATTCTAATTTATCTCATTGATCTTACTGCACATGCTGAGATTGTACATGATCCCAATTTTCAAAATAAAATGAAAGAGCATTGGTTCTATCTCAATGCTTTTTAATACCAAAGCTCTAAATATTCAACAGCTTTTTAGCTGATCTATGCTAATTCTATTCCTATCTTTTCATACAATTGACATAGTAATTTACTGCACGTGTAGTAAATTAAGCCTGATTGTGCTTGATTGCCCAATTATTGTGATATGCATGAACTCCAAAATAATACTATAGATATGGAAAGTCCTCTGTACTGTTTGCTCTGTAAAGTCTCAAAAAGAGTGTTCTGACCTACAAATTAAAATCCTGCAGTGAAATCATGATGCTTTTGGCTTCAAATGTGGAAAATTGAACAGGGAATTACATAAAGCTGAAGGAACTAATCCAGATGTGGGAGAAAATTAAATCCTTATTTTTTTAACAAACTCAGTTATCTCGGATGTCTATAAATGCAATTTAGCAGAATTTAAGCAGACAGTAACAGATTTGCTGGATCAAGGACTACGTAGTCCAGCATTCTATTCATGTAGTAAGCCAACAAATAGCCCACAGCAAGACAGCACCCAGCACCCTTGTGGTTCCGATCCCCAGCAACTGCAGCTAAGGCCTACTGCTCCTGATCCTGGATGTAATATGTAGCCATCATGATTATGAACCATCGGTACCCTCACCTTCCATGAATCTGGTTAATCTCTTAAAGCTATCCAAGTTGGTGGCCATCACTACAAGCTGTCATAGCAAATTCCACAGCTTAACCATGCACTGTGTGAAACTGTGTCTTCTGTCTGTCTTCAATCTTTCCCACAGTCAGCATCAATAGATGACCCTGAACATTAGTGTTGTGGGAACGGAAGAAAAAAAAATTCTCTCTATCCACTATCTTCTCTCATTTCAAACCCTTCCTTCCTTCTAAACCAGTGGTTCTCAACCTGTAGGTCCCCAGATGTTTGTGGACTTCAGCTCCCAGAAGCCCTGAGCCTTGACCATAGTGGTTGGGGCTTCTGGCAGCTGAAGTCCACAAACATCTGGGGACTCACAGGTTGAGAACCACTGCTCTAAACCAACCAGCCACAAATGTTGTAAACTGTTCTCATATGGGAGTCGATCCAGTCCCTTGACTATTTTCCCTTTTTTCTTTTTTTAGGTCTATGAACATTACTGTCATTTAATAAACACTATCTGGGAGGTAAACATAGGCATCCTATCATAGATAAACTGTTGACCACATGAATCATGATGATTGTTCAATTCAAGTTTCAAGAGGTAGAGAGTTTAACCTCCAGAAGAGAGGGTTTAGTACTTCTCCAGCTGTTTTTTGACTTCTATAATTTTTCATTAATGTTTTGCTGATTGGGGCTGATGGAAGAGACAAGCCAAAAACTACCTTAAGGGCCGCAGTTGCCTGTACATGTGATAGATGAATTCTGATGGGTGAGAGGTTCTAATCAACGCTGCCAAAGGGAGCAGAAACACAAAAAGTTCAGGCAGGAAGACCTGCCTAAACAGCTATTTACTAACTACTGTTTCTTAAGCAACACTGTTACTGTAATCTTCTGGGGTTGTATCATTTGCATTTCTATTCCTCTTCCCCATCTCCAAGCATGTGTATAAATGCCTGCTGAGAGATGCAACACTTCCCTGATCCAAAGAAATGGGTTCCAATCTGAAAAAAGCTTATACCAAATTAATGTGTTTGCTTTGAAGTACCCCTAGACTCTTTCTTGGTGCTTTCCATGTGACAAACTAGCATGCCTACTCCACTGGAAATACCTTCCTTGCACAGCACTGTACTTTAAAAAGCTGAATGGGTTTTTTCCTTTTCATTTGTTAAGATTTTTCCCCCAAAGATCAGCTTGCTTCTTGCAGGTTAGTTCCTCAGCCGCTCTGGTTTAAATATGTTATTTCCAATTTATACTACTCTACAGTTTGGATGGAAGGAACATTGCCACAATATTATAAAAAGGGGTTATACATTCTGATCAATTTACCTCAGGGCTTTTTGACCATTCTGAGGATACCTAATTACATCTATTCTTACTGAAATACATCCATGAGAGAAATTACTAAGCCTGTGTGGAAGAGAGATGCCCCTCACGCATAGTGGGCAGACGTATCGTGGGTAATGGTCATTAAATGCGATATTGCTAACCTGTAAAGATCTCCTTGTTCAGATTGATTCTCCTTACTCCATTTCACATCAGAGATGAACTAATATATAATAATGCAAGAGATGAAAAAAGAAAAACCACAAAAAGCTCCTTTCTTTTGCCATTCATTCTTACTTTCCTTTCAGGTCAGCCTGAAGCAACACCTAGAGAATACATTTTTAGAAAACAGGGGAAGCTCTTGTTTTCAGTCTGCCCTACTAATTTTTCTTTTCATACATGTATCAACTTTTTTGTTTTATCATCTGCCAGTTTGCAACATTCAGAGTCAGGAGATATAAACACAGTGCTCTTTTTGCAGGTATTATAAATAGTTCAAGTGAAACCATCCCCCCGTGCCTTCTTATACTGTATTTTGCATGATCTATTGCCACTTGTTTAATTGCTGGAAATTTGTTTTTGACTTTTGAAACATAGTCTTTCTGTTAATGGATAATGTTAACCAAAAATTCGGTTATCATATATTCAAATTTTATAATATCTGAGCTTGTTAATCTCAACTTGAGTAGACCCATTAAATCAACAGGATTTACAAAACTGGTGGCTCAGCATGCAACGATTGATGCCATGGGTCTACTCTACTTTGGACAACCAACAGGATTCAAGCTAGAATGTTTATTTTAAGTGATTTTAACTTAATCTCTTACGACTTGTTCTTGTGGTCTGTCTATCAGCAGATTTGGCTTTGTTTATGCAAGGAGGGAATCTCCAGATGTTTTAGCTTATAGTACTGCTAATTATCATTCAAAAGTCTCTATACATTCAGTGATGACAAAAAAAATCACAATTATGAATAAACTATCAAGGAAAAAAAACTGCTCTGTAGTTTACACAATCACTTACCCTGAAAGCAGAAGAAACGGAAGTCTTGATTTTTATTTACAGTGCAATCCAAACAAAGGGAAGCACTTTTAACTCTGTTTTATTTTGGGTGAAGGATATAAGCACAAACTACAGGCAGTGTGGTGTAGTGGTTTGAGCACTGGACTAGAGCTCTAGAGACCAGAGTTTGAATCCCCACTCAGTCATGGAAACCCACTTGGTGACATTGGGCAAATCATACTCCTTCAGTCTCACAAAGAGGCAAAGACAAACTCCCTCTGAATAAATCTTGCCAAGAAAACCCTGTGACAGGTTTGTCTTAGGTTCTGCATGAACTCTAGTGGTGACATTCTTAAGCAACACAGCCATTTTAAGAGCCAACAGGTTTGTGTTAAAAAAGCCCAACCAGGATGGATTTTCTTTTCTCTCAATCCCTATTCTGTGTGTGTTTAGGCCTAAAACCAACTTCTAGTTCCAGTCAGAACCACTGAATAAATGGGAATTTCAGTCAGAATTCTGTTAATTTAAAAAGCATTGTGCAAGCATACACATACCTGGCCTCTCTCTCACTTATGACTTGATTGGAGGGGAACTATTCACCAGTTGCACAACAAATTTTAACAAGGTTGTCATATCATTTGTACAATCAGTTCTGTCGATACAAGAACAAGTGTAACTGCATTGGTATAAATTTATGCTGTGCTAAAAGTATAAAGGATCTTGTCCTTAATAAGCCACTACTTGTGTACAATGCACTGTTTCCATGGGTCTACTCTAAATAGGACTAGCAATTTGATTTACAGTATAACACACCCTAGAGGGCCAGCTTAGTGTAGTAGTTTGAGTGTTGGGCTACAACTTTGGAGACCAGGGTTCCAATCCCTGCTTGGCCACAAGTGACCTTGGACAAGTCACACCCTTTCAGCCTCAGAGGAAAGCAAGGGCAAATTCCCTCTGAACAAATCTTGCCGAGAAAACCCCATGTTAAGTTCACCATAAGTTGGAAATGACTTGAAGGCACAGAACAACAAACAACAAATAACACAACCTGGCCTTAGTTGATTACCATATTAATGAAGCAGTTTTATATATTTAAGGAAAGTTTTATTGCTGCTTTTCTCCTTAGGCAGATTGCCCTAGAATTATCCTAATGCCTGGGTTGATAAAAGCAGCAAAGATGCTGCCATGTATTCCTCTAAAAAGTCCTTAGCCGCTGAGCAGCTAGAGAACAATCCACAGGCATTTTTCCCAGTGACAATGACCACAAACCAAGAACTGCTGAGGCAGAACCTCCATTCATCCAATGGAACCCAAATTAATTGGCATTGCTCAGCAATGGCACAGGGTAAATTGCATTGCATCAGGCTATTTAAAAGATAGCAATCCATATTACTATTCAGCAGGGCAGATTGCTCTTTTCCTTGCTACTTAGTCAGGATGATAAAGCATAGTCTGAGATCAATAAATACGAAATAATATGTTTCAATTGCTTAGCAGGAGATATTCTCTCTAACTGATTAATAACTCCAGTGACATCACTATTTGTCAGCTCCACATTCTTTCCAGCTGAACAAGGTCACCTTTGAAATGTATCTTCACCCTCAGACATTAGATTGGATTGTGTGAGGGAGTCCAGATAGCATTAATGTGTTTGGACATTAAAGAGATAAAACTCGGTTCAAACGTTCAACTATCACAAGCTCTCTCTTCCTGGGCTATCACAATGAACTGAAGATAACTTACACAGACATTATGAGCCTTTGAAGCTAGGAGATTCGCTCAGGCTGGACACACAGGAAATCAATGATAATTGTAGGAAAATATGTCACTTGTTTTATCCTAGGAGCTCTATGCTTTCATGTTTTGCTGCACATACATGCAAATCTAAAACAACTGCCTATCCTCTTTGGGTGCCAAGTATGGTTATATTGTAAAGGAACTGAATTGTACAGAATTGGGGACTTTTAACAAAATACTCCTTAGCTGTGCTCCAGGGAAGATATTCAATATCTCCATAATCTGTGAATATAAGAGAGTCCCTAGTCTGCTTGAAAAAAGATTATTTTTTGGTTTAGGGAGTATAAGTAACTGATAAGAAGATGACACATATGTTCTGAAAGTAAACAACACACGTAAAATTGAATAATGGCATGTCTGTTCCTTTGTAAAAATAATGAGTATTTGTACCATCAATGCCACAAACAATGTGTTTGTCTCAGGCAACATGCAGTCTAAATAAGGAAATGTTGTTCATCCCCCAGTTCTACCTCTATTGGGCTTTTATTTATATTTATCAATATGTATTTATTAAATACAATGAGAGTCAGTGTGGTATACTATTTAAACATTGGACTATGACACTGGAGCCTAGTCTTCAAATCCCCTCTCAGACATGGAACCCCACTGATTGACCTTCAGTAAGTCACATTCTCTCAGCCTCAGAGGAAGGCAAAGGCAAATCCGCTCTGAACAAATCTTGCCAAGAAACCCCTGTGACAGTGTTGCCACAGGTCATAAACGTCTTGAAGGCACACAACGACAACAATAACTAGAAAGAAGCTCCCAAGGCAGTTTTGAATATTAAACTATCACTACGATTAAAAAGAGCACACAGAGTTAAATAAAACATGCAATATATAAACACAGCTAAATAAAGTCAAAATATATCAAATGCCTTGAACAAAAATGCTTCAACCATCTACCTAAAGGAAAATAAAGTGGGAACCAGAGTTAACCTTCTCTTCAGCAAATCTAACAACTGGGGCACTGGTAGCAAAAGGGCCTCTTCTCATGTCTATACCAATAGCACCTGCCTTGGTGGTAGAACTCAAAGCAGAGCCTTAGATGACAACAGATGTTAACAGGATGGTTCATACAGGAAGACGCGCTCTTTCAAAATGCCTGCCCTCAAGCTGTTAACATCTCAGCTCCTACCCAACAGGAAACTATTGCCTAAATCCTGTCCTTAGTCGCAACTAAAGTAGATGCAATGAATCAATGGGATTCACTGATCTTCTGACAATTGATTCAATCGGTCTTCTTGAGTTGAAACAACTTCCCACAGTAGAAACATGAAACCCCACTGAAATCAATGGGTCTCATTTCTAGTTACCATGCTTAAGGGTGACATTCCCATAAATTAGACAACCATTTTCAAGAATGATGAAGGTGATACAATGAAGGTCATTGTTCCTGTAGTAGAAACACTGTTACTATTGTTGTTGATGATGATGACGTTGCTTTAATTTCATCATCATCTCTGGTCAATATGGGCAGGTTTCTTAAAATATCCTGTAGGACCTGTTCATAGTCAATACGAGTTTTACATAAAATGCATACTTGCAGTTGCATATTTATGGCTTGCTTTTAAAAGGCAACTGTGAGGCCTTTTAACCTGGGTGTGGAGGGGAAGAGGGAAGCCACTTTTTTAACCTGATATAAATCTTCCCCACAGCAGGATTTACATTCAAGAACATATACATGTGTGTGTGTGTGTGTGTGTGTGTGTGTGTGTGTGTACCATACAGTATAGACCATATAACAGTGGTCTTAAAGGAACTGTACTTTTTCACAATACACTTTCAGTCTGTATTCAAGGTACTTGTGATGACATTCAAAGCCACCTAACAGCTTGGAACCTGAGTCCTTGAAGGTGTGCCTCTCCTTATATGTGCCTGCCTGAAGACTGAGTTCTGCCAGTGGGGCACTCTTTTGTGTCCCACTGGTAAGAGCAATACACTGTGGGATGATGTTGGAGGGGGAAGTACCATGGATGGGTGAATGCATGTGTTGTGGGGAGAAGGAAGATAAAGGAAGACTTGCTTGGTAAAACTTGCTTGGACTGGGCTGGGGTACAGACAAACCAGGCTTGCTTTCTTTTCTCCCTCACTGAAGAAGTAGCACCCCTTTTAATATTATCACAACCTGGCTCCCTCTCCACACTTAATCACACCCCTGCTTTCCCCAAAACCCACAACCTAGGTGGAAAATGGGCCAAGCGTTTTTTTATGGTTCCTCCAACAGGGAATAGATAATCTGTGGTAGTATATTATTAAAATAAAACTGAAGAAAATCCTCTATGGAGGCTGTGCTTACAGAAAAATAGAAGAAAATCTTTATTAAAAGAACCAACAAGGCAAAAGGCATTGAGGATTCAGCAAAATTTAAACAGAATAACACTTTCTCACAGATATTGAACTATTTTCTCCAAACCATCTCAGTGTTTTCACAACAGAACTTTCACTAATATACCCCTTTGGCTCTCCCAGGGCAAAGGTATATTTCCCCACTCAGGGGTCCATTCTCTGACCCTTTCAGAGGTGGCTTGGTTACTTCTTGCCCCACACTATGCCACACTAACTCTCTCCTCTTTTGGTTTACTGGATGCTCTGATGTTCTCTCTATGAAACTCACTGAAGGACTCCAATAGATTCTAACCCACACTAACAGTATATATGCTATCTGCTGTCTCCCCACATCCCCTCCCTCTGGCTAGGGCTGGGTTCTTCTCAATCAGAGAGCAATCTGACTACATCACACTCTACTACTAAGACTACTCTGTTAGCCACACTCCCAGGCTCTGTCACAGGAAGGTCCAGAAGGCTCAGCAGTGGTACCACAGTTGTGGAATGTCCTCTCTTTAGAGGCCCGACTGGAGACAAAAATGGCTTCATACCTGCTCCAAGTTAAGTTTTTAAGGGTTTCAGGCCTAACTAGATTATTTCATAATGCTACAACATGGTTTTAAACCGTTTCAATTTTTGAAATCCGTTTTAACCTGTTAAATTGTTTAATATGTCTTTATGCTGTTAATTTTTTTTTATTATTTTAAATTTTAAATTGTTTTAAAAAGATTAAGGAAATTTTGTTTGTATACCACCTTGAGCTCTCAAGATATGGCATGGGAGATAAATATTTTAATAACTAAGAAAAATAAATAAAAATTCACAGATTAGAAATGCATTGTTCACGTATACACTCTGTGCACCAATGCCTTTATCATTATGGAATAAAACGCCCACAAATATTTGCTATCCCTAGAAAATAAACACAAAAAGCAACTATCAGCAAACAGTCCAGATTTATCCTACTCAAGATGTCTAATTCAGGGAAAGCAGAAGTACTTCTTTTCTTTAATTGCATTTATTTCAAGATTACATCAGTACAGAATATAGTTCTCAAACACATTACTAAACATTGAAAATTAACATTTTATTTTCAATGTTTAGAAGTACTTCCTAACTGTTGCTTCAGATACTCCTCTACTCCAACAATCACTTGTAGGCATGGCACACTCACACTCACTTGTAGGCATGGCACACTCACATAGGATGATCACACATGGAGTCTTTCTTACGTATTCATAAAACGTGGTACAATAGTAGATTCAATGCTTTGGAAAGAAAGGAGAGATGCTAAAGGCTTCTTGAGTTCTGCAGTTCAATAAAAGTCAAAACACAAAGGACTAAGTGAATGTTCCTTAAATAGTTGCCTGCAGCAGTGGTTGTGGTGGTGTTTGTTATTATTGCTGATGTAACGCATCACTTGCTTAGTTAAGAAGAGGTAACTAAATAATGTCTCTGGGTCTGACCCGTCCAACCAACCCGGACAGCCAACAGCTTCATCACATGATGGAAGTCTGTTCTGATGGTGATTGGGTTGCAAGCAGGATGACATTTCAACTTCTCACCAGTAAGAGATGCGGAGACAAAGAATTGTGATTGGGTCCTGCTTCTGATTGCCCCAGCCTCACTTGCTGATGGGAGGAGGGCAGGCAACATCCTCCACCTTGCATCCCGACTGACAGCTGAACAGACCTCTTTCATTTGATGAGGCTGCTGCTGGCTGCTAAGGTGGGTTGGGAGGTATTTATTATTATGGCAACACTGCCATGATCATGACTATGCAGTGTTACTGAATATGGAGCAGTTACAGATCCGTACCTCTAGGTTACAAATCCATACAAATCCAATAAAGAATGCCAGAGTTTAACTTTAAATGATATGATCATTTAAACAGTCTCCCCCCCACATTTGCATCTTCATACAGGATTTCTAGCACAAACTGTTCTCTATGCTACTTCCTACATCTATCAAAAATTGTGAATGCAATTTATTTTACTCATGCAGAAAATAGCAATATATATTGCCCCTTGCCAATAGAAAATCCTTAACAGCTGTTTATTGCTTATTTGAAAAACATAAGAGCAAAGGAATTCTATATCTTGCAAAAACTGGCTGTTCCATGCTATCTTTGGAATAAAAACAGCATTTATCTTTTTTTTTTAAGTCCCTATCACTTTCCCACTTTTGCAACAATTAAAGAAAATGAACAAGTTTTAAGATAGCCAACAATGGAATGTGATTTGCAATTAACTCCTCTTCATTCCGCAAATCAAACTTCTTCTTTAAGCATTGTTTTTTTAAAAAAAAAAACTTGACAAATCATTTTGAGGAAAGGAACTCAAGCACAGGAACTACTTTTTTCATGCAGTCAAAAGGCTAGGAAAATGGGAAGATGTCCAAACAAAAAAAGAGTGCACAGTAACTTCAAGGAGTTTTTCAAGCAAGCTCATCTTGATGTGCTGTAAGGCTCACTTAATGGAGGCTTCTGTCCTTTATCATCTGTTCAAAACATTTTGGTCCTCTTGAAAAAATGCCTTAGAAACCGAGCTAAATAAAGTTCCAGTTCTCACAACAGACACTTGCCTTCACATATGGTTTTAACTAAATAACTTGCACGTCTCCAACAGCTTCAGAAAGAAATAACTGCAGCATACCAAGTAGATGCTAGCTCCTCAAAATGCCAGGACCGGCACATACCTTCCATAATCTCATTTCTATATTTAGATAACAACTATACCTAAAGCCAGGAAGGTCAGCACTGAAGCAAGTCAAGCATATTTTAGCTGCCCTGTATTCTTGCCTCTGCTACCCCTGTCACAACTCTCCCCCAAGCTGGAGACTTGCATTATACTTAATACAAAGGAACAGAAAGGGAAATCTGCCTGTTAAGAAGAGATCAGAGCAAGTGTTCTTACTTCAATAATCCTGTCATGAATCTGCAGTCCTCCTTCTTTGGCAGCAGGCCCACTGTCTGCTATTTTAGAGACAAAAATTCCTTCGCTGGATGGGGCATCCTGATTGTCCTTTGAGGAAAGAAAACAAGATGAGTGTAAACACTGCTCAAGAAGACTGAAGGCAGGTTAAAGTAGTGGAAACACTCAGAATTTAAACACCGAATACCATGTGCATGCCTAAGTACACTGTTGTCTAGCACCATAGTGACGCAGTGCACACAACTGTCAACGAGTAAATGCCAAATGCAGCTACAGACAGGATGGTGTTTATCTTCATACCATTCTAGGAGATGCTTTAGATGTTCCAAATAAATAAGAATGGAAGATTGCCATCATCTCCAGTACAGGTAAACATCGCCATTCCTTCATATGCCTTGCTGCTTTCAGCTTATAAACAAATCTTATTGGTTAAATAACCTCCTCACATTTTATGTATACTTAACTATCAAATGGACAGCCCATCTTTCTACATCCTTCCCCAAAGCCCTCAAGGTAATATATCTATAATATACACAACAACCATACAAAATCCCTAACTGGATGAGAGTGGACATGGGAAACTTAAATAGAGGGATAATGGCTTAAATCCACCTGCAAATCTTAACTAAGGCAGATCTACTGAATCAACTGGACTTACACAAGTGTTGATTTGCCATTCAACAGACTAAGCCTACTTGGGACTAGAAACTGGATCTGGGCCACTGAATCAACACTAAAATTGACAATCAGTGACTACAAACAGTTGCAGAAATCATTTTAAAGAGTAGGCTCTGCAGAAATTTGAGATGGCATCAGCATTCCTAAAATCATGAGTCTTAAAGAAAAGAGAATGTTATTTTACCTATAATCATATTGACACCTCTCTCCCCTCCTCTCCCTCTCTCTCTCTCTCTCTGCCTCTCTTGGAGTTGTTTCTTTCTCTCTCCCTCTTTTTATAAAGGGAGAGAGGGGAGAGAGAGAAACAAGTCTTTTCTCTTCAAAATCTGGGCTGGAAAAAAGAGCTCTACATGATTGTTGACTATGTCAGTGATTCACTGGACAGTCCATGCTTTCATTTGCCTGTATGATGGAGATCCTAATGAATACCACTTCACTAAGTATGTACTTAAAAAAAACAAACTACTTATTTGGGGCTCAAGTACAATCCTGTGCATGCACGCACATTCCACTGAGAGAAGTCAAACTTACTTCTCAGTAAAAATACACAGAATTGGACTTCCTACAAAAATTTCCCTGCCAGCTACCATCTGCAATACTGCCAGTGAATGAAACATACTGAAGAGCTGCTTTTGATCACTAAGCAAATATCTTTAGGGACTTTTTAACACCATCAGAGAGATTAAACAGAAGTGTCATTAAAACCTGTTAGTTACAAGAAAATACTTTATTTAAATGCGTTGGTCATCAAGCTTAGCAAACTGAAGAAACCGTTTTACAAGAAAACTAACCTCCGTGCGTTCATGTACTACCCAAGCAGCAGGAGGAGTCTGATTTTGCTTGGATAGCATGACAACAATGAATCAACATGAAGTATTTTGTTGCTTTTAACACTACAGGAGGCCAAAGCAGAACTGCACTTGAAATTATGATGTTTTAAACAAAGTATTACCATATCTAGAGGCTTGTTAAGAAAAGAACAGAGAAATGCTTAGTATCTAGTCACACAGATGTCTTTAAACACAAAAGATATTTCCATTGCATCTGATTATTTACGTTTTATATCTTTTTGCAGACCTGGAATTTAACAAATTTGATTATGCCTTCTAAACTTTCTGTATTATTACAGTATGCCTGAATATTGCCATTACAATAGAAGGGTGGGGTATATGTTACCTTAATAAAAAAATGAATAGCCATTGCATGATACCACTTAGGAATGGGAGATAATTTTCCAGACCTTAAAGATGCAAAGCATTACTAAGAGCAATGGATCACAAGCTCCACTTTTGAGATATTCGGTTGAATAATCTAGACCCTAAAGAAGCTACACTATCAAAAGTATGAGATCTTAGTAGGCTAAATCAGAGATAGTAATTCTGTAGAAATATAAATGCTGCTGGGCTCCAATTGCCACCAGTGCTAGCCATCACAGTCAAAGGTGAGGAATGCTGAGAGCTGCAGCTCCAAACATCTGGAGGGCCATGAAAATTCCCCCATCTGGACTACATCCAACTGTCAGTCCCAACTAGAGTACCAATAAGAAAGACAATACACCACAGTGATTAACATACCATACATGGTCGGCCACCAATTATATTAAATCCAAGGGACCCAGAATCCCGATGAAGAACAAGAGTCAGCGCTTTACTCTCTTCACCCTGTAAAAAGCAGACAAAATCAGTTCAATTCTTCAGTAGATACACAAACTTCACTTCACAAAAATATTTTAGAAGATCACATTTGATACAGTCACTCTACCACAAAGCAGTCACAAATGAATCTTGCTCACATATTTCAAGATCTTGACATTTCAAGAACAGGTAAGAAAAACTTAAATTACAGTCATCCCTCCACATTTGCTGGGGTTAGGGGCACAGGACCCTGTGAAAGTGGTAAAAAACATGAATAACTGTAGGCCCTCCCAAACCATATTTAACGCACAAAAAAGTGTGATCACCACATTCAGCCCCCCATGGATTCCTCTGAGGCATCAGGGTTCCTTCACAAGGCAGAAGTGGGTGGCTGGTGAGGCTGACTGCCACCTCCACTGCTGCCCCACACCATTTTTAACAGGGACTTACAAGCCTCATTTGCAGTTTCCTATTCTCACGAGGCTTGCAGTTCCTATTAAAAATGGCATAGGGAGGCAGCAGAGGTGGCAGCAAATAATCTGTGAATAATCAAATCCACAAAAGTGAAACCTGCAAATGTGGAGGGCTAACTGTAAAGTAAAGCTGTTGGCACCTTTAAGAAAAATAATCCTGCAAGTCTTCCCACTCCAAGACATGACAATGTTTGGTAGTTTGGAGTGAGAATTGTTAAGTTTGGAAAGAAATGTGGCTTGGAAGGGTCTTGTACATGGTAGGATTGTCCAGTGATACAAGGATCCAGGCAGGATATACAATCATAAATTGGCAGGAGGAAGTAAAACCATATCACCCTTCATCCAGGACTGGCACTACTACATTTACTTAGGGGTGAAAATAAAGAAATAATACTTAAGGATTTGCTTTCCTTTCTGCTATTAGCAGCCAGGCAAGTTATTGCTAGCAATTGGAAGAGTCCTATACTACTTAGTTTAGCTTTATGGTGTTAAAAGGTTTGGAATTTGGCACTATCAGAAAGACTTACACAGCACACAAGCAAAAGAACAGAAAGTTAATAATATCTTTGAGGAAACATGGTTCCCATTTATTTCTTATGTATATCAAACTAATGAAGAAAGAAGCCATATTCCACTAAACCACAGGTCCATTTGGAAAGGATTAATCTGACAGAACAAATAATTACAAAGGGATTTACTTTGTATTTCAGGACCAAGAAGATGTAACTAATGTTCTATGTAGTTATTATCAATATATTTGTTTTATTGCTCTACTTCATGTCATTTTTTAAAGGAATAAATGGTTTAATACCTATATTTGTTGTAACTGTTAAGGGAAATATCGGGGCACTAGTGACAAGCAATTGTCTGCTAGGAGTAACAGACATCATTAGAACAGTCTGTCTTGGTGTATTGCAACAGTAATGCAGGGAATACAGTATGTCATTCACAGACAGTCAAAAAGCTGGAACATCTTCATCAGCATCTGTTTCCTGACAGTATGCCTTTTTAGCTGCTATTTATTGCAGGTGCATTGAAGGGGAAACTAACAAGGCTTTGCATGGGCCTGCTCTGAAAAATGCTTATATTCCTTTTAAGTTATGTGTCTTGGTCTTAGGAAATTTACTCCAGAAGGACAAGCTGGCAATATAAAGGCTACGTGGCATATCTTGTTTCCTATGATGCCAAAAGACTGGGGTTACTTCACAAGGACTGGAGAATGGATGTTTACATTAAAAAAAAGGGGGGGGGTGTACATGACCAACTGATACCTACCCTGTATCAAAACTTCTATTGAATTTGTTAGCTTGATGGAATTTTCCCAGAAAATGTGTTTTGCAGTATTGAATTGACAACCTTGACAAACTATGTTAGAGCTTCTATGAGTTCATGGTTCAAGGACCCCATTTTGTTCAGATTCTGTTCTGTCCAATTTGGAGACAGAAATGCATTTCTTTCTTTCAGTAAAGTTAGATTCTTGTTTCGCTAACATAGGCCATTTCGCAGAACATTGCTAAATTGCTTCTGCCATGGGAGGGCAGTGGTCGGCAGATCGTGTTTCTGCACAACATCGTCACCGTCCTGCTGCCATCCTGTTATGAAGCATTGAACTCGTGCAGTATTTGAAAAATGGATAAAATCCATTTTACACCTCCCCTCCCACAGCGCTCTTGTACTTACCCTCGTGTGGAAACTGCGGCCGCGCATTTGCAACACTTCCTGTCCCAGCACAGCAATGGTAAGTGCCTGGCTGAGCTGTGGAAGGAAGGAGCGGGGCTATCTCACTCCACTCCACAGGGAGCAAACAGGTGCGGAGGGGAGCACTGATGATACGCTCTCTTCCGACCCGGGTTTGCAGCACCATGACACGGAGGAGCATTGTCACATGGAAAGGACCATGGCTTACTAATGTTGTCTGGAGTAGCTGGGACAAACAATTCCATATCACATGTAAAGAGTAGTAACTTTGTAGGAATGTGGGCAAGGAAAGCTTTTCAGGAAAGAGATAGAAAACAGGGACCAAGGGTGACAATCAGTGGCAACTGGAAGCCCCTATCTAAAGCCTCTTCCGCACATTACCTTATCGCGGAGGTGGGGGGTGCCGTTCGCACAAGCAGGTTCTTGCGCGAGGTGCTCTCTTCCCTGCTCCTTCGTCCTGCAGCTGGCTTCCTGGTCGCATGTCCGCCCTGCCCCTTCCTTCTGCAGTGCAGCCTGGGAGCTGTAGGCTGCACTAGGGGAGGAAGCGCGAGCGGTGCACCTGGGACGATGTACCGAAATGCAGGTAAGTGTGCGCAGGCCCCGGGAGCCTTGCGCGACCCCACACCATTTTTGGCTTGAAGCCGAAAATGAAAAGGTGTGTGCATGGTCCGCGTTAGGCTCGTGAGCGTCGCGTAAATGGGGGTGCGTCGTATGGACCGCCGCTCCCATTTACGCGATGCTCAAGGGGCCCTCTCGCAAAAGAAACTGCGTGCGAAAAGGGCCTAGGTGAGGCAATGAGTCTACATTAGCTTCCAGTATGAACTTGAATGGAGGTATACAAGGTACATCATGGGGGTCCTGCACCCCAACCCTAGCAAGTATGACTGTAATTTTACTTACTTGCAAGTATTTGCAGATGGAAAGCAAATTCCTTTCCCGACCCATTACTCCTGGAATACTCTTAAAGTCTCTACAAGAACAATGTCTTCTTAGAAGTGCCCTTGAGATACTCAGAATAGCGTATTCTCATGTAAGCACGCACAGGATAGACAGCAGGCAGTCTTTATTATTCCTGGGCAAGTTCAACAACAATAGCTGTCTTAGGCCCTTTCCACCCCAAACCCCATTAGCACCTTCTTCCATTACAATCCCAGCATTCCCATTTGCGCACTCCTTTGCCTTATGCAGATGAGTATTGCCACCAGTGTTACCCCGCACTATAGCATCCTTGGCCACTCCTTTGCTCCACTTTCACCCTGCCCCACTATCCCTAATTGGTTGGTGTTTTTTTTTTAGGTTGTTTTTTCTGTTTTTGGGGGAAGCTGTACTAGTGCAGCAATGTTGTAATGGTATGACATGACAGTACACTATTGCACTTTTGTGTTATAATGCTCTAAAATATATTTTAAAAAAATAAAAAGCTGGGGGAGGAACACCTGGACACACTGACACCCTGCCTACTCCTGGATCCAGGAAGACAGGAAGTGCTATGAAGTGCCATTACAATACACTGAGCTGGCTGATGGGATTGAAGTGCTAAAGGAGGTGCTTAACAGATTTTTTTCTGGAAGTGGTATAAGGTGGGTTTACAACACCTGGGGATGAGATAGCAGCTGAATAATGATGATGTCATGTGGTAGCATGATTCCTGGACTGGAAACAACTGCTGCTGTTGTGGGATTACGCCATCATGCAGAAATGGCCTTAGTGTTTCTTAGTGCTTGATCATTTGGTACACTTCTAATCGATAATTCTAGAGAAGACTTAACTACCTAGGAGTCTTAGTGGTCCATTTCTACCAGATTATTTCAAGAAGGTCTCAGCGCTCCCTCACCTAGTTTATAGACTAATTGAGCCCCCTCCCTCCATTTTGAGGTCCATAGAATCATAGAACTGGAAGAGACCACAGGGGCCATCCAGTCCAACCCCCTGCTATGCAGGAACCTACCTCAAAGTACTCCCGACAGATGGCCATCCAGCCACTGCTTAAAAACCTCCAAAGAAGGAGACTCCACCACACGCAGAGGCAGAATATTCCACTGCCGGACAGCTCTGATCATCAGGAAGTTCTTCCCGAGGTTTAAGTGGAATCTTTTTTCCTGCAGTTTGAATCCATTGCTACTTGCCCTAGTCTCTGGAGCAGTAGAAAACAAGCCCGCTCCCTCCTTGATATGACATCCCTTCAAATATTTAAACATGGTTATCATGTCCCCTCTTAACCTTCTCTTCTGCAGACTAAATATATCCATATCCCTAAGCTGCTCCTCATACAGCATGGATTCCAGACCCAAGAGCAGCTTCACTGCCCTACTGACGTGGGAGCCACCAGAGACTACTAGTGATTCTAAGATTCTAGCTCTACCTGAGGAGAGGTAGCAAAAATTAAAATAGCATCTCAGATGGGACATTTTCCAACCTGGGACTGGTGCAAACAACCACACCCGCATGATTCTGGTATCTATTTGATCAAATCCTGGAGACCACTTCAAACTGTGTTGAGTTTGGAACTGGTATCCCAACTCACAACATCCATGAGATCACAAGCCAAAAAGTAAACTTATATGGACTCTACCTTCCAGCTCTTGTATTTATAAAAGCTGTGTGAATCCTCCATCCCCTCCATTAAAAAGAACCTGGTTCTGAGAGACTGATGAAAGAAAACAGTATAGCATCTCTAGCAAAGAATCATGTGTGGGAAAGGGAAAAAAACCCCTCAGGTTACAACTTCTTTCCCTGAAAGAAGAAGACAACTTCTTTCCCTGGGTCTACAAAATATTGATAGATACCTTGTAACCCTGTGTATACAGAAGCCTCCTCAGTACTGCTTGGATCGCACAGAAGATGCATGTTTGGAATGACTCCTAATGAAAAACATTTATTAAATAAGAAAATAATAAATGAATCCATGATGTACCATAACAAGGCCAGAACATGAGAGTCTCCTGATCAATCCATCTTAGTCTGCTGCACAGTTTGTTCCAAATACAGGAATGCCATTTGCTGATATAATATACTTCCCCACTGCTCAATGGGAGAGGCCATAACTCAGAGTGAGAAAGATGCTTTACATGTATGAGGATTCAAGTTTGAGCTCTTGCATGTCCACTTAATAGCATATCAGGTAGCAAGACTAGTAACAACTTCTACTTGAGACCCTGGAGAGCAGAATTCAAGATGCACTCCACTCAGGGTTGACACTACCATCTGAAACGAGCCATTGATCCAATTCATTAAGTGGCAGCATTTTATTTCCTGCTGGACTTTGAAAATTTCCAGTATTTTCTAATCTCCCACTCGTAATACTATAGAATACAACAACAGATTGTGTCTTGCAGTCCCTCTCATTTCCATTCCCAAGGAGATTTTATTGATTTTAAAAATGAAATCACACTTCCAATGTAGAACAATGCCAAAACAAGATAAAGATTTGTATACACAGGAATGATTAGATCAACTGGTGCAGCTTGGTAAATTTGAGCCCTGGTTACACAGCCTTCTTCATTCCGGTTTCTCACTGTACTATTTTTTTTAAAAAAAAATTCTACCGGAATCATCTTTCTCCCACATTTTAATGTTATTCCAGATCAAGGGACAATGAAATATATGCCCATTGTGTCTCAAGCTAAGCTGGCTGGGAGGGACAGGAATAGATGTCCAACAAGATCTATGGGACCCAAGATTTGTTGGTGGCTTTTGAGAGCAATTTTCTGGTGCAAGGCTTTTCTGATGCAAGCAATTTTCTGGTGCAACTGCGATAAGGCTTTTGCTTTGGCCTGTTGCAACGGAGACTGCTGGGGTGCACAGGGGGATGGGGTTGGGAACATCGGTCTGCTGTGTCCCAATCAACAGACCTCTGTTACTTCTAGCAGCTGCTTCCTGGTAAGTTAGGATTGGGGGGCTGGAGCTGAGAGACACTACTTAGCTACATACCTAAGGTATGTAAGGTATGTAGCTAAGTAGCTGATCTACAGCACCAACCATAGATATGGTTGTTGTGTTTGTTGTTGTTGTTGTTGTTGTTGTGGTGTGCCTTCTAGTTGTTTCTGACTTAAGGCAGCTCTAAGGTGGGCCTATCATAGGATTTTCTTGGCAAGATTCATTAAGATAGGGGTTGCCTTTGCCTTCCTCTGAGGTTGAGAGAGTGTGACTTCCCCAAGATCAACCCGTGGCTTTCCATGGCTAAGCGGGGATTCAAACCAGAGCCAGAATCCAAGACTCAAACCACTATACCATACTGGCTCTCCACAGACATCTATATATCCTGTTCTCCTCCCAAACTGAAAAGCAATTGATATTCTGAGTCCAATGTTAGCATATAGTGGCCCCTCAACATTTGCGAAGGTTTAGGGCACAGAATAATAATCCCCCTCCACCACCCAAATGAGGGCTCCACCCGACATTCATTTGTGTTTTGCCTGGGCACACTGCCTTCCAAGTGCCTGGGCAATAGGCAAGTGAATGGGAGGGGGGAACAACATGACTGGAGAAGGCACACATGTGCAGCTGCTCCCTGCCATTCATTTGCCTTTTGCCCAGGTCCATGGAAGGAAGACATGCATGCCCAGGCAAAAGGTGGGAAAATGGAGGGGAAGAATTGGGGGAGGCAGGTGGGTGCCTTGCAAATAATCATATTTGTGAAGGTCAAATCCACAAATGTGGAGGGAGGACTGTATACAGATGACTTTGCCCAGGGAATTTTAGCATTTTCTATTGACAATTGTACTCCGAAATAACTCTGTTGTGACCCCTATGAATCTTCACAATGTATACCGTTTCATCCAACATGAGACAAATTTAGTTAATAATGGTGATATAGCACCATGAAACCCAGATGCTAACATGTTGAGACTTCAGGACTCAGGCAGAGTACATTTATAAACAACCTCCAATCTTAAGCTTTGCCAAGTGTAAGGGTCTTCCTTTGTGAAGAATGAAAAAGCTAAGAATGCACTCAAGTATGAGACGAAGTTATTTTACATGCCACTTCTCATAATCAATTAATGGCTTAAATAAACATTGTTGCCTAATAACACAATGCAGATTTTTAGTCTTGTTTATTTCTTTTCCTTTTTGCCTGCCAATGTGAAGTTGTCAATCAAACTATATTAATACGCAGAAGCATTATCCTGAATTGGTCACGCTATACATTTTCCTGTGACTTCTATGAAGAAAAAAAGCCCAAAGCCAAAATCAGTTGGTAAAAATTACATAATTCAAGAAATTCCAATTAACTTGTGAAACTGTGCTACATATTCCATATTTTGGACAAAAATGTTATTCAGTAGAAGATCAAAGAGCTGAAATATTTTATGTCCCAATCCTAATCACATTTAAGATACACTGATTTCAATCAGTCTCTCTTCCACTAAGGACATGTGTTAACTTTTCTTTTGTAGAAATACATAGTAACATCAAATCCAATCTAGCAAGATGCTACATTCTTTTGCTTTTTGTTGTACGCTCAGCTCTTTTGAAAGGAGAGCAGTAGAGTAAAAGGTGAAAAAGGTTTTCCCGGAAATCTCCAGGCCCAGATGTCAGATAATATTTCAAGGCAAAAACTTTCAGCTCTTGAGAGACCACTTTTAAGGTCTAATAAGTTCAGAATTGGAAACACAAGAATGTCATTGTCACAAAACCCTTTCCTCTCTTTTCCATTGCTTTATGCAAGGGGAAAGAATACAATCAAATCAATTAAGAAACAATTACTATATTGCACTCAGGATGGTCACTGTAATTAAAGCTTAAGAGAAAGGTTTCCATTACCACTTTTAACATGAATGGTTTCTTCAGGAAGAAAAAAAAGGACTGGGGGGACAGGATCCACAACACACTAATCAAGCAGCTTTCCTCTTTTCTTAACTCTTCTAAAAGTATTTGGGGAAAAGTTGAATGTTTTGGCAACTTTTTTTTTTTAAATCTCTTTCCTCAACAATCTTCCTGAGCATTTTCATGAATTCCTGCTAGCATTCTATTCAGGTTCATAACTGATCCGCTATCTCAATTTTAGCAGTTACACCACAATAAGAACCATGATGTTAACTCCACCATGTGTGCCTCTAAGGCATCAAAACAAAAAGTGAACACTCACATGCTGCTCCAAGAACTCTTCTGCAGATTAGAAAATGACATTTTTAGAAATATCTGCCCCTCCTCTTCTCCCCCCTCCTCTTCTTAGGCCCTTTCTGCAACTTACCTGCCTCTGGTGCGGTCACGCAGGGATCACGCGAGCAGCCTCTTCTGTGAGGCTCTCACGCCCCCACTGCTTTTGTTCTGCAGGAACTGCCGGCCGGCCAGCAGACAACATGAGGGCTCCACCTCTTCCTTCCGAAGTGCAGCCGGGTATTCTCCCAGGCTGCACTGGGGGAGGAAGCATGAGGGCCACAGCTCCAGAGGCTCCGCATGCAAGGTAAGTGTGCGTGGGGCCCCAGAGCAATGTGCAATCACGCAACATTTTCGGCTAAAAGACGAAAATGATATAGTGTGCGATCGGTGCCTGCTGGCCCCGGCAGCATCATGCGATTGAGAGGACATCATCTGAAATACTCCTTGTAATCGCGCGATGCTCCGGAGGCCCTTTCACATGATGAACACCGTGCGAAAAGGGCCTTACTCTTACATCATTTATTTATACATAGCACCACCAGTGCACATGGTACTTCACAGGAGCAATGTACAATTCTTAATTTGACAGTTTCCTGCCCCCAAGCTTACAATCTAAAAAGACATGACACACAAGGAAAAGGGGATGGAAGTAGTAGAGAGGATTAAGTTCAGCGTATGCTGGCTGATAGAGAGCCAGGTGGTGTAAGGGTTTGAGTGCTGGACAGTAACTCTGGAGAGCAGGGTCCAAATCCCCACTTGGCCACGGAAATCCATTGGGTGGTAAGCAACACCCTCTCAGCCTCAGACGAAGGCAAAGGCAAACCTCATCTGAACACATATTGTCAAGAAAACCCTGTGATAGATTCACCTTAGGGTTGCTGTAAGTCAGAAATGACTTGAAGGGACACAACAACAACAACAACAACAGTGCTTGCTGCTGCTCTCTTTCCCTCTGGAGGACCCAGCAGTGGCAGTTGGGCCAGATGGAGGCCCTTTCATCAGTTTCTGGGCCTAGGCTTGGTGAAGCCCCGCCTGCCTGTTCTTCTCCTCCTTGAGAAGTCACAGAATGGCAGCTGGCACATAGAAGGAGAACCTTGCATCAGTTGCTGGGCCCAGCACACCAGAGCTGTGCCTACCTGCTTTTCTCTCCCTTGGAGGCCACAGCAGAGGCAGTTGGGATGAAGGGAGGGCCTTTAATGAATTTCTAGGACTAGGCACAATGGAACTGTGCCCAGAACAGATTCTCCTAGAGCACGGTGGGCCCCTGTGGCAGGTCTAGGGGTTACCTTTGTGCCCCATGAAGCTCCAGGGGCTACACAGACTATTGAAAAATATCCCCCTCCAAAACAAACAAACAAACAAACAAACAAACAAACAAACAAACAAACAACCAGTGGCCAGAAGTCCACTTTTGACTGTCAAAAGTGTTTAACTTAAACAGTACAGGGAGCCCTTACAATGTGTTTAAACAGCACTTGGTTGCACCTTAAGGGTTCCAGAAGCAACAATTCAAACTCCTTTTTCTAGCAGGAAATAAGGTTAGTCTGAAGATTCTGGAGGTGTCAAGGGCCACAAAAACATATATTGGAGTCCGCACATGGGTCCAGGGCCACACTTTGCCCAGCCCTGTGCTAGAGAATAAGAGTGATTCCCAATTAACTTTAATCCCTTGCTAAGTGTTGTATGCTATTATTCTAATCCATTGGTTCTTAACCTGGGGTCTGTGGACCCCCAGCCATCCATGGAGCTCTCACAGGGGGTCTGCAAAGCCCTGCTGCTAGAGATCAACAGCAGTGGCAGCAGCAGGGACACAGGGTGGGGGGTTGCCAAAGGAGCACCAAGGGAGCAGATTCAGCACCTGCAGCTCCCAGCTACTTATCCCTGACTCCTGATGAAAGGGAAATGGCAATAGGAGTGTGCACGCACCCCAACTATGACTCTGGGGACCAGGGTTTTAATCCTCACTCAGCCATGGAAATCTACAAGGTGACATCAGCGAAGTCACATTCTATCCACCCCAGAGAAAGGCAAAGGCAGCAAATCTTTGCAAGAAAACCCTCATGACAGGTTCACCTTAGGGTTACATAAGTCAATTTTCAAAGGAGAGAGACATGATGGATAGAAAGAACCTCCCCCTGTCAGCAGCACTTTGCTGTTGCATGCTTTAAAGTCACTTCTGACTTGTGGCAATCCTAGAGTGAATGTATCACAGACTTTTTTTTTTGCAAGACTTGTTTGGGGGGTGTTGCCTTTGCCTTCCTCTCCAGAAGTCTTACATAAATAAACATCTGAATATTGAAATTTAAATATCTAAATCTTGAGTTAATTCTTGGGGAATCCCTAGCAACAAGTTATATTTACAGGGTGTCCCCGGTAAAGAAACGGTTAAGAATCACTGACCTAATCAGTATTTTTTATAATACATGTTATTGCAAATCTCTTGGTTACTTCTACCAGGCTCAGTCATCTGATCTGCAACAAATCTGATCTCTTTGGCATGCCCACCTCATCATAGTTGAGTCAAGCTCTTAAACATAATTTTAGAAACTGCATCAGTTCCCAGCTGAGGATTTTGGAACTACCTCCTCCTGTCATTCCAAACATAGGAGTATTCATCTTTTTACTCCTTGGGAAATAACTTAACTTAGCTCATTTTCAGCCAGTCTTACCAGAACTAGCTAGCACACTGATTCACAGATGTTAGGTTTAATTTCACATTGGACAATGACAAATGAGCCAATAGGACCATCTGCCTCACTGATTATGGGCAACATATTGGTGCATATCCTTGCTTGCAGTGGAAGTGGCTAGAAAAACCCGCAGAAATTTGCTTAGTGGTTTGTTTATCATGTTGTCCAAACATGGGTACTTTTTCTTCTATAGCTGTTTTTCCTCCTAACAAGCCAGAGGAAGAATCAAGGGTTTGTTTTGGAGTTGTTTTCTTGGTTTGTTGAGAGAAGGGGGAAAATTGAGAAGTGAAAGCTCCCAAATTCAGTTAACACTTTAAACAAACCACAGAATACAGCTATGCAGTTTGTTTACTTATTCTACTGCAAACAGTAACAACTGGGCAGGCTGTATCAGTGTGCTATTTCTCATGGTGGATTATTGTGCAGAAGGTGCATGGATCTACTGGCTTATCATGTCACTAGGCCATTGTTATAGGGAACACAGAACTGTACTGCTGAAACAGTTTCATTGGTTTCCAGTCTGTTTCTAAACACAGTTAAAAGTGCTGACCATTAGCTATAAAGCCCTACATAGCTTAGGTACAGACTATTTGGAAGACCACTTCTCCGTATGTGAGCCTGCCTGAACCTTAAGATCTTTGCAGGCGGGTTCTTTCTCTGTCCCACCTTCATCTCAGCTATGGTGGCAAGGATAGGGGGAAAGGTCTTCTTGGTCTCTCCTCCCATGCTGTGGAACTACCTTCTCCAGGAGCCCAAGTTGGCCCCTCTGTGATCTCTTTCCCTCAGCAGTAAATGTCTTTTTTATTTTAACAGGTCTTCAGTCTTTAACTGTGTAGCAGAATGGCTTTTTAATAGGCTGCACTGAAGCTTAATCCAATGTTTTATATGCATTTATAATTTTAATATGATCACCTCTTTCAATTTTATATTTTTTTAATATATATTGCTTTAATTGTATTTAGTTTTAATCTTATACTGTAAGCCATTTTGAAAGTCACCGTGTGGTGTAAAGCTCTGAGCGTTGGACTAGAATTCCAGGAAACTGGGGTTCAAAACACCAATCAGCCAAGAAAACCCATGGGGTGATGTGGGTGATGCTGGGCAAGTCACACTTTCTCAGCCTCAGAGGAAAGCAATGACAAATCTCCTATGAATACATCTTGTTAAGAACACCTTAAGACAAGGGTTGTCATAAGTCAGAGTCAACTTGAAAGCATGTAACAACAAAAGCTATCTTTGGCTCGCATACTGGAAGAAAGGCAGGATATCAATTTATAAATAAATAAACAAATAAATGGTGTTGTGTGATGTGACTGCTCACACTAGGAAAAGAAGAATTGCTGATGACTTGCAGCTTGTTGGTCATTCATTAGCAGAGGCTATTAAGGAAAGAAAGGGTCTGCATCATTTATATAGTTGGCCTTCCACAGTTGCAGATTCTGTATCCATGGATTCAACCAACCACAGCTTGAAAATATTCAAAATAAAAATCCTAAAAGCAAACTTTGATTTTGCCATTTTATATAAGGATGCCAGTTTACCACAGCATTGTACATAATGGGACTGGAGCATCCATGAATTTTGATATCCATTGGAGGTCCTGGAACCAAAAAAACACTCTAGTGGAAACTGAGGGCCCACTGTACACAGAAAACTTGAGGAGGTTCCATGAACCATGAAGAAATCATGAAGAAAGGGGAAATTATTATGCCTCACATGGCTATACCCAAATAGTCCCACTCAATTCAATGGGGCTTTCTTCCAGTTTGGAAGCACTGGGCTGGTGATCATTCCCGGGCTAGACAATATGGATGAAAAATGTGCAGAGAACAGAACCTGGATCAAAGAACTGACTAAACAACATGATGCCTTCCAAAACTCCTATTGTCTCCAGTCAACACTGACTTACAGCCTAATATATCTAGACAGCCCCTGGTTGGAGAAGGGTGTCTTAAAGAAATGCTTTTTGCTCCTTATATTGACTTGTCACTCACATGTGCAATTCAGCCATTACTGACTCCTTCACATAATTTGTAACAACTAATTCCAGGAACCATTCACGTATCATATTAATTCTATGAACCGCAGCTGGGGTGGCGGTGGGATTATGGGAACCACAGACCCACACTTCCAAAGGGCACAAGGTTGGAGAAGGTTGAGCAAGAGTTCCAGAAGGTGAAAAACAAGTAAATGAAGACCATGTGTGTGTGTGTGCACGCACACACACACAGACAAACAGACAGAGAAAGAGAGAGAAAGGGAAAAAAACCACGGTAAACTGTGTATGTCCAGCGGTCTGAATGAAATCTGAAAGCAAACAAAACCAGAAGAAAAGCATAATGGTGCTACTCTGGAAACACAATCAATTTGGAACATTATAATCCAGTTTGGAGGACCAACATTTGGATGGGGAATAGCATAGTGCTGCACAGTGGCAATACATGCAAAAGTGCTAGCCTGTTCTCACAGCACTTGGGCATACTGAAAGCTAAACAACTGTGGTACAATCCCATAAAGCAGAGTACTCACTGTACTCAGAATAGGGCACAATAACTGTAAGTGCCGGCATAGCAGCACTGGAATTGCCACTTAACTCTGACTATATGTTAAGCTCAGTCAGCAGGACACTGTGTCCATAACAGGAATGCTCCTAAATGTGATACAGCAGGAAGGGACAGGCTGGAGGCATTATGAAAAAGATGGAAATAACACCAAATATGACAAGGTGGAATTTCATGACATTGTGAAGCAACCTCTTTTGGCTAAACCTTATACAATATTTATGACAAAAAGCATTCATAGATTTCAATGGCTATGGGGTAGTAGAATGGTCTCAGAGCTGGAAACTACACATCTGTGGAAGATACAAAGCTCCAAAGTAGTCATATGGGGAAGCTACAAATGTCTACGCTGCTAGGAAGGGCAGCCTCTAACTGTCCTGAATTTGCTGGGCTACAAGTTCCATCTTCCCTAACCAACGACCATACTGTCCAGGGGTGATGGGAGCCAGAGTCCAAAAACAGCTGGAATGCTTCAGATTGTCCACTGCTCGACAGGATCATGGCTATAAGTATTTGAGGAGAAATGACTGCAAAATTCACCTCATTCCAATTTTGGCGCTCCAAACTGGATTACAGTATTGCAAACTGACTCTTTTTCCAGAATAGCACATTATGCTTTTCTCTGATTTCTTTTACTTCCATGTTTCTTTCAGACCATAGGGTATAAATGCTCTCTCTCGTTCTCAACACATACAATGTTTTTCACTTACAGGTTTCTGATAGGCAGTAATACATATGCAAACCATCATGATCACAAACAGCATTCGAAAAAGAATTTTACCAGTCTTTTTTATTTCTGTAGCTCAAATGTTTTGAATGTTTTGAGACTGGCTGAGCAACTGCAACTGACTGCAAAATTCCTACAATATCAGCAATTGTCATTACAACAAAAAGCAATACTGTGAGCCCATTTCGTCAAAGCTGAATCTTGAATCGGACTATTTCACATTATATACTACACCTAACCACAACATTCTGGAGACCCTTGGGCCTAATGGGTATGCCCACCATTTGCTTAGATCTTTTGCTCTTTGCTGCACATAACTATGTTGACATCACTGCCTGATTAAATAATCCAAGAATCAAAATACTGGAAGGAAGCCATCCCCTCTTTCCCCACATACACAGGCTACAGCAATCAGCCAGCCACCTTGAAGGACAATCCTTGTGCTGGTCTTCCTTCACAATCCTCCCCTGCACAGAGATGTATATTTTCTGACTGCATTTCTTAGCGCTGAAACTATTAACCTTGGAAAGTTGCCCAAAAGGCTATGAAAGACATGTAATTGATTGAGCACTACACCACAGTTTTGTGGCGACATGACACCTTTTGGCTTTCTGCAGATTACACGCTGCCTTTCTCTGAAAAGTGCATAACAGCCTTTTTGTGGACAGGCTGAAAACAAACAGTCATGTTAACCAGCTGTGTCCATAAATCTGATGAAAACATTGCTGTACACACTACATAGTGCAGGCGCTATAGGAGATTTTTTTTAAAAAAAGCAAAGCAAAGAAAAGAAACTGAAGCACCCAGTAGAGTAATCTAATAACACCAACGCTGCACAGCAAAAACGTTGATTCAGACATTACATATTCCAGTAATGAGATCACTCTGTGTCTGGACACTCATGAAAACATACTGAGAGTTATAAAGAATTGGCTTCCCTAGCAACTGGGAATTTGAGAATCAAAAATGTCAAGTTCATAGGAAAAAGAGGAAGCTGCATGTGGGCATCTGACACACTTCCACAAATAACCAAGCACTGAAGGGATTTGGGAAGGGATACCCTGGCATGAAACGTAATTCCTGATCCTCAGGCAAAGGAAATCAGCACACTAGCATAGAACAGCTTTACCTGATGGTGACATACCCCTCAAAAAGTGTAATGCTAATGTGTTCCATGGAAAGATGTTTGGTTTTTGCTGGGACACATTTGACCCAGTTTCTATAGTTCCTAAGCCACAGAATGTTGCACAAAAAGACAAAGAAGAGCATATGTGTCAGCGTGGATAGAACATGGACAACACACAGATTTATTCAGTATCAGTGGTGAAACTGACCTCACATCTCTGTGCTAACACAACATAGCAGCAGCACCCTCTAACTGCATGCTGACCCCAAACTCTGTCTGCCTGAGAATCATTTCAGAAACAGATGCTTTCCCTGGACGGAAGAAGTCAACAATGCAGTATTGCACAAAAAGGCTACCATCCAGTTTGTAGTTCAGGCATTAGCAGAAGTGATGTTACACATCAACATCACCGACAGAATAGGATTAGCACCAGCAAAGTGGCCAAAGAGCAGCAAGAACTCAACTATTAGCTATGAACTCCACAGATCAGAGGGGGAGAAAATCCACACAAGACTTCTGACTCGGAAACCCAGATCCTGAATGCAGGAGATCATGACAGGTGGTTTGGGCCTCATCAAACTTTTGAAGTAGATGGCTAAACCACTGCAAGGCTGCCCCCTTCTCCCTCATCTGCATACTCTCTTGTTTATGAATGAGCAACTTGGAGCTACATTGGCTTTACAACCTCCAGGATCTTGTCCAGAACTCAAGGCGTGCTACGCCATTGGTTTAAAACCACTACTGGTATTACAGCCCATTCTACTTGGTTGAACTGGAAGATGGTACTATGAACATTCTAGTCCTGCATTTTCTTTCACCATTGGAAAATGACCTATCATGTAGTACTTGCTCTGTGAATGTCTAGCCTTCTAACTGTATTTGCCCAGGCTATTTGAAAGGCTGTTTCTCCACTTATGAACCCATTAGAGCTTGAGAAGAGAGAAGCCCTTCTCTCTATCCTACTATATTCTCAGGCTCTGATTGCTCCCAGACTTTGGAATTCCTTCCCTTGGGAGGCCAAGATGGCTCCCTCCTTGATCCCTTTCCCTCAATAAGTAAAAACATTCTTATTCTGTCAGGCTTTTAAAAATTCACTGTGATGGGCTTTTATGGTGTGCTTGGCCGTTTGGATGATTTTAATATTGTCTTTTAATAAATTTTAACGGTTTAAACTCTACAACTAGTTTTTAAATAACCTTTCTTTCTTTCTAAAATTTATATTGTTTTTAACAAGCTGTAAGTCACTTTGAGCTTCATTATTAGGAAAGAGGTGGAATGCAGTAATGTAATAATACTAATACTGTATTTGCTGGCACATAAGACTCACTTTTTTTCCTGAAAAATACTGTTTGAAAATGGGGTGCATCTCATATGCCAGTGTGACTTACACGCCAGCAAAGAGTATTTGCCAGTACATAAATGCAGTGCATCTTATACACAGGTGTGTCGGCAAATATGTTATTCTGAAGTTTGTGATAGCCACCGTACAGAGAAACAATCTGTATCAGGGCGACAGGCTCCAGCTCAACTGAGAAACATCCCAGGGCTTGTCCTGAAAGGGGTCATTCGTTGAAAGAATTCCTTGATCGGAAAGCCTTCTGACATAAGGATATGAAGAATATATACCATTTTTCACATATTTGACAAGAAAAGAAGTTGCAATATGCTATTGAAAAAACTGTCAGCCACTGCAATATTTTACACTTTGTGGGATTTTCGCAAAACATGCATTTTGAACAAAAAAAAGTTTTATTGAAAAACCAAAGTTTATTGTAATAAAAAAAAAGCCTTAATGAAACTAATGTAAAAATATCTGAAATGTGGAAAAATTCTCATAAGAGAAATCTGGGGAGAAATTCCTGATATTTTTTGCTCTTGCACATGAGAACAAAGCAATTAAAGATTCGCATTGCCATTTGTAAGGTGCCCTCAATGTACTCACCTCCATCACTTCCACTTCACCTGACTAGACTTTACCTCTGAAACTGGAGAGGTGGGAAGTGATGCCATAGGAAACTTCTAGGGTCCTAACAGTCCTGGCAAGGAAAGACAGTCTTTGGGGGCCCTTGTAGCCTGTGTGGCCACACCCCCTTCCTTTAAGGTGATTTTTGGTTCTTGGGATAGATAAAAGTGAGGGCAACTCACAGTCACTTCTATCTTGCCTGCAAAAATTTGCATGCAAATCATCTGGAATACATTTCACACTCCTCATCCTGACATTTCAAATGCCTGCCTATCAGTGGCAATTATTCATGTTAGTTCTACAGAACCACCAGTAAGTCCATAAACAGTATGTCACTGAATGCCACTTGCTGGACAGAAAAAACTGGAGAGGGCAATAGCTTTCACGCCTTGTTCGTTGACTTCCTGAGGATATCTGACTAGCTATTGCTGGAAGCAGGATGCTGGGCTGATTCATGGACCTTCAGTCTCATTCAGCTTTATTCTCTCTACATTCTTACAAAGCTCAGAAATGTAATCGTTGGACTACAATTCCCTGAATCCAGCTAGTATGGCCAGTGGTATTCTGGCTGAGGGATTCTGTGAGCTGCAAGTCCAAAACAGTAACTTTTCCAGGATCTGGCACCACATATTGACTGGTCTACAGACTATCTGAGAAATGCCTATCCAATAGAACTTGTAGGCACATACGCTCTGTGCACCAGGAACAGCTGATCCTTATGCTCTTCTACCATGTTTAACCCACTCCAGAATCAATGTAGTGTTAGTAAATCACCCTATTTTGCAAGATGAAATGTTAGAAAGTCTTTAGTCAGTGATCCTGCAAATTAGCAGCTGATTTCTGGTATTCAGTCTCGCAGTTTGCTTACATCTTCAAAGTCCCAGTTGTGGGATACCAAAGTTCTCTTTTAGGGGCAGAGGTAAAGAAGATCTGAAAAAGTCGTTGTGACCTGGATTTCCCTCCCCCTTAAAAAACTGTCCTTCAGTCTTTACAGTTATGACATTATAAAAATTATGGTGGGAAATCCAGTTGCTTCACAAATGGAAAAGTTCAACAGTATATTCAAACCAGATTAACTTAACCTACTAAAATCATCATGAAAACAATCAGAAAAAAAAGAGAAACAATCAACTTATTGAGTTTGATGTATGTATTTCTTCTTTCTGTGACCAAGATACGCAAACTACGCTCAGACATGAAACCCATCAAACCCAGAAATAATGGAAGAGAAAGTGCAGGAGTTATATTAACAAAAATCCTAGAAGGAAATGAGGCATCTGTATTAAAGAGGAAATAATAAAGTGCACAAAACAGAGGCAAACAAGTATTGCACTATATACAGAATCCCTCAAAAGATGGGGCAAGCCTGTCATAGTTATGAAGAGCATTACTCTGTTGTTTTGAAATGTACAGAGCCATTGAGTATAAAAACTCAGTACATGTCCTCTTATGTTTTGCTTACACACTCTTCTTCCTCCCTCTTGTATTCCTCCTTTCCTAGGCAGGTCCTATTTCTCCTAACTTAGTGGTGAGCAGCTTAGCTGTAAATATTTGCCCTTCATGCTGAGCCCTCCAGCTGGCTGAAGCTACAGCTGACAGACATGTCTGTAAGCAAAGGAAAAGAACAGGGGGAGAGGCAGGGCAGGGGGAGAGAAAACAGCTTTTAAAGGAAAGGGGGGATTCGTATGTTCCCAAACCGTTACTAATAAGGAAAAAATAAAAAAAAATAAACAGCACCCATTCTCATCTGCTCATTCTAACTTCTGACTCTGTCTGTCCTGTAGAGAACGTGCACACCCACACCTACACACTTTCACTCCATCCCACTTGGATGTGGGCTGGCTGCCCCCTCCGAAAGGAATATTTCCTCTCACTAAAACATCTGTGTGAAACCTCTGGCTCTGCCTAAAAGTGAAGGCGTGATGCATTTTGAGAAGTCCAAACTCCAGAGTTTGTTCTGTAGGGATTGAACATGGGAGGTGCAGGAAGGGGGCAAACACATTCTGTAGCATTATGTTCATGAAATTACTTAGAAGGGGCTGAGGGAAGGAGGGAGGGAGGAAGCGAAAAAAGGAAAGGGAGCTAATGCCGTTGAGCAAATGCAACCCAGTCTTCCGGAAAAAAAAACACACGCTGATATCCCTCACAGCCAAATCCCAAAGGGATGGCCTTGTCAGCCTGTAACAGAATGCCACACACATGCTCAACAGTCTTGTCCTGTCCCATCTTGAACACAAGCAGTTTTATAACACAATTCTATGCATTTTTGCTGAGAATTAAGCTCTGCTGTGGCTTTTTTTTTTTGGGGGGGGAGATGATTCCTAAGAAAACTGTGTTCAAGATTTGTAGCCTTGTGAGGTCAACCTAGCTTTTGTAGACTAAATGCCACCTCATCAGACGCTTGTCTAAGGCCTTTTCTGCACTACACTCTTCTAGTGCGATGATTCCACTTTCAACATCCTATGGATCCTGGGGTTTGCAGTTTCGGGAGGGGCTGCCCAGCCCCTCCCAAAACTGCAAACCCCAGGATTCCATAGGATGTTGAAAGTGGAATCATCATGCTAGAAGAGTGTAGTGCGGAAAAGGCCTAAGTTTTTAACTTACTGTTTTAGGCAGCAATCTGCATGGCATGATACAGGCAGCAGTTTGAGGCCACTTCAACTGCCATGGGCCCCACCCTGTATAACCCTGAGATCTGTAATCTGGGCAGCTACTTATAATCGTCAGCTAGAGAAGCCTAGTCTTAAACTACAGCACTATGGTTACCTGGCAAGGAATTCTAAATCCCTTAGCAAACTACAAATCCCAGGATTCTACAAGATGGAGCCAAGGCAGTTCAAACCACATAGAACTGCTCCAACTGTAGTGCAGATAATGGCCGTTTCCGCACTAGGTTGTTCTGGTGCTATTATTCCACTTTCAACCTCCTATGGAATCCCGGAGTTTGCAGTTTCGGGCGGGGCCTTTAGAATTCTCAGCCAGAGAGCTCTTTGGCCTCAGTAAAGTACAAACCCCAGAACTCCACGGGGTGCCGAAAGTGGAATAATAGCACTGTCAATAACGCAGTGCGGAAATAGCCACTGTCTCGCTTAATGCAGCCACCCCTAGAAACGAGCGTCTCCTTTAGGGTGCCACAAGGGTCTTCGTCGCTTTCCCAGTGGAGAGGAAGGCGAGCGACTTCAGAGGACGAAGGAAGGGGATGGGGAGGAGGGGAGGGAAGGGAAGGGGACGGGGGCCATTTCCGCACTCCACTGGTTTAGTGCGATTCTTCCACTTTCACCTTCCTCCTGTGGAATCCTGGAGTTTAAGGCCCCTCCCTCAAGCGCAAGCCCCGGGATTCCACAGGAGGTTGAAAGCGGGGCGATGGCACTCGAACAGCGGAGCGCGGCAGCGGCCCAAGAGAACGCGCGTTTGGCGCTGATCCCCTCGCTCGCCCGCCCGGCCGGGGGTCCCGGTCACCTTGCTGGGCGCGGAGTCGGCCAGGCTGCGGCCGAGGGAGTCGAGGCGGGCGCTGTACTCGGTGAACTTCTTCTGGTAGCGCAGCGCCGTCATCTGGAGCTCGAGCTGGGCGGCCGAGAGCTGCGAGAGGAGCGACTTCTCCCGCTTGCCGGCCCGCAGCGCCTCCTTCTTGAGCTCCTTCTCCAGCCCGGCCAGCTTGGCCTGGAGGGCGGCGTTGGCCGCCTTGAGAGCCGGCAGGCAGGCGTGGGTGCCAGCCGCCTGCTCGCGGTGGGTGAGCACCAAGCCGCAGCCCTGCTCGCAGACGCCCACCGGCCGGGCCTCGCAGGACTCGCGCATGTGCGCGTCCACGTCGCGCAGGTTGAGCACCTCGGCGCAGCCCTTGTGGCGGCACCGGGCCGGCGAGAAGTCGCACATCTCGGCGTGCTCGGCCAGGTGCTGGAGCTGCACCACCTTCCCGCAGCCCCGCGCCCGGTTGCCGCACTTGATGTCCAGCTTGAGGATGAGGCTCTTCAGGGGCAGGACGTGGTTGAGCTCCTTGGTGGAGATCCGCTGGCACTTCACCGGGCAGCTGCCGCGCTGCACCACCCAGGGCAGGACGCAGCCGGCGCAGAACACATGACCGCACGGGGTGGTGAGCGGGTCCTCCAGGACCTTGTTGCAGAGGTTGCACTTGAAGTCGGGGTCCACCTCCCCGCTGAAGCGGTCCAGCTCGAAGCCCATCGCGCCCTCCGCTTGCCGCCCGGCCGCCGCCGGCGCAGCGCCCGCCGCCGCCTCGGGCCCGCGCGAGGGCGGAGGAGCGGGAGGGGGAGACCCAAACTACCCCTAAACTATCCCAGAAGGGAAAGAAAGAACGAAAGAAAAACAACCCCCCGCTCCGAGCCACACACTCCTCCAAAGGAGGAGAGCGAGAGCGAGAAAAGAAACCAGTGCTCTCCCGAGAAGCCCAAACTGCCGAGATCCTAGGAAATGACTGTAACCGCTCTCCTTTTTTGGTTCCTCGCAAAGCATCGGGAGCAGCCCAGACTGGCTGGCTGCAGGCTGTCTACTGCCTGGACTAATTGCCTCAGACTTCCTTGCGAGCGCTGGGGAGGAATCCTCTACCGCATTGACGCGAGTTAAAGCGCAGGGCTGCCTTCTCCTTTTTCGTGTATTCCCTCTCCTCCTCCTCCCCCTTCCCCTCTTGCGCAGCCTTTCCCCCCCAAGACAACCCTCCTCCCCCTCCTCCTCTGGCCTTTTTTGGCGCACGTGAGCGCCTTCTTTTTTGTTCATATATATATATGCATCTATGGAAGAGGGGGAATATTGAGATTACTTAGTTTGCTGCACCTGGGAGTGCTGTTTATTCACGAGCACACTGTCTCTTCAAGATTTAGCGGACATGCAGGGTGAGGAGAGGGAAGGTTGCACAGTCTTGGATATACAGTCTTGTCTCCACATTCACTAGAGTTAGGGACACAGGCCCCGGGTGAAAGTGGAAAAACTGCAGATAATTCTAGGCCCTCCCAAACCATAGTTAACACACAAAAAAGTGCAATCACCCTATTCAACCCACCATGGATTCCTTTGCAGCATCAGGGTTCCCTCACAAGGCAGAAGCGGGTGTGTTACCCTGTTTTCTGGGGGTTCTGGGAGGGACACCTAAATGCCCTCTCAATTATATGAGTTGGGGGAAATTAGTCAAGAGCACAAGCTAGCAATAGGAGAGGCAGGGCAAGGGAGCGAGATCTTTCACCCAATGTCTACGAGGTCAGGCCAAGTCAAGGAGCACACAGGATTGAAATAATAAATGTGATCTTTATTAAAATACAATCAAACAGTGTATGCAACACACTTATGCAGAGAACTATGGAAAATAAAGGTGGGAGTGAGACAGAGGGATTTTTAAGAGGGATTGTTGATTTGGGTGATACTACACCTGTCCTGTAGCCCAAGTAGTCTGCAGCTGAAGTTCGGAGATATGAAGTCTCAGTACGTGGGACTGAGGGGAAGGCTCGCCAAGCACAGCAGCAGCAAGGCTGGATGGAAGTCGGGAGCGATCCGAGCAATCCAAGTGGTCAGAGCAATCCGAAGAAGCTCACAAAACCAGGGATTTTTAAAGTGGAAAATGTAGCCACAGGCTTTCTGTACTTGGGGAAAACAATGAGTTTCGGGTTGGAGACAAAGCCTCCGAAAGGTCAGAATTTAGTATGATTGAGTTAGTTCCAAATTGACAATGGAATAGTATGCAAATGCAGATGCTTGACAGGTGAGGATTCTTCTAATCAAGCTGCCTGCTCGGAGCAGAGAGTTCTTTGTACGTGGTGTGCATACGTAATAAGGGTACTTGCCATGAGGTCCTGAAGCGGCAGTTTGGCTATTTCTGGCCAGCCTGTATTTGTTTTGAATATTCCAGCAACTAGTGACCGAGCCTGTTTGTGTGCTTGTCCGGGGGCCTCACAAGCACGTGGAGAACAGAGGGGTATAATAGGCCAAATTATTGATATCAAACGATATCTAATGTCACCCTGAGCGTGGCCCAGGAACTGCAGTAACGGGTGGCTGGTGGGACTTACTGCCACCTCCCCTGCTGCTCCACACTATTTTTAAGAGGGACTTAGAAGCCTCTTTTGCAGTTTCTCAGTCTCACCAGGCTTGCAGTCCATATTAAAAATGACATCAGGAAGCAGCAGAGGCAAAGAATCCATGAATAATCAAATCTGCAAAAGTGAAACCCATGAATGTGGAGGCCTGACTGTGTAGTTAGTGTTTGTGAGTGCTTTTCGCATAGATGTAGGAGCGTACCGGCTCTATGGAGTTGTGGAGCTCTGCTCTATCGGGCTGTGAAATTCTGGGATGCTGTCCTTGCAGCATCTAACCTATGGCATTCAAGGAAACTCCGTGGAGTGCATAAAATGCTGTTTTCTCACTATTTTTGGAGGATGCTCCCCCTTTTTCCTCTTTGGCAGAGTTGTAGCAAACATTGGAACAGGAATTGTTCATTCTATTGGGTTGCAGCTTTTTTTCTCATGTTCTGTTTTGTTTCTAGTGTATTGTGTATCTGCAGTACAGTTTGATATTGCCTTCTCTCCATCTTAGGGGATCTTGGGATTTATAGTTTGGTGGTAAAGTATGTATAATTCTCTGCTGGAAAGCTGTAGTGCTGTATTTCAAGGGGAATGCACTGAAATACTCTAGGAGCCTTCTAGCAATAAATTCTAAATACCTCACTAAATATAGGATGAATTCATGACTGTTAAAGTGGTACTAAACTAACATGTTATCCACTAATAGTGGAGGTAGGAAGGCTCTTTTTGTTTCCCATGGCACTGTGACTAAGGGCATTTCTGCACAACGGCAGTCCATCGTTCAGTTTTATTTCAGCCCCGGCAGGGAAAGAAGCACATCAGGAACGCTCTCCTCTGCACCTACCAGGTTGCTGCGGAAAGGAGTGCGCACTGGCCCTACCTCTTCCCTTCTGCAGCACAGCCGGGCACTTGCCATTGCTGATCTGGGGAAGGAGGCATCACCAACATGCTTCCACCCGGCTGGGAAGGGCAGCAGCACTGTGCGATGGTAGGTGTAAAACGGATTTTCCCCCCGTTTTTCAAATAGTGCACGCGACACACAGGGACAAGAGCGCAACAGTGTCGTGCAGAAGCCATCAGGTCCCAACTGCGGGGCAGCCACACTGTGTGGAAAGAGCCATAGAGAGAGCAATCTACAACATGTAGAGTTATTACACTGCTTAGCACTATAGGGAAATTGGAAGCAATAATTCTGTGGACTGGAGAAATTCTGTAATGGAGGCTACAAAGTAGAAATTTGGTTTGGTTCTGGGGAGTTCTGCTGAGCTATGAGCTTTTGCTCTGGGCCTATTACTCGTCAACATTTTTATCAGTGGGTGAGGGACATAGAACTGGGAAAGATACCAAACACTTCAGAAGACCAGATTAAAATTCAGTTTGACTAATAGAATGGAACACTGGACTGAAACTAACAAGCTGCAGTTCAACGGAGACAAATACAGAGTTCTGTACTTTTTGTGCAATGAGAAAAAGGAAAAACAGCCATGAATGCACAGCTATACAATGTGGGATCTGTGGCTTGGCCATTAGTACTGGTGGAAAAGATCTCAAAATTATAGTAGGTAACAAGTCACACATGATTCACCAGTGTGAAGAAACAGGGGGAAAAAAGCTAGTAAGATTTTCAACTGCGTTCAAAGAAGCATCAATTTGAAGTTGTAAGAAGTAATTATTTTACTCTGTGTACATACTAGTTAGGTCTGCACTGAAGAAGAGCAGAGACAAACTGAAACAATTCAGAAGAGAAGATTGTCAGTGCTATTGAATAACATATCTCATGAGGAAAAGTTCAACAAACTAGGTAAGTTTGACCTAGAAGAGGGAAGGCAGTTGCAGGGGACAGGGGGAATCACCAGGGGCAAATCACCAAGTATCAAAAGGCTTATCATAAGGCTGTTCACAGATTACAGTCATCCCTCCAGATCTGCTAGGCTTAGGGGCACAGGACCCACCTGAAAGTGAAAAAAACACAGATAAGTCTAGGCCTTCCCAAACCATATTTACCCTATTTGCTTGCATATAAGACTCACTTTTTCCCCTGAAAAATGCTGTTTGAAAATGGCGTGTGTCTCATATGCCAGTGCATTTTATACACCCACAAATAGTATTTGCTGGCATGTAAATGGGGTTTACATTGAAACATCAGGGTTCCTTCACAAGGCAGAAGTGAGTGGCTGGTGAGGCTTACTGTCAGCTCCACTGCTGCCCTATACCATTTATAATAGGGACTTACAGGCCTTGTTCACAGTTTCTCAGTCTCATGAGGCTTGCAGTCCCTATTAAAAATGGCATAAGGCGGCAGCAGAAATGACAGCAAATAATCTGTGAATAATCAAATCTGCAAAAGTGAAACCCACAAATGTGGAGTGCTGACTGTATAATAAATGCAAATACAGCTCCCTATCCTTCCCATATGCTTGGGGGAAAGATTCACCCTAGGTTACTTTCTGAAATTACCAAATGTAACTGTTTCCAAGTGTAATCCATCTTTCTTTTACAGATAACTTTGTCCTCTCAATCTGTTCACCTAAAATGTCTGTGGGAAGTTTTCAACATCCTAGAAGTCAAGACAAGGGCCATTTCTGCATTAGACTGTTATATCATGATTATTCCACTTTCAACATCCTATGGAATCCTGGGGTTTGCAGTTTAGGGAGGGGCCTAGGATGTTGAAAGTGGAATAATTGTGCTATAACAATCTAGTGCGGAAACAGCCAAGAGCTAAAGGACTTAAGTTACAGGGTAGCAGGTTTGATTGAACATGAAGATAAGCAACTTTATTAGTTGGTTAGTTACATTTTTTCCAGTGAGCTGAGGGTGACTCACTTCACCTCTCCTTGTTACCAACAGAAAAGCCTTGTGAGGTACCAGTATGTTAGCTGGAGAGAAAAATAGAAAGAGGTGGAAAGAAAGTAACTGGCCCGTGGTGACCCAGAGGATTTCATGGCTTAGAGCCCCTCCAGATGAGAAAAAAAAAGTGAAATCCTCAGGTTTTATTTCTATACAAACCAATTTCATTTTGGAGATTCACATGATGTTTTCATCATCCCAAAATATTTCCTGGGAAATCCTGGCACTACTAAAGACTTTTAATTCCTATTTCCCAGGTCAGTTTAAATTAATCTAATATTTTCCAAGATGAAATGTAGCTCCACTTGGCTGTCTGTTTGTATTATGCCAGAAATAGCTAAGATGGCTGCTGCCAGTAAGAGACTTCACTCTTCCTCCAATTCTCTTCTGGAGCTCCCCCATTCCCGTTCCGATGCACAAAGGAAGCGAAGGGGGAGTGAGGGAAGTTTCACACGAGCTTTCCTTTCCCCCTCTAGATCTCCCCCTGCTATTCCTATGTATTTTGCCCCAGCACTGAGAACTCATGTGAGCCTTCCCCAGCTTCCTTTCTGCTTTCTCTCAGTAAAACTTTCCCTCACCCCCTTTCCCTTCCATTTTGCATGGAGAGGTGAAGGAGGGAACTCTGGAGGGGGGAAAAGGAGGTTTGTGTCAACTTTCCCCCACCTCCTTTCCCCTTCTGTTTTACAAGTTCTTTGCACTGGGGCAAAATGCATGGGAATAGGAGAAGGAGAATGGGGGAGGCACGCCTGCTCATGAATAATGAAATGTGTGAACTTCAAACCTGTGAATGTGGAGGGAGAACTGTACAGGTAGAATCAGGTTTAGAAAGAACTAGGAAGTCTTGATAATTCAAGAGAAATTTCCCTCCTGTTTGAGCCCTTTGAGTGAATTTGAACCTGGATCTTTGCAACCCCTGTTTGGACTCTATTCATTACACCACCCTAGATGAATTAGAATCAATTCCTTAAAAGGGCAGTTTGCATGCCTTCTCACTTCAAGCAGAGTTTGAATAACTAGAGCAAAAAGGATGCTGTAGCTCTGGATTTCCTGCATCAAGTAGAGAGGATTGGACTTTGAGAGCCTAAATCAGATTGAGTAACATGTGACCCTCTAGTTACGTTTAAACTAGTTTCCCATCAGTCTTGGCCAGTGGTGAGCTATGATGGGTATTGTAGTTCAGCAACATTTGGAAGGCCACAGATTCCAGACCCCAGGTCTGTAAGATCTCAGGTGACTAGCTGAATAAACATGTGCAGAGCCTGTTGAGTTGTTCAGGCTATCTGCACCCACCACCACCCCACCCTGATGTGTGCCCAGTCAGTCTTCATGAGAAAGAGTAGTCTGCATACACGTATGAAGATAAGAGCCTGGAAATGTTACTTTTGGGGACTATAACTTCCAATGTTCCCCAGACAACATGATCACAGTGGGAGGGGGAATATTTTCCCAGCTTTGGTATCAAGCTTCTACACTTAAGCCTGCCCAGTCAGGGTGTCTCCTCTAGTGCAAGAAGTCTTTGTGCATACATCTGTATGCAACAGGAACTCATTCTTGCAAAATGGCTTGGGAAGCTGTCTTGGGGCTTTTTGGCACTACACTGTTATAGTGCTATTATTCCACTTTCAATATCCTGTGGAATCCTGGGGTTTGCAGTTTAGGGAAGGGCATTTAGAATCCTCAGTCAGGGAGCTCTTTGGCCTCAGTGAACTACAAACCTCAGAATTCCACAGGATGTTGAAAGTGGAATAATAGCACTATAACAGTGTAGTGCAGAAATGGCCTTATACTGTTCACTGGTTCTTCTAGTTCAGTGGTGTTTACATTGACCAGCAGTGACACTAGAAGTTTTTCAGCAGGAGTTCTTTCCAGCCCTGCAGCTTCTGGAGATGCTGGGGATTCACCAGAGAATTTCCACATGCAAAGTATTTTCTCTACTGCTGAGCTTCTAGCCCTTCCCCCAACACAGTCCTTGGAAAATATAGGACATCTGGCTACCTATCCCATGCCCTCATGCTTCATATAGGGTGACAAAAGTGTCTTTGTTCACCCTCTCTAACTCCTAGCAGACTGTGGAGGTGGGGAAAAGGCAGCAGACAAGGGTCAAAGGACAATGTCTGCAGCATTTTTAAAAACAGCCCTCAGCAGACTTGTGAAGGCAGGTAATGAAGGGCTGGAGTAGGATTTTTATTTTCAAAGGTCTTGGAGTAAGCCATAAACTTCATATCGAATCCTCCCCCCCCCCCCCCATATTATAAATGTGAAAAATCCTCCTTTGGAAAGGCACTTAAAGATATGGAAAGAGACCAGGAGAGTGATGGCAGGTAGAGATTTGCTAAAAGGACAGAATAGGCTCATGAAAACAGTTGGATTAGGACTGAGTTTAAAGCAGGTACTAACTAGAACTTTGTGTCTCAGTTTATAGAATAGTCAAGGGTGCTGTCCTACTGTAAGTGTCAAGGAAATCTGGAGAATTCTGGGATTTTAAATAAATGCCAGTGAATTCTGTCACCTTCTTTGCTTAGCTTTTAAGATTACAAATGCAGCTTTTATGGTCTTTCTTCAGTCAGTGCAAAACTCCATGTTTCTTATGATTTTAGTGAAAAGTGAAATTCCCTACAGCTTTGACTGAGATCTATCAACTTAATCTCACTTAAAATGTAAAACACTGCAAGATGACAGTGCCATTGCATGTTAAGAGCCAGAGTTCAGTTCATACATGAAAAGACAGTTCTAGAGCCTGTGAAGCTCAGTGTTTAGCCTGCTTGGCAGATCAGCTTGTAGTCACCGTTGACCAGTGGAACACCTTGGATAATCTAGTTACTCTGACTCAGCCTGCTCTACCTCAAAGGGTTGTTGTGAGGATGGAGAACCATGTATGTTACCCTGAGCTTGGTGAAGGAAGATGGGATATAAACATACAGTAACTGAAAAATCAAAAATGTCTTTTAGCTTAATGTTTTTCATATGATGCATGAAGTTAATTCCGCAAGGGAAAAAGCAGAAGAGAGTGATTTTAATGGTTCCATTTCATTTGACTCAGCATTCTAGTTAACATACATACTGTATTTGCATTACAAGCCACTTTAAAGGAGGACTTGATTTCCTGTTTAACCTTAAGAGATGTCAAGAGTATGCATACTAGCAGCAGGGCTTTCTTGGTGGTGGCCCTGTGTTTGTGGAATACATTCTCCCTACCAGAAAGTTGGATAGCTTATTATTAGCAGGGTTTTTTAAAACTGTAAATACTTACTTTTTTTATTATTATTACTGCGTGGGTTCTTCATACAACAAAATACCATTTTGAATAGAAAATTGTAAATACTTTCAATCAGCAAAGGTCAAAATTGTCATTTTTCTGAAAGTATTCAAAACCAGATATCCAAATATAATATATATGTATGCTTTTAAAAACTTCTGATAGGTGCATACCTCAAACATTGGCAAAACACAGCAACCAATGGGTGACAGACTCCCACAGGCATTTTTTGCAGCTCACAGGATTTCAGAGCCATACCATCCCTGCCCCATTAGCCCTGAAAAGATTTTTTACTAATCCAGAGGCCACCATCAATTTTTGAGTTCCAAGAAAATCCTCCAGCTAGCCTCTCAAAGGCCTGACCTGTGTGTGTGACCACCCCAGCTTTGCCAACATGGCATTTTTATGGGGGGAAAATTGAAAGCAGAAGTGAACATCTGGTCACTTCTAGCATCAAAGTTACCTGTTTTTGATGATTTCTTCTGCCCCACCCCCTTTTTTTGCTGGACTTAGATCTAGTAAAACCCACAACAAGTGCTAGGGGAGAAAATTTGACCCTCAGACCTGCCACAGTTGCCTAAGTCTGGCTTAAATGAATATTTTCCTGTTTAAAAACACAGAAGCATTCCATAGCTGCTGTCATTTTAAGAAAAAAAAAAGAGATTTGGCTATATTATATTTATTACATTTATCTTCATAAGTTGCTGTAGACATTCTTGGATAGATAGGAGAGACATAAATGTACTAAGTACTAAGATAAAATGTACTAAGATAAAAAAGGAAAGAAGGAAAAGAAGGAAAAGACATATGTTAGTGACAACATTTGGTCATTGAGGAAGTTGGCATTCTCTTCCAACCCTCTGCAATGACCAAGGCTCCCATGATACATGATTTTGCTGTGGCAGCAGAATGGCCACAGTGGTCATACTGTGGCTCATGGAGAGCAGGAGTGGGGTGAAGAGGTGTCTGACTGTACCCCATAGCAAGAAGCAAAGCAGTGACATTTTCTGCTGAGACCTGAGCAGATCTTGCTATCGATCTATAGTACCACCCATCTCCTTCTGGCTATGTGGCATAGGCAGATGTTTCTCTGGTTCCTCTGGTTCATCTACATGTCATAGAATGGCCGTTGAGAGGAGGCATCACAGCAAAAGTCCTGGGGATAGTGAGTGGGGAACTGTAGTGGATTTCTACCTGCAAAACTCTTAATGTTGTACTGGCTAACACTGGGTGTCAGTGACATTCCTAAGAACTGACCCAGGACCTCTTCATTTTTATATACTGAACAAAGTTTCAAAAAGTGCTGCTTTTCCCTAGTCACTCTTTTAGACTGCAAGCTTGGAAATGGAAGCTGTCCAGTTTCAAATTGTTTGTCTATCACTTAATTGACCTACAAAGTATATAATATTAATATACCTAGGAAAACATCCACTAGAATCAATGGACTGTCCAAACAAATACAGTTAGAAATTAAGAGGATGGTGCTAATTCTAAACAGAACCATTTCCAGTACTTATGAAGACTTTCCTAACTGGATTCTAGGCTGTCACACAGAAGCAATGAAATCCCCACCTGCATGCCTGTGTCTCTTTATGGAAAAATATGTTTTCTGTGCTGTGTGGTCTATTACTGTCCCATTACTGTCACCAAGAATTATGTATGTGTGCGTTAAGGCCAGGGAGGCTTAGTACTTGGAAAATCTGTTTCCATACATATATAATCTCTGTGCATTCTTGAAGGTATAATCAAGAGCTAGTATGTAAGACCACACCAGAAGGGTATCTAAGATCTGGAAAATACGTTGATTTTCTTCTGAAGTGAAAAGAGTGAAATGCAACTGTGAGCATACAGTTCAGACACCCATTGCAATATATATATATACATACATACATACATACATACATACATATATATATATTTAATAGGCCTTGTTTTGAAGTGGGGTGGATTGCTCAGTCTTAGAGCCAGGCCAGGCGTAGCAAGGGCATTTTCTGGCCATCTCACAGGGTAGCAGCACACAGGGAAAGATGGCTGATATAGCCAGTGGATGATGTCCAACATATGAAGTCACTAGCAAAATATAGCACTGCTGTTAGCTGCATTTGGGTAATGTACAGATCAGCTTTTAATATACCTAAGGGGGCAGGGAAGTATGAACAGACACTGGAATAAAAACTTCAACAAGGCCTTAAGCTGTGAACAATGAAGTATCAAGAAACCTTTGAATCTGAAGCCAGTAGGCAAAGTGAGGTGCTCACCTCAGGCAGTGAAACCAGGGAGTTGGCAGTAAGTTGTTGGAAAAGAGCTATGATTCAACCAACCTGCCCTGACTCCCTGAACTAATCCATCCCCAACCTCTTTAACAGGGGATGAATAATCCCATGATAAGCAATTCAGTGGAAGAAGAGACCCAAAAATGAAAGTTCTATTTAGCCATCTTAATTCTTAGCCATTCACAGATTTACCCTACATGCAATCTCTCTCTCTGGGGATCATCACCCTTGTTTATAATACTGTCATTTTATGGTAATGAGCAGTGATGTATTTAAGACTTTTACTCCAAGTCAAGTCTCAAGTCTCTACTTTCAAGTCTCAAGTCGAGTCTCAAGTCCTTGCAAGATAATTCAAGTCAAGTCTCAAGAATGGGAGCCAACTTTAAGAGAAAAAAAAATGTGCTGGTGTTGGGGGGGTTGAGAGCAAGCAGGCTTGGGGGAAGGTTTCAGCCATGGGGGGAAAAAGCCTTTTTGAAGGAAACTGCTCTCCACACTGCGATGACTGTAAAGGACACCCTTTCTTGCCCATTTACTCGTGAGCAAGCAGGCTTGGAAGGAAGCCGTTAGCCATTAAAAAACAGGAAAGGCAAACTGGAGGAAACTGCTTCTGACTGAGCAAGGAGGTGGCTAAACGGGAAAGGGAGAGGAGGAGAAGGAGGATTTCACATTAACATTCATGGGGCTTCAACCCCTGACCCTCCCCTCAACCCAGATGCAGAGATCAGTGCTTGCCCACACTCATCAGAAAAAAGGTGCAAAGCCCTGTTTTCCTCCTCTTAACTCTCCCCACTCTTTTGCTTTCCTGTAAATGGCTTCTGGAGAAAGGTGGGGAAACAAAAGAGAGGCAAAGAGGTGGGGATAAGGAGCCTGTGCAGCTCTGTCTGACTGGGTCATCAGCATAACATTTCCTCACTGCTGGTTGGGGAAAGGTTGGACAGGGAGGCGGACAGCAAGTTGTTCACTAAAAAAAGATGAGTCTCAAGTCAAGTCTGTCAATAATTTATTGACGAGTCAAGTCTGATTCAAGTCATTGAAGAGACTTAAGTCCAAATTGAGTCCAAGTTGACTGAGTCGACTCTACATCACTGGTATTGAGAAAGTGGATGGTGGTAAATATTTCTGCTGCGTTTGTACTACTAGAACCTGGAGGTAACTAGGATAGATTCTTTAAAGTCTTTCACTTTCAAAATTAATTTATGGAATTCACACCCCCAATGGTACAATGAGAGCCAGAAGAATAGTTTCTATAAAAACTCTGGAAAGACCTTTCACTGCCCTGTATCCCACCAGCAGTGGGCAATATACTGTGGGAAGATATAAGAGAAGGCCTTTTCTTCAGAGAGATCTGTATGCATGTGTGGAGCGGGGGATAATGTGTACAATGAAATCAATATAATCAACTTAGTAAACTTAAGACAGTTTAAAACCAGTTACAACAGTTTAAAACAGTTTAAAACCATATCCATGTGCAGATCTTGATAAAAAAAAATACCATGCCACAAAGCTATTGGGAAAAGGCTGTGTTTTTATTTGGTGCTGGAATAACACCATGTTGTACCAACTGGGCTTTCAGGGGAAGGGTATTCTGCAGAGAAGGCTCTCTCCCATGTCATCCTACAGTGTGCTACCCCCCCTCCACTGTGTTGTGTGCAACACAGAGGGGTTCCCCTAGCTGGGGCACAAAATAGTTTTCCACTGTGTGAAAGACTTTTAAAAACCCATCCATGTTAGATTTCAGGTTCTCGTACTAGAAATGTAGGAGAAATGCTTACTTCCATCCACTTTCTTAATACCATAAGATGACAGCATTATAAATAATGAAGATGATGATCCCTTTAGTCATCAATGGAAAAAAAAGCCACAGTCTCTGTGTGTTACCTCAGATGGAAGGCACTCCAAACCCACTCACTGCTTGCCTGGACTTTTTCCTGCAATTTCCCAACCTATACACAATACCCTTTTTGGGAGATCCTTTCCAAACTCTGTATTATCCCTTTTGAACAATGAACTGTACATAGTGCTCCAAATGCGGCTGTGGAATACATTTGAGTGAAGGAGGCATGATTGGATTGAAAGTTTTATTTCAGACGCTTTCCTAATAATCCCTAGCATGAAATTTGCCTTTTTCACAGCTGTCGCACCCTGAGCTGAGGCAGACTCCTCCCCACGCTGCCTTTAAAGCATGCCTGAGTACAGAGAATATACCTCCCCTCCTCTACAAATTTTCACAATCTTATCCTTGCCTCCTTTTCCCCAGTAACTGCATAACATACATGTTTCTGTCCCCACTATGACAAAGGAAATCACATTGTGAGCTGTGGGAGAATTTTACAAGAAGCAGAATGTATATATACATTCCCTGCCAGAAAAAAAATCTCCTCGATAATGTCACCTTTAGGATGTTGTGAGCATATTGAGGAATCTGGCCCTGATCATTAGGGTCTTTCTGGTGTCTTTGAGAGCCCACATAAATTTTAGGATGGAAATTGCAGGTAATCCTTGCCACAACACCAACAAAAATACTTTCCTTGGGAAAACAGCTGATGTTCGGGTTGCTAAAATGTACATTACACTTGACTATTAGCTCAGCATGGGCTGAGGCTTTTGTTTATATATGAGGCAGAGAAAATCTGATTTCCAAGCCACCTACCCATCGTGTGCCATACATTTAGCTCGTGCATTATTTTGAAAGGCTGACATTGCTTGTAGCTCAGATGCCTTCTTGAAAAGCCGTTACATGTTGGTTGTGTGGAGGAGGAGGGGAAAAGAGACTATGAAAGGAACTCTTCTCAGTAGGAGTGCCTAGTCTTGGGTTTCCAAGGGGGAGGAGACAGCACATCCCCTAAAGTTTTTTTTTTTTCAAATTTGCCTTTCCAAACCAAGGTTTTGAAGCCCTGCTTTTGCCCATAATTGCCATCAGAGGTGGACTTCTGCTGCCAAAGAAAGGGAGGAGCTGTATTCAGTCAGCCAGAGGTCTCTCCTGACCATAGGTAGCATACTAGGGTGGAGTAATTCTTTAAGCCGTTAGGGTGGTTTCACAGGTAGGCTGTCACAAAATCTCTGTGAGGCTGCTTTGTCTATGCTACCAGGGTTTCAGCCCTGGTACAGTTCCAACACAGGCAATTTTTGCTGTTGCTGTTCGTAGCAGGCTGTTTTCAACAGTGGGTCTCTTTCAGGTCTCTTGCTCTGTATTTCTGTGTGTGTGTGTGTGTGTGTGTGTGTGTGTGTGTGTGAGTGCATGTGTGTGCGTGTGCATACATTTTAGTCTGCTACTGCAGCAATGAAGCCAAAAGGTCTCTACTGCAGCAAAATCCGTTGAGCAAATCCCATTCAGCCAGCCTTCTCTGTCTTTCCGCTTCTGGACAGTGGCCCAGTTTTCATATCCACCTACACAATTCTGAGACAAAAGTATTGTTGCATCTCAAGGGAAAGCAGTCCTGGAGACTTTTTCTTTTCCTTAAAGAAAGCAAGGGAAAGTTTCTTAAAAGATACCTAAGGAAAAACTCATAAAACAGCCATTGAAACAAATCCTTTTCTATAGACGCTTCTGAATTTGGCACTCTCTTTTTCTCTTGATTTTGCTTACTTAAAAAGCCATTGTGAGCCTTAACCCCCCTTTCAGTAAATGCTTTGAGAAGCCCGTAGAGACTTTTACACTTACAGAATGTGCATCTCTTTCTCTGTAGGTGTGTGTGTATGCACATACTTTGCTTAACATTTGTGGCACTTTCTGCTGTCAGGCAAGTACGAGATATTGTTCAGTGATGGACGTTAACATAAAGTTAGTGCCTTACATGTCTTTCTGGGATTAGAATTTTAAAATAGAATATAAATAGTGCAGAATGGAAGATGATAAATCCCTGCCAAATCCCTGCTCTACTCTTTATTTGGCTATGCATGAATATGCATAGCTTGAAACATTGTTCACTTCTCATCTTAACTCCAGCAACCCAAAGGCCAGGGGCTCTTTTCAGTGCCACTCAAAGCTGGTTCCATGTTGCCTGGGCATGAAGAGAGTGATAGTCTGGTAGTCCAATACATCTGGAGGATATCTGGATGGAGAAGTCTGCTGTAGACAGAGGAAGATTTATAATGAGTGGTTATCTTCAAGAGTGGGTTAATTGACTTGAATACCCAAGGAGGCACTTTTTGTTTATGCCTCAGATATTATGGGGAGTCAGTGAAACTTTTCAGATATGACAGTAAGACAGAAAAGTTGGAAATGAAACTGGCTTGGATTTCCTGGTGTTGTGTGTGTGTGTGTGTGTGTGTGTGTGTTTTACTTCAGCAGAATTGTCCAGGAAGGCGAAAGCTTAGGATGTGAAAGCTGAGCTTTGACTGTGATAAGAAAATGAAAGTAACAAATGATCCACACTGTCTACTTCATCCTATAGAATCCCAGGATTTGTAGTTTCATGAGTTAGCTGAGGATTCTAGCTGAGAATTTTAAATTTCCCTTCTTAAACTGCAGATCCTAGGATTCCATAGAATCCTGGGATCTGCAGTTTAAGAAAGGGAGTTTAAAATTCTGGAACCGTGGCAGTTAAAGCGGAATCACAGTGCTAAAGTTGCATAGTGTGAAGGAGCTCCAGGAAATATAAATCAATTGCCAGTTCAACAAATGTAAAAATTTTTGCAGGGGGTGTCAAAAAATACATGATGTAGAAGATCTGTGTTTGGATCTCCCCCAGTATACTGGATTGACTGATTATATAGAAACTGCTTGCGGGGGAACTCCAATCTGATAGGAAGAAAATAAACTCCTTTGAAATGTGATGCTGGTGAAAGGGTCTATGGGTACCCTGGACTGCTAAAAAGACAAATAAATGGGTCCTACTGCAGATCAAGGCTGAACATTCTTGAGAAGCCAAGATGACCAAACTGAGACTGTTGTTCTTTGAACGTATCGTGAGATGACATGACTCACTAGAAAAGACAATAATGTTTGGTAAGGTAGAAAAACGGAAGACCACACTGCAGTTGGATAGGCTCAATATCAAGAAAACCACAGGCCTGAGCCTGCAAGACGTGAGCAGGGCTGTTGATGACAGGGTGACTAACAAGTCTCTCGTTCACAGGGTCGCCATAAGCTGAAGTCAACTCGACAGCATTTAACAACAAAGTGGAGGTAGGGATTAGTTTCATCTTCCTAATCTAAGCAAACTTCAGAAGGCTGCCGTCAGACCTACAGTGCAATAATATATAGAGACACGATGCATATATATATATATGGAAAGTGCGCTTTCTTCAATAATGTGGAACTGATAGTAACTTTAAAGTGTGAAGGATTTGAATCTAGAAAATGGTACTAGAGTTAAGTTTAAATATCACTTTCTCCCAAGATATATTCTACAATCAGAGTTAGAACGCTGCTACTCCTCAAGCACAGTGACTGCTTTAAAATTTAAAACACAACAAAATCTAATAAAAAAAAAATTATTAAAAAAAATTAAAACACACACATTAGGATGAAGCAAATCATGTTGATATTCATAGAATTTTGCTGAAGACTAGAGTATCTGAAAAAGCATATCTTTCTGTTTAAATTCTCCCAAATGTTGTATTCTAAGGCTATGTTCTGTGTCCTGCTTCCTAAAGAGACAGGATGGGGGCAAGGAGTACTCAAGACGAGGCCTTTTCTGCAGCAGCACCAGACTGTAGAACATCTGGCTCTGGAACTCTCTGCCAAGGGAGGCTAGGCTGGAGCCCTCTCTGTTGTCTTTCTCCGAATAGGCAAAGTTTTGTCTCTTCTTTTTTAAATTCAGACAGGCCTTTGACATGGAATTTTTATGTTTTGAACTTTAGGGTTGCAATTGTATTCTGTCTTTTTGTAAGCCATCTTGAGCCCTAACTTGAGAGAAAGGCAGGATATAAATAAGGTGATGGATAGATAGATGGACGGACATTTAAGCCATGTTGCTACTGGATGGAGTTGAGTGCTGCTGTTTCTTTTTATTAATGTGTTTCTAATTGTGTTTTGATCATTTTTCTATTGTTATTTTTTTTTCATTTTACTGTTGTTAAACCCTGAGGGCCAGAATGCAGAATGGAGGATCATCAATTTAATAAATAAAATATAAAGTACTTCTCTGTTATTGTTGCATATTAATTTATTAATAATCCCTGGGTTTTTTTTATAAAATGTTGTTTAGCTTCCTATAATATTTTAGTATGTGTGTATGTATGTGTGTGTATGTATGTAGGTATATATATACTAGCATATTTATCCAGCTTTGCCCGGGGTTTTTATTTTCTTTTCATTTTCCTTGCTCACCAAACTGTCTTCTCCATTTCCTGCAACTTTGCTCCATATTTCCCAATGCACTCTGTATTCAGAATTATTTACATACACAGTTTGGGGTCCTGCGGGAGTACACTGTCCTCCTCCTTGCTGCTAGGCATCATCTTCACAGCAACCGGCCTATTCCAGAACCTGTAACTTTTCCCCATAGTCCCCAATCCAATCTGTGTTTTCTGGCAACACTGATGTACTGGCTTTTGATCTTTTTTGCTTTCTGTTGAATTTGTGCAATGGCTTTACATTTTTACATGGCAACTGGCCTGAGGCCTAAGAGCTCTCTGGCTGAGAATTCTAAAGTCCCCTCCCTAAATTGCCAACCCCAGGATTCCACAGAATCTTCACAGCCAGCCAATCATACGAGGTCTTCTTACCTCACACAGCCAATTGTACGAAGTCTTCGCCTGCCTGAAGCAGAAAAACAGACAAACTCACAGACAAACATTGACTTTTATATAGTAGATACACACACACACACACACAAATGTATATATACATACATACACCATGTACACATACATACTTCACTTTGAGCATAGATTGAGTTGGGCTGAATTCATTTTTTTGCCTTTTCTCATTATTAAGATAATATAATAAAAAACATTTTTCAAATGAAAGGTATCTGAGTTAATAAACAATGTGGGGCAACACAAGTGACCATCCAGGTGCTTCCAAACTGAGTCAGGGCCTGATCCAGTTAAAATTTGTCTTGTAATACCTATTAGTTTCCCAGTGTTAGTTGCTCAGGAGGTTTCATCTCTCCCACTGAAATCACTGAAATTTAAAGATACTTAAGTTTGGGTGGATTACATCTACAGTGTTTAAATAAATCCCTTATGATGGGCCTTCTTTCACAACAAAAGAGACCATAGAAGACAGTACAAAGATCCTCAGAGCTGCTTTCCACTCATCTCTGTTTCATCAAAAGTTACCAGGGTGCTTTGCTTACAGTAAAATCACAGCTCGCAGTGCAAACACAGTGAGAACTTAAAAGGTCAAAAACCCTGGATTAAAGGTAGGTTTTTATTTACCTCTGAAGACTTTGAGCTCAGCCCCTTTTCCCTTTGAAGTCCCTGACCTAATTCCCATTGCCATTGATAGGAACAGAAGTAGTCGTCTTGCTGAAACCAAATCTTGCTGAACAAAAGGATCTCATGAGAAAACTGAAATGTTACCTTTCCAAGATGTAAATATGTAAGCATGTGTTATTATGTTTTATCCTGGAAAGCATTTATTAAAAAGAAAAAGAAAGAAAGAAATTTTGGGTCAAAAATGGTAACACCCCCCCCCCACACACACTGCTTTCAAGCAGTGATGTTACCATTTTGTGCTATCACCTTGCTTCTTTAATGGAATTTTACACTCCCATTCATTTCATTTCATTTCATTTCATTCATTCATTCATTTATATTTTTTCTTAAGATATACACTTAGCATTGCAGTTATTTTTCAAATGAAGACTTAAGAAGTAGTAAATAGCATATATAGTACAAAGAGTTTTCCCCATTCATTTCTAGCTCTTCTGTGTTTTCCTAGTGCTTCCATCTTCTTTCTTGTAAAAGAAAATCCCTTACGAGGGGATGTTTCACAGTGCCTTTCAGTCGGTAATTCTAGGAACCCTCAGTAATCCATTTTTAAATAACAGGGCGGCAGTTTCTTCTACCTTCAGACCAAGACACATATTCTCTCCTCCATTCCACAAGATGTGATCTGCAAGGAAAATCAGCACATCTTCCGAAATCATTCCATTCCATTCCATTCCATTCCATTCCATTCCATTCCATTCCATTCCATTCCTTCCCTTCCCTTCCCTTCTCTTCCCTTCTTTCTTATATTTGTATGCCACCTTTTCTCCCAGAATAGGACCCAAGGCAGCTTCCAAAAGTAAGTTAAACATAAAGACATTTAAAACAATTAAAAACATTAAAACATATAAAATTATACAAACCTAAAACAATGTACATTTTTAAAACAAGTTAATAAATAATAATAAGCTCCCCAGCTCACATAAAAACCCGCTTAAAGAGAAATGTTTTGTCTGCCAGTAGTGAAAGTAGAGCAGGGAGGGGAGCCAGCCTAACCTCCCATGGAAGAGCGTTCCTCAGGTTGGGAGCAGCCATTGAGAAGGCTCTCTCCTGTGTCCTCACCAGATGAGCCTGGGACGGTGGCAGGACTGAGAAAAAGCCTTCCTCTGCTGATCTTAGAATCATAGAATGATAGAATCATAGAGTTGGAAGAGACCCCAGGGGCCATCGAGTTCAACCCCCTGCTATGCAGAAACACCCATCAAAGAATTCCCAACAGATAGACATCCAGCCTCTGCTTAAAAACCTCCGAAGAAGGAGACGCCACAATACTCTGAGGCAGCGTATTCCACTGCCGGACAGCTCTGACCATCAGGAAGTTCTTCCTGAGGTTCAGGTGGAATCTCTTTTCCCGCAGCTTGAATCCACTGCTCCTTGTCCTAGTCTCTGGAGCAGCAGAAAACAAGCCCACTCCCTCATTGACATGACATCTCTTCAAATATTTAAACGTGGCTATCATGGCCCCTGTTAACCTCTTCTGCAGACTAAACATACCCAGCTCCCTAAGCTGTTCCTCATAGGCCATGGTAGCAGGTTTGGTCCTTCAAATAGCCCAGACCTAAGCCATATAGGGCTTTACAGGTCATAACCAGCATTTTGAATTGTTCCCAGAAATGAACAGGAGGCCAGTGAAACTGTTTTAACAGGGGAGTTAAGCGCTCCCTGTAACTGTAACAAGTCCTCTTCTCCTCCCTTCCAGTGCATAGTGCAGAACAGGGAGTGTGAAGAAGAGGACAACAGGGATAGTCTGTTTCCTTCTGTTGGAGGGCAGAGCTGAGTATGCCACAGAACATATCCTGGGCTCCCTTGACTATCTTCCTTCTTCAGTTTTAGTAGAGGACACTATACTATTGAAGTAAGAATCTACTACCAGTTTGGTCAAAGGCCATTTCCGCACGAGCTTGATACATTGTAGCAGCGTCGAATTCTTCCCCCCGGTCTGCACGTTGTACCATTTTGGCATTGTAGTTTTCCTCATGGTTTACACGTTTTCAGCCCCTAGAACGGTTCACTGCAGTTCCCTGTAATGCGAAACCACTGTATGTGAAAACCAGAAAAACTCCCATGCAAATCTCCCAAACTGGTTCTGCTTCGGTTTTCGCCTACATGCAGAAGTGTAGCATTGATTCATATCTCAGAAGTGGCCGGCCATGGGCGTTCCCAGGCTGTCCCTTCCGTCATCCGTCCCTATCACTCTCCGCCCATCAAAGGACAGGCTGCCATCATTATTGTCTTCCTGTGTTAAACAGACTGTGGGAAGAGAGTGGATCTGGTAATGTTAAAGTGTTTTTTCCCCCATGTATCAATGAACATACATTCCTACGCACAAACGTAGCAACGCAGAAATGTGTTTAAAATGTGTGTGTGTTTTAAAAAATAGACCAATCAGTGATGGTGGGGTGGAGTGAGGGAGGGGAATGAGAGTGGCCAGGGACTTGCTGTTGTGGATGCAGCAACCGCTGTTCTCCGCAGTAGTGCGATGTAAATGCAGGCGGTGAGGTTCAGACAGCCCAGTTTCTGAATTTCTGAATTCAGTTTCCGAACTGGAGTATAAAAACACCACTTTTACACTCAGTGAACCGCTCCTCCCCTCTTGTGTGGAAATGGCCAAAGTGTACAGATGTGCTAGGAACGGGTTGTCACTGATTTATTTAGCATTGTCAAATGTACATGGAAGGAAAGAGCATTTTGTCTTTTCCTTCAGGCAACAAATTTTTGGGCTGGTGCTTGATAGGGAGGGGGAGGTATCTTATTGGAAAGTACTCCAATCAAACATTTTCTTCATGGTTCTTTCTGCCATTTGCTGTTAGAGCAATGGGAAGTTTAGGCCGTATAAGGCTTTCTGTTCTATTCAACCTGTCTCACAAGCTTTCGCCATTTGCTCAATGAGTGATTGTAATGTATGGCCATCAATAATTTATTTCTCTAATTAATTTATACACCACTTTCTCCCAGCATGGGACCTAAAGTGGTTTACTATTGTAAACCATTTATAACAAAATTCAGTTATAACAAAATCTGTAACAAAAATTATATACGTTTAGAAAATTTATACCAAAAATTATAAATATTTATAACAAAATTCAATTTTAAAAAGTCATTAAAGCTAAAAATAACATTTAAACAAGCTGTTCATTTAAAAGCACGTGGCTAAAAACTGATTAAAGCACAAGATTAAAAATATAACACACTACTTTCAAACACCCTTAATTTAAGAATCAAAATCCTGCCCAAATAAAAAGGTCTTTGCTTGCTGGTGAAAAGAGAGTAAAGAGTTGGCGAACCAGATCTATTGTGGCAGGGAGTTCTGCAGCACAGGAGCAACCACTGAGAAGGCCCTTTCCTGTGTCATCACCAAATGTGCCTATGATGATGGCTGCATTAAGAGAGAGCCCTCCCTTGAAGATTTTAAAACTCAGGCTGACTTGTAAAGGGAGAGACAATCTCTTAAAAATCAGTGTATGTAGGCAATCTGACAATGTCTCAGAGCACTCCTGACAGATGGCCATCCAGCCTCTGTTTAAATTCCTCCAGATGTCTGTGGTCACATAACAGCTGACCCCTCCCGAAACAGCTGGCCCCTCCTGAAACTGCAAACCCCAGGATTCCAGAGGATGTTGGAAGTGGAATGATAGTCCTATAACAGGCTAGTGCGGAAATGGCCATAGTCTTTGGAGCAGCAGAGAATAAGCCTGATCCCTCCTTGGCATGACATCCCTTCAAACATTTAAACATGGCTATCATGTTACCTCTTAACCTTCTCTTCTCTGAGTAAACATATCCAGCCTCTTAAGCCGCTCCTCATAGCACATGGCTTCCAACTTTTTACCATTTTAGTAGTTCTCCCCGGACACATTCCAGTTTGTCAATATCCTTCTTCAGTTGTGGTGCCCAATACAATCATTTATGTTATATTGCTGCCATAATATAGTAAAAATTTGGTTTTGTGGCTGTGTTGCAAAAAATGATTGACAAAAAAAATATTTAAGAAGAAGCCTAGAAGTGGTGTTAAGACCACGGTCCTTAAAAAGAGGTTGGTTGTGGTGGGGCAGGAAGATGGGTGGCTCTAATGTCAGTGGGGCTGTGGATGTATTCTAGATTTTTAGCTATGACCCATTCAAAAACCTGTTTTGGGAATAGACTTTAGAACTTTGGACAGCTCCTTTAATATCTGGACTAAAAGCTAGAGTAGGCTCACCATCCCACTGACATAGGAGGCACCCATGTCCCCAGGTTCTGACCACATGTAAAAGAAAGGCACCTGTTGTTGAATTGTAAATGTCTATAAGTGGAATTTGGATGGCCAAATAGAATAAAAATGATGCAGGCTGACTGAACAGGGAGGAGGGATGGTAGAGATTAAGGAAATAAAGCCACGTGAAGATCAAGATGGATGTTTAAACTTCATCCACAACTGTTCAGTAGTCTTAAAGCAGAGGAGACAGAAGACTGAAGCTGGTACAGATTGCTTAATGAGAACTTGGTTTTGACAAGATCTCATAAATATCAATATTTAGTTGCTTCACCCCACCCTTCTCTTTTTAGTCTTTGGATTTAAAGCTGCAATTTGTTTGGTGTTGTTCTCAGAAGATATAATGAGTTCTTGAAAGCACCTACTATAATGGAATGTTTCTTTGAATGCTGAATCTCTGATTTTACCCTAAATAGTTTCTATCTCTGCAGAACAAAAGAAGACAATCATTCTGTGTTAGCCTGTCTCAGACTGTCTATGCTATGGTGATTGTTGTCCCAGCTTGAGAGAACTGAGACAGCATAAAACCAATATGGCTGGCTGCTGCAATAATACATTTTGCTTATGAAAGCTGCAGTGCTGGATCCAGAGTTATAACTTAACCTTCATGCTGGTTTCTGTTTGGTTTTATGCACTGTAACATTTTTATTCTTTGCTGCCAGTATTATCTTGGATTATATTTTGCTGTCTCAATAAATAATGTGAATCCAAGTAGAGTAGATTCTTTGAATCAGTTGTTAAATGGTGATTCAACATTTACAGAAATCTCATTGATTCCATTAGACTCCTCTAACAGTGGGGACAATGATAGGATTCAGGCTATTGTTTTATTGTATGATTGCTATAAATATGTTTGATTGTTGTATTTATAGTGTTGATATTGTTGTATTCATACTGTTAATATACCATCCAGCCTCTGTTTAATAACCTGGAGAGAAGGAGATGCTACCACTCTGAGACAGCATTTTCCACTGTTGAATAGCTCTTACCATTAGCTCTTCTTAAAGTTTAGGTAGAATCTCTTTTCCTGTTACTAAAAGCCATTGCTCTATGCCCTAGTCTCTGAAGCAGCAGAAAACAGCCTTGCTCGATCCTCCACATGACATTTCTTCAAATATTTAAGCATAGCTAAGATATCACTCTTAACCTTCTCTTCTCCAGGCTAAACATACCCAGCTTCCCAAGGCACTCCTCATAGGTCATGCTTTCCAGGCCTTTTACCATCTTTGGTTACCCTCCTCTGGACATGCTCTAACATATCAATATCCTTCTTGAATTGTGGAGGCCAGAACTGGACACAGTATTCCAGTAAGGTCTGATCAAAGCAGAACAGAGTGGTACCATTACAGCCCTTGACTTAGACACTATACTGTCCTCCCTCCACATTCGTGAGGGTTTGGGGCATAGAACCCTTGTGAAAGTGGAAAAATTGTGAATAACTCCCCCATCTTCTCCCCCTTCCATTCCCTGCTGGGGCTCTCCCTCTTCCTCTTTCTCCCCAATTCCCTTGTTTCGCCTCAGTGTGAGTTCTCTGCGCTGGGGCAAAATGCATGGGAAGGGGAGGAGGAAACTCCGGAGGAGGAAAGGAAGCCTTCCCTCCCACCCATTTCCTTCCATTTCAACTCGGAGAACTGGCCACTGAGCAAAATGCCTTCCTATGGGAGGAGGAGGAGAAGGCGGGGGGAAGCATACATACTCACAAATAATCAAATTTGTGAATGTCAGACGCGTGTGTTCAAGGGAGGACTGTACTCCTATTGATGCAGCTTAGAATTGCATTGGCTTTTTACCTGCCACATCACAATGTTGACTCATGTTCAGCTTGTGGTCAATTAAGACTCCCACATCCCTTTCCCATGCTGTGTTCAAGCCAGCTCTAATCCAGCCTATACTGGTGCATTTCATTTTTTGTGCCCAAGTGTAGTACCTTACGTTTCACCCAGTTGAAATTCATTTTGTTTGTTTTGCTCCAGCTCTCTAATACGTTAAAAATCATTTTGAATTCTGATCCAGTCCTCTAGGAGTCTAGGGTATTAGCTACCCTCCCTAATTTGGTGTCATCTGTGAGTTTGATAAGCATGCCCTGTATTCCATCTGTCATTCAGAGAAATCTGGTTAGTGGGCAGTTTAGAGGTGATATTAAACCACCAAAGCAAAAGAAAACAAAAGAGCGGAGGGGGCAGAGATCATGGTCCCAACTCAAGTTTCTTGGTACTTGCCCTGTGTGCTGACAGTCAACTATTGTTGCTCAGCAGAAGTCAGAAGTGGTTTTACACTAGTTAACTGGTCGGCCCCCCCCCAGTTCACACAGTACCAGTGCCCAAAAACTCATTCTGTGCAGGGCTGTGGATCTGATGTCAGCATGCGGATGTCAGCCATAGCGTAGACTATAGCAGCTGAAAATCAGCATAGATTGATTGGAAACTACAGCTACCACACACTAAGAAGGTTATAAGAACAAACCCTTAGAGATTTCCAGATAATGATAAATAGCTGGAAACTGTAGAACATTCATCCCTCTTTTAAACTTGTGCTAATAGTGCGGATGCTGGGCTTTCAGCTGGTTTGCACTTGACCAAGACAGACAAACATATGGCAAATCACGAAGCTGGAGGGGGCAAAAGTGAAAGTTTAAATGAACAGTCAGCTACACAGGAGGAGTTCCTACAGCTTATAAATGTGACGACTGAATAAACAATCTTTGGATCTCTATTATGCAGAAACACTATTCATAGTACACTTCATTTTTAAACATTTTCCCTCTTATCAACTGATCATTGCATTTCTGTTCTTTCTGCATAATATGCTGTAACTGATCTATTTTAATTATATTGTTAAATGTTGTTGATATCCATCGCTATTCCCCCCTCCCTCTTTAATTGGAAACATTCCTTACGGCATTTCTTAATGTTTCAGTTCCATTCTTGTTTTTTTTACCAAATGTAGGCTTAGTCACGTCCAAGATATTTTCTTTCCTTTCCATAGTTTTACAATGTTGAATATGTGCAGCAAACCAAATACATCTTTTGGAAAGTAAAAAGAAAATTTAGTTGGGATGAAAACAGTAAGAGGTTACAGAATGATGAGAATTTAAAATTAGTTAAGTGAGAGCCGGCATAGTGTAGTGCTTTGAGCATTGATCACAACTCTAGAGAGCAGGGTTTGAATCCTTGCTTGATCATGGAAACCCACTGGGTAACCTTGGGCAAGTCACACTCTCTCAGCTTTAGAGGAAGGCAAAGGCAATCCTCCCAAAGATATCTTGCCAAGAAAGCCCTGTGATGGGGTTGCCATAAGTCAGAAATGACTTGAAAGCACACAGTTTTTTCAAAGTCTCCATGTTGTTAGGTTTGATTAGCACATGTTCTCACACACAGCTTTTCCTACTAGTTATACAGGGCCTTTCTCCAGTAAACTGTTATAACGCTATCATTCCACTTTCAACATCCTGTGGAATCCTGGGGTTTGCAGTTTAGGGAGAGGCATTTAGACTCCTCAGCCAGGGAACTCTTCGGCCTCAGTAAACTACAAGCCCCAGAATTCCACAGTGGAAAGTGGAATAAGAGCACTATAAAAGTGTAGGGCAGAAAGGCCATAGTCTTAAAAGCAACAAGCAGTTTTGCCTAACATTCTGTAGCATGTTTTTACAGGATCTACTGCTGTATCATTTATAATTTTGAATGTCTTCTGTGTTTTCGTTGCTATGGCTTTTGTACCATTGTAATTAACTGAATAATTCAGTATATGAGAACACAACCAAACCAGCAATTGAAATAATGAATGAATGATGTAATTGATCAAGAACTTTCATTACTTTTTCGATACAGGAAGAAAAACTGGTTTTGAAATTTAGTGATGTGGTAACTAGTTGGCATATTGCAAAAAAAAAAAAAAAAAAAGGAACATGTCTAATATAACCTTGATTTAAAACACATGGGCGTCATTCTTGAAAACATTTCATCTCAATAATTTCCATAACTTTGGATATATATTCAAAGCAAATTGGTATCCATAACAATAAAGTGTTCATGCTGTAACTTAGAAGGATGTGTGGTAGGCTAGAGTGATTGGGAACTCATAGCATGTATATCATGCTCTACCCAAACTCATATTAATTTGTGACTAAGTCCAATTTGTAGCCAACAGAATGAGTTAGTCATGAGGATTAACTTAAGATCCACTCCTTTCCATGGGACATAATTGTCACTCACTTAGATTTCGCTAGAGCAGTGGGCAGAAAGTTGGGTAGAAATTGGGAAAGAACAAATTCTTCTTGCAGCAACTGCTCTGTGTGCTTATGGAACATTTCTCACAGCCCGGGGAACAGAGACATTGAAATATCGACTAGCAAGGTTTTGACCGTTGATACATCAGACGGACTAGCTGAGATGTACAGCTTGTTGTCTGTGCCAACTTTCAACATGTCATGTTCTGAACAGCATATTTTATGTGGGGACTCATAAATTCAAGCACTCCCTTGTCAACCCAAGCGTGCATCATTGCCTGGCATGTCTGCCAATTAACCTATCTAAGAATACTTATCTAATTTGAGCAGGAGAACCTACCACCTCTAACATGGGTTGGTAAGATATCTATTTTATGTGCAACAGTGTTGAAATCACTCTAAAGTTATGCTATAAATCATAAATGTATGCATGGCCTGGCTTAGAGGGGAAGAACAAGAGGCTGGCATAGATCCGTTATATCTAGGTCCAAAGGGAGATAGAGGGCTCTTCTTCCCTCCCTCCGAACTGCCACTGTGTGGTCTCTGAAGCAGAGAAGAAAAGGCAGTATCTGCCAGACTTAATCCCTTCCCACACTGCCATCCTCTTTTCCTCTTGTATTGTGTCTTAATCAGATTGTAAGCCCGAGGCAGGGAATTGTTTTGTTGTTCTTTTACTTGTACAGCACTAGGGATGGCACTATATAAATAAATGGTGATGATGATATAAATCACAAAAATTCTTTTAATGGTAAATGTGGGCATTTAGTGAGAAGGCTGAATTAAAAATGAAAACAAAAACAAAAACCCACAGTTGAGTTATCTAGAAATTATAAGCCATTCTTGCCCTCTGAAAATTCACAGTATTTCTATGAAGGAATTTATTTTGTATTAGCATGACAGCAACTATAGTCGGCCCTCCATAGCTGTGGATTCAATATCCAACCATGGCTTGCAAATAACAACAACAACAACAACAACAACAACAACAACAACAACAACAATAATAATAATAATAATTTGCAAGCCATGGTTGGATACTGGTTGGATAATTATTATAATTATTATTTTATTATTTTATTTTGCCATTTTATACAAGAGACACCATTTTACTATACCATTGTACATAATGGGACTTGAGCATTCATGAATTTTGGTATCCAGAGGGTGTCCTGGAACCAAATCCCAGTGGTTCTGAGAGCCCGCTATAGAAGGAAAGTTAATAAATAGTAATAACAAAAAGCATAATTATCAGAGCAATTAAATAGTTAGAAATGTAAAACTAGAGATAAAAGTAGAGTGGCACAGAGAAGAGCTAGTGTGGCATGGTATCAAGGACAAGGATTATAATTGGATCAAAGACACATATGCCCACTGACTATGGAATTCACTGAGTGGTTTTGTATCAACCACTGTCCCTTTTCCTAACTCACATCACATGATTATTGTAAGGATACTGGATATCCAGTATTGGATAGCCATCATATATATTAGCCTAAGATTCTTGAGTGGAGGTTAAGGTTATGAATGCACTAGTTAAATAAGTAGGACTGCCTGTGCAATATGACTACTATATGAGGGCTGCTTGAAAATGCCTTCATGTGGCTCTATGAAATGAGTCATACTGTGTGTGTACTGACCCTGACAGCCAGCATAGTATAATGGTTTGAGTGTTGGACTATGATTCTGGAGAGATCAGGGTTTGCATTGCCAGTTGGCCAGGGAAACCCAGTAGGAGTCCTTGGGCAAGTCATACTCTCTCAACCTCAGAGGAAGGGAAAAGCCACACACTCAAACAAATCTTGCCAAGAAAACCCAGTTCACCTTAGGGTCACCGTAAGTCAGAAACAACCTGAAGGCAGACAACAACAACAGCTGATCTCCCCTAGGGAGAGCCAATGTGGTATAGAAGTTTGAGTATTGGACCACAAATCCAGAAGACTAGGGTTCAAATTCTTCCTTCGCTATGGAAACCCACTGAGTGACCATTGGCAAATCACGGTCTCATCCTCTGAGGAAGACAATGGCAAACCCCCTCTGAACAAACCTTGCCAAGAAAATCATATGATAGGTTCACCTTACAGTTGCCATAAGGTGGAAATGAAAGAACACAACAACTGACTTCGCAAAGTAAAATAGACAAAGGAGAAAGGGATGAGAGAGGAGGATTTTATGTCCCCATAAAACCACAGTTTAGTACTACTGGAGTAACATTCACATAGTTCTCATCTCCTGGTATGGCTGCAAGGTGAAGAATGGAAGCTTTCATTTCCTTTCATAATCAGAGTTTCTTATTACATTTGAACTTTAGAGAATTCTGCTTAAATTATAGTTTGTTCAAACAAGCTAGGATCAAACTGTAATGTATGATCATGGCTTATTAATAAATCATAGTTAAACAGATCAGACATAATGAGAAACACTGCTTGGTCTAAAAGTAGAAGCAGATGTTCTTTGCAACTGAGGCAAAGGAAGAGAGAAAGGGAAGAGTCTGTAAGCTTAAATTTCATTTCTATAGCCCTAAGCTCCAAAAAAACTCAATAAAATACAAAACAAGAGCTTATCAGAGTAAAGTTTATTATCTGTTAACACCTGTGAGACAGGTATACAATCATGAAAATGTGTAGTTCAAGTTTTTGCTGAAATTTCAAGTGAAAAAAAAAAGGTCCAGGAAAATACATCTCCCCTGAAAAAAACTATCAGTTGTCCTCCCCTGCACCCCATTTTAATTTTTTTTTCATCAAGGTTTCTCCATTCACTTGGTTCCCTAGTTATCTCTGTAAGGGCAACCAATCTTTATCTGGTTATATAACAACCTGCTATTAAACATTATATGTGTGTATATGCCTTCAAGTCATCTGAATTTCATAGGGTTTTCTTAGGCAAGGAGCATTTAGAGGTGATTTGCCACTGCCATTGTGGACAACCACCCTCACACATAATATAAGCTGGTTACTGTGCTTTCTCTGTGTGTAGCAGTTTTCTGCTGTAGGGAGAAATTGCTGCTTGGTTGAGTCTTGCTGCTTTTGTATTTCTTCTGTAGTAATGCATGTATAATAAGATTGCTCTCCACAGCATTTTATTCATGTTCTGTTAAACTCGTTTCCCATTAGAGAGCATTTACAAAGCCCATTATTTGGTTTTTCCATACTGCTTGCAGCCTTTGATACTTAGAAAAGGATACTGAGTGGGGGCAGATGGGGCCAATGGAGTGCACTGCAGAAAGGCTGGAGAGAGCCATATGCTCCAAATAACCTTGGAAGAACTTTCTCAATAATCCACTCTCCTGGACTGTAGACTTTGCAGATTTCAGAGCTCAGGCTCTGCTGGACTCATAAATGTTACACTAAAAATTGATGGCCAAACCTTGTTCTGGAAAACTAGGGAAGATCTGGGCAGTCACTCTTTGTGATGAGAAACAACTTCTCCAAGGTAGTCTGTTCCTGACTTCCTTGGGTCATACAGCAACTTAGGGGAGTAGAGTTGCCAGATCTCAGGGCCTGGCTCTGAGTCTCCAGTTTTCATGGGTCACTTCCAAGTGGGAAATGAAGGTGCAAATTCCCCAGTTGTCATGAGCTCAGCTCTGGGCAAGAAGAAAGGGCTGTGTGAAAATCTCCAGATCAGCTAGTAGAGCAGCAATTTAGTTGATTTGTTGCTGCAACTTGTAAAAATTCTCTAGAGAATCTATGTATCTATTCACTTAGCATCCTCCTTTCATCCTAGTTGTTGTAACACCAAAGTCACCCTCTTCTCTTCCCTTCTCTTCCCTGCTTTCTAACTAGAGGTAAGTGTGTTTGCGCCTTCAAGTCATCTGTCAGATTATGGTGACCCCATGAATTTCATAGGTTTTTCTTAGGCAAGGAATACTCAGATGTGGTTTTGCCAGTTTCTATTTTATTTATTTATTACTATTTTATCTTTTATTGCATTTATATGCCACCTTTCTCCAAGAATGGTACCCAAAGCAGCTTCCAGAACAGTTTCTAAGTCTTCTCAGATGAGTTTTCTGTCTTAATTTCCAAACAGGAAAATATGTTCTCTCCCTCTCTCTCTCTCTCTCTCTCTCTCTCTAGATATTGTGTTTTGAATTTGAAAGACAGAGAGCAACTGTGGTTGGTACTTAATGCATAATACTTAATTATCAGGGGCTGTCCCTTGGTCTTCAGTTTTGGCCCAGACACCTCAGATGATCCTGAACTGGCAATCCTATTAGGGAAGTTTCAGTTTCTGGCATCTCAAGACAGGCTCGGAAGGCATCCTGTCTTGAAACCTAGGAAAATGGTTGCTTAGCAGTGTGGCCAGTGATCAGCTAGATGAAGCAATGGGCTGACTTGGTAAAGGATAGCTTCCTGTGGCATTTCTTGAACTGATAATGTTGATGTGATGGTTCAAGTATGGTCCATTGTGTAATTCTTCTCTGTCTGATCCGTTTGTCTCTTCCACCTTGTGCTCACTTCCCTTGGCAGCAAAGAATGAAAGGGTTTGAAATTGAAGAAGATTGAACAGCTTTCCTTACAAAAATTCCTATTAGACTGTAAAAATAATAGGCTTGGGAAAATATGTTAGGCCATACATCAAGCCTGGACGTGTTCATGTAGACTTGTAAGTGTGCATTCAGTCAAATTGGTCCAATCTAGAGCTGAGACTGCGGGATGGCAGTACAAAAGGATATATTTTCATCCACTGTGGCTTTGGTGGAATGCTGATGACATCAACAAGAAACTCATGTGATTAATGAAGTGTTACTTAAGGGGCAGCCATTCTTGAGGGCACTTGGGGAGAGACAAAAACAGAGCAGCAATGTTGTCACAGAAGAAATGCTCCCCTTGCTTTGTATTATTCAGTGTTCATAATTCTGGAAACTTGGCAGCAACAAGTGGTATAACTTAAGGCTTGTCATGCTTAACTAAGGCAATAACTAAGGCCACCATTTGGCTGGGGATACTAATAGCAAACCATCACTCTGTTTCTGTCCCTTTCTTCCCAGCACCAGCATCCAAGTTATAGCTCTAATTGATATGCCAGCTCCAGCCTGAATAACTATACAGGTTTTATTTCTTCCTCATCCTACAAAAGTGTCATGCATATATGGTAGGGGGAACACTACATTGTGCAGGGAAAGGGAAAGAGCACTACAAAAAATGGCTGCTGCTAGAATGGAAATGAGTACTATAGTGTACAAATTATCCTTCCAAGTTACTGGAAAGAAATGGTAAGATTAGGTTCTACAGAACATAACCTAGATGTCCATGACAACATACTGATAAAAGCTAGAATAGGCAGCTTCCAGAAGTTATGGAACCACATTGGAGACCCACTGGGGTTACACAGTGCTGCCATCACCATCCAACTTGACACTGTCCCTGCATTCCTTAATCCCCACCACTAAACATAAGTAGAAACTAATGCTTGAATCTCATGATATGTCTTTCAGGGTTACCATATTTTGAAAAGCCAAAAAACAGTTTTACCCACTGTGACTTCAAATCACTAATTTCTATGAGAATTCCCACTTTAAATAAACCAACTATATATGCTCTGATAATTGATGCTAGATAATTACCAGACTTTTGGTGGGAGACTTTCCATTTAGATAACCCATTCTCCATTCTCTCCCGTCCATCTTGCCTGCCTCGAACATCTCCCATCCCCAAGCCCCAAAAAGTTAGAGATTCACCTCTTCCTCATGCCGCCACCGCCGCCTCCGCCTCCGCCTCCGCCTCCTCCTCCTCCTCCTCCACCACCACCACCACTGTGCCAGCCTCTTCTCTTGTCCCCCAAGAAAGCTTGTGACCCCCTTCTGTTCCAAATATAGGGAGGTTGGGGGTCTTCTCCTACCACTCACAACTCTCAACCTTTCCTGCTTTCCTAGAGGTGGAAACTTGCTCCATTTCCACTCTACACAGTTATAGTGCTATTATTCCACTTTCAACATCCTATGGAATCGTGGGGTTTGCAGATTAGGGAGGAGCCTTTAGAATTCTCAGCCAGAGAGCTCTTTGACCTCAGTAAACTACAAACCACAGAATTCCACAAGATGTTGAAAGTGAGATAATACCACTATAACAATGTAGTATGGAAATGGCCTTGGTCTTCCATCTTCTCTCCACTTTTGATATTGTATTCCTTGCCCTCTACAGCTCCTCTGGTCTTCCAGCATCTTATAATAGCTTCCCACCCCAATTCTTCAAGAAAACACACATACCAGGCAACTGTACCCCAACCAGACTCCCTCCCTACAGAAGACACTCAGTTGGTCCCCAACCAGGACACCAAAAGGGAGAGTCCCTTTCTTCCTCCTTCTCTCTCCCAAACAAGCACACTGGGCAGTGAGTTGATCTCCCTCCCCATTACCACTTTCTTCCTGCCTCTTCTTCCCCTCTGCCTTCCCTTCTCTACCAAGAAGATTCAAATGGATCCTTTTCCTCTTCTGGGAATGAAAAGAGGAGATTCCTAACTCTTATCCTTCTCCCTCATTAACCTTTGTTGCCTCTTTAGGATGCTAAGCTTTCTGCTTAGAAGACTGCATGGTGGAAGGCAGCTGCCTCTCTCCATTCTTTCATCTCCCAGACCTTTAATTTGCACCTTAAATTTTAAAGTACAAGAACCAGGACATTTTAAAAATCAGCCTAGTCTGAAATTTTAACTCTAAAACAGATAACATTCTTTAATTTATTGATTGATTTTTAACACTAACAATGTAAGATACAATGAACATTACAAACCAAAATACAATCAAAGAAACAGAAGAAAGAAAAAGAGAGAAAGAGAAAGGAAAAAGACTTATAACTAAAACACAATAGGGCTTTGGCCCCTCAGTCTTGATTATAATGAAAAGAAAAATAAGAAAGAGGAAGAAATATTATTCTATCATTATAGATCTAGGTAAATAATCCTACTAAAACTTTTAATATCAATAGATTATTACATCATTAGAGTTCTTATTGCTCAAAAAAACTGATAAATGGTTTCCAGTCTTTCAAAACCCAAATTAATTTGTCAAGTTAGGCCAGCTCAGCAACCTTAACAATCCATTCTTCCATTGCTGATGCTTCAGACTATTTCCAAGTTTGAGCAAATAATATTCTTGCTGTTGCTGCTATGTATCAAAGAAGTGATCCAGATTTACTGTCCAGTTCTATATCTGTAAAGGCCAACAAAACGTTTCTGGTAACATTACAAAATCTACCTTTAAAATTTTGGGGGATTAACATATACATCTTAGACCAAGAACTTTTCATCTTCTTATGAGTCCACCACAAATGAAAAAAAGAGCCATCTTTATCTTGACATCCCCAGCATTGGTTTGAAGCATTCTGGGACATTTTCAACAGCTTGTTTAGGGTTAAATACCATCTGTACATTATCTTATACAGGCTCTAAAAAAAAACCTACTATACAAAGTGAATTTTATTTCTTTGGAGCATTTTTCCCCTTACATAAATATAGACATCATGCTTCATAACTTCAGGTCCATTTTATCATGTACTCTTTTACAGTTCCATCTTCTGGCTTCAAAAGCCATTTGCACACTTTGCATTAAATGGTCATTGTCTTTGCATAACTCCAAGTAAAACTCATTTTCTTAACCTCTATGGCTGCATTTCTCTTATCTTAATCAAATTTGTTCTTATGGTTTGCATAAGACATTTGCCTTCCTTAAGAATCAATTCTCTTGATTTAAATTTCCACTTGTCTGGTCTAAAATACAAAGGATCTTCATAAAGCAACCGTCTCCAATTTTTAACCCATTATTTCTTTAAAAAGGCTTCCTGTGGCCAGGTGGCTAATATTATCTTAGGAAAAAACTCTTTGCTTATACCAAACTGTTGGGAGTGGCAACCTTTGCATACTTTAATTAACTGGCTAGTTAGTTTGCATGTGTATTGTAGGCATAGAGAGGACTGCCTAGAGTAAATTTCCTGTTGTTTGGTCAACATCCACTTCCCCCTGCATGTTCTCTTCTTCTTCCCTTTTATTCTTCGGCTTCTCTGCAAGCATGTGCTCTTTGATTCTCTGGCAAGCATACGATTTCTTAATTTCTTACCTTTCTTCAAGAATTTGAACCTGTGCAAACTATGTACAAGATTTTGTGAGTAAACTTTTCATGCTTTATAAGTAAACTCTTTGTGTTTATTTTGAACTAGATTAAATGTGTCTGGGGTGGAGATGATAAAGTGGGACTGGTAATTGGTTCAACATTTGCCTGTGCATTTACTAAATACTCTGCTGATTGGGAGACTTATTACTAAAAAATCTCTCAATTCCCCAACACAAACTGATAGGACGGCCTTTCTAATACATTGATCTTTAAATTGAGCATGTGCTTTATCATGATACCAAAGATAATCATGCCAACCAAATTTTAAATTATGAGCTCAATCATGGGCAGTGGGAAACTGCAGTTGTCAAAATGAGAGCATTTTCCCAAACACTAAACATTTTTGACCTTTTATTTGTGCTTTTCAGTGTTGGAACATGGTATGGTCTTGAGATATTTGGTCACTTTTTCCCCTGAGAATCATATTATACCAGATTAGTGAAACACTAGAATCTTTCCCTTTACTGCTTTTCTATTTATATCTGCTATCATCCTTTAATCTGGACATTGTCCCTTTTTTTAATGGGAGTAATAAAATTCCCATCACCTTAGCTAAGAGAGCTGTTTCCAAGGCCCTTAAATGCTACACATTTCTTCTTCTGTTCTTTCTTTCTTTCCCTTTGCCTATCCATTCTGAACATTTCTGCACAGCATCTGTTTTTACTTGGGTGTTCTTGGCAGTCAGTCTACACCACTCAGAAGGTTGGCTTCCTACCAAGCTAGGATCCACATCCTTCTAGATTGCAAGCAGGGCCTTTCATGGTAAGAGTTGATGCAGCATTTCTCTCTAAGTGTGGTCTAAAGACTATCGATGATGAACAGAAAACATTCAGGAGGTCAGAGAAGAGAGCTTTGTTGCAACAGCAAAGAGACTATCTGCATCTGAAAAGTAATGTTTTGCATAGTCCCAACTCAAAACACAGCTGTGTTCTTTTATCTGTTTTTCTTGCTCTGAATCACTATTTTTGGCTCTTGGATATAACAAATGTGTTGTTGTGTTTAATTCTAAAAACTAGAACTTTCTCATTTTGTTGCATTTTTGTGTCAGCCCCCTGAGCCTTGGAAGGGTAGTATAAATATTCTGAAAAAAATAAATATTTTAAAGGATCTTTTTATGGGAAATGTGCCTACATACCCTAAAGATATCAGATCCTGTGTGATCATGAAAGCTAAGCAGGATCAGCCCAGGTTAGTGTGTTGATGACAGATGACCACTAAACACCAGGTGCTGTAGGCTATACTACAGAGGAAGGAACTGGGTATTCCTTGCCTAAGAAAACCTTGTATAATTAATATAAACTGACAGGCTAAACTGACAGGCTACTGAAATGCCCATGCACATTCTCATGTTTCTTTCTTTTTTTTTGGTGCGGGGAGGGTGGCCACTTATGTAGCACCAAAATAAAATAAAATAAAAATTAAAAAAAGAGAGAGAAAATGCAGAACCCCAAAAAGGAGACAAAAGAGCACAGGGATTTCCAAATATGTATATGCATAAATGCATCTATACTTATAACTAGAAGTTTAGGAAGTACTGCTACAATTTCAGTGGAGAAATATACTACATCTTACCCAGTCTGCTGTCCAAGTCCTTCCATTTTGTGATCTTTTACCTTAAAACCCATGTGGACTGGAAACCCCATCTAATTAGCACATGCCTTCAAAGGGAGGACAACGCCAGTTTTATGTATATTTTAAAAGCCTCGTTCTTAATCTTGACAAGTATTTATGCTCTGTCAGATCCACAGGCAGAACTTAAATATCAGTCAAGATTAAGAACAATTCATTTTAAAATATGCATAAAGCTAGACTGGCTACAGATTTCTGTCTTCCCTTTGAAGACATTCAGATGCTGTAGGCTATATTCAGAGGCAGGCAAACCACCTCTGAGTATTCATTGCCTAAGAAAACCCTTTGACATTTATGGGGTCACCATAAGTTGACAGGCAACTAGAAGGCACATACCATTATTACTACAGATCCACACAACGCTGGGAGTATTACAGTACTCAGGACAGCCAGATGAATAAATGTTTTCTGGGATAACAGAGGTAAGAAGAGCAGAAGGGAAGATACAATTTAAAGCACAGCCAGAATTCTAATACAATTTTCTTTTAATTTTCTCATCTGCAAGAAACTCCACTATTCCTTTTATTTTTCCTGAAGATTAGAGTGCCATATTTATCTTCAGACCCTTATTTAGGGATTTATTACACACCCAGCTTTAAATTGCTGCTGAGCTATGAAGTTCACTAGGTGGCTTCAGGCAAGTCATATCTATCAGTTCAAACTACTTCACCATGTTATTGTGAGATAAATGCAGAGTTCATTGAACCAAACCCAGGAAGCTAAGCAAAACTGAATGGCTCTTTTTACCCCTTCATTATTTTGTTCTTTACAAATGGGGTCTTTCAACATTTGAGTATCAAAGTATGTTTTCTATTTCCAAGTAGGCCAAGCAACATGATGTGGAAAAATTTCATGTACTTCCCAAATTATTCAAAGCACTGCTGATAAAGTTATACTATTCAGTCATACACTAGCTTGTTTCCCATATCTCTGGTAATGTGAATTCAATTACCTCTTTTTCTTTCTCCACAGCTTAATCTAATAATAGTTTTTGCAAACACTTTAAAAAAAATGCTGCACATTTTCATTGCAAGTCAGGCATTTTCAGTAGAAGCAAACATGACTGCTGTCTTTTAACCCCCACTCTCCAGTGGAAAATCCAGTTTTTTAACTACGTTTTTACAAGGACTTTTATTTTATTAGAAAAATCACTGTAGTTTATAGTATTGGTCCTCCACATTTGCTAGGATTAAGGACACAGAACACCTTGCAAAAGTGAAAAAATGGCAAATATCAAAATGTGTGTGTCAATGGGAAGGGTGCTGAGGCATGGTGGGGAGAATGGGCACCCAAGGTCCAAACCAGATCAGGAAAAGGAGAAGGAAAGAGGAGTCAGCATGGTTTTATAATTCCTTTCTCTCACCCATCTCTCTCCTTCGGTGTTGGTGGTGGGGGAGCATCAGGAGAGGATTTGTGATACTGAGAAATTAGGCTGAGAGCTGTCCTTAGCTGGTCAGGCAGTGGCTGGTGGAGGAGAACTAGAGATGGGTTTTTAAAGGGCTGCATGGCCTGATTGGAGCCACTGAGATGAAAAGTTCCATCTGAAATGTGCAAGGAGCAGAGGAGTTGTAGAAACTCACAAATAATCAAATCCATGAAATGTAACCTGCAAATGTGGAGGGCTGACTGAACACAGATTTGCAAATATATCATTTTTATTTTTAAAATGTGATGTTTTTAAAGATGGAGCTTTCATACAACAGGTAGGTACACACTGAAGTCCATTTTCAGTTCCTCCTGTCTCTCAGCAACCACACTATTAGTGACAATAAAGATGAGAAATCTCTCTTGGTCAATTATAAATGTTATTTATGGCTAGATTTGGGAAGGGAGAACCTTAAGTACGTGTCATGATCCAAGCAGACTAGGCTACCAATAAGCAAACCAGAAGGGCAGAGCTTACGGAGCTGAAAGCAGGATTAGTCCAAACAAAGTTCGGGTTAAGAAGGCAAGTTCCAAGGCAGACAAATCCACAAAGACAAAGACAAATCAGCGTCAAACAAGCAGAGTTCCAAGAGAGTTAGGATTCAGGAGAACATGGCACAGAGCTTCAACCACCAGGAAGATCAGTTGTCAACCCTGGGAGGAGACATGCCAACTGTCTGCGTTTTATACTCTTACTAGTGAATTCACCCAGCATTGTACAGGATTTTATTTTCCTCTTAAGAACTCACCAAACTGTCTTCTCCAGTACCTGTAACTTTTCCCCATACAGTTCTCCTCCTTCATTCACAGGTTTGACTTTCGCAGGTTTGATTATTTGTGATGTTGTTGTCTCCCCCTCCTGCCTACCGGCAGCCAGGGCAATAGTAATGACAGTTGGCAGGAGTGTAAAAGGGAGGAGAGATCCTTCTCTCCCTTGCTCTCTTGCGCCATTGCCCACCTGATCATGTGAGTGGGAAGTGAAAGAGTGAAGGGGACTAAAGATCTTACTCTCTCTCACTTTCCTGCACTGCTCGCTGCACGATCGCATGGGCGGGGATGAGAAAGCGCAGGGAAGGGAAGATCTTTGGAGGTAGGGGAAAAGATCTTCTCCCCTCCTGCACTCTCCCACCCACTACCCACGTGAGCTTGCCTGCAGCAGTACAGGAGAGTGCAGGGAATGGTATTCATGGTTATTTGACTTTTGCGGGGGTTCTGTGTCCCTAACCCCTGAGAATGTAGAGGGCCAACTGTATTTTCCAGTGCAATTTGTATTCAGAGTTATTTACATACACAGTTGGGGTTCCTGAGGGAATACACTGCCTTCCTTCTTGCTGCTAGATCTCATCTCCATAGGTACTGGCCTTTTCCAATACCTGAAACTTTTCCCCGTATTCCCCAATCCAATCTGTATTCAGAGTTGTTAACACACAGAGGTTGGGCTCCTGAGGAAATACACTGTCCTCATTCTTGCTTCTAGGCATCCTCTCCATAGCAACCGGCCTATTCCAGTACCTGTAACTTTCCCCCATAGTTTTCAATCCAATCTATGTTGTCTGGCAATGTTGATGTCCTGGCTTTTAATTTTTTTGCTTTCTGTCGAATTTGTGCAATGGCTTTACATTTTTCTGGAAGCATTTTTTGTTTTGAATTTCAACTTTAAGATTCCTCATGTATGGAACCCATACAATCTACTGTGTGAGGAAAGAAGACCTTGTAACTATATTGTGTGTGTCACTTTAATTTTTCTCACATAAGCCTCCCATGATGGTAGGCCTTATCTCCATACCAACCAGCTTGAGGCCCAAGAGCTCTTGGTTGAGAATTCTAAAGGCGCCTCCTGAACTGCTAATCCCAGGATTCCATAGAATCTTCACAACCAGCCAATCATATGAGGTCTTCTTATCTCACTCAGCCAACTGTATGAGGTCTTCACCTGCTTGATGCAGAGAAACAGACAAACTCACAGATAAACATTGACTTTTATATAGTAGATGGTGCTGCCACAGGTGTTTCCTCATTAAAGCCTGTTTGTTACTTAAATGAGCTGAATGCTGGAGACATTCTTTCTGGCATCATCTCTCCCACAAGGAGAGACTGGGCTGTGCTGTTTCATCTGATATTTGTTCCTCCTGCTCAGGCCCCTGCTATCTTCCACTGAGAAAACTTCTGGGAAACTTCTGCCTCAGATTCAGAATCTTCCTCCTCACTGTCAGGGTCTTCAAGGCAGGGCATGACAGTATGTATGTATGGAAGAGTCAGTGTGGTGTAGTGGTTTGAATGTTGGACTACAACTCTGGAGACCACGCAAACCCCCTCTTAAGAAATCTTGGCGAGAAGACTCTGTGATAGGCTCAATTTAGGGTTGTCATAAATCAGAAATTACTTAAGTGCACACAACGACAACAATCACCAGTAAGCCCAAGTATCTATCATAGTCCCCAAAGCTATCCTGCTTGCTATTTACTTCACCATCCAAAGACAAAGGACTGACAGAAATTTCTAGAGTTTTTTTGCAGGAAGGTGGGCAATATGAGAGTCTATAGTGGGGATTGTCAAGGAAGGTGAAGTTCAATGAAAGCTTCTCCTCCAATGGAAGAGAAAAAAAGACAGGAGAAATAAAGGCCAAGAGCTCTTGGTGACTGTAATGAAAATGTGAGAAAAACTGTTGTCTTGTGTGTTCAGATGGTGGAGCTAGGTGGAAAGTCCATCAAGGACTGACTTAAAGAAGTGCTTCAGAATAAATCAAAATACGTATTTCTACATATTTCTACAGTCAGGCATAAGATATTATGGCTGGGCAGGTGCTTCTGTCTCTACTATTAAAACAGAATACTTTTCAATTGAAGAATGGCACCTTACTCCCTTACATTCCTGCAAGCTGGCTTCCATTGAGCTCATGGGAAGCAAGACAGAGAAGTGTGTATTTTACCTATGTGAGATAGTTAAAGAAAGGCTTTGAAACTTTCTGTCTGTTGTTCCAAAGCTAAAATAGGTATATAATTTCTTGAAGAATTTGGATGCATGCCTAGAAGTCTGTGTTGTACATGTCAAATTATATGCTTTCTTTTGTAAACAGCTTGTACAGATGTGCAAGAACATCTGTAGACTCTATGCCTCAATCTACAATACAGTTTTTTATACACTGCTGGTGTCAACACATTTTGTGCTCTGAGCAAAATATTAAAATCAGATCCATAATTTTGTTTACAGTCCCATTTTCTCAGGGCAGAAAGGACCTTGTTTGTCTCAGTTGGCAACCTATGCTATGACCATTTATGGATGATGAGATTTTCATGGAACTCTCAAGGCTCCCTGATTGTCTCAGACTATCTGAGTGGATTTTGGTATCAACAATTGAGGTATGTTTCAGCCAAGGATGAGGAAAATATGGTCCATTGGCTACACATAGCCTCCAAGGCTATTTTTGAGCTCCTTGGGGACTATTCAGCTGATAAAAATACTCTCCCATTACTTGATTTGCTGGTTGACTTGATTTCCTGGTTGGAAAAATAATGCCTCTCTTCTTGGCATACAACAGCCTTGGTGTGGGGGGGGGGCAAAATGGTGACATTATCCCCCATGCAGTTATGGGGGGTGATTTTTAGTGAAAAAAAATTAGGGAAAAAGAAATCTCAGAAGCCTGGTGGGGTGTTTGCACAGCCCTTCAAAATTCTATGAGAGACCTATTCCTCATAGCTACTTCAGTCCTTATTAGTTGGTTGTTTGGATTAGGAACTTCAGCCACTACAGTTTTATATAGAATAGGAAGGATCCAGAAGAAGATGCTCTGCCCTACTCCATAGCATTTGTGATATAGGACATTTCAACAGTACATATAGTTTGTCATACATTTTAGTTAGGTAGGCATATTTGTTTGTTTTATTTTATTTTCTACTTTTTTCCCTGCTGTGACCCAAGGCAATCTGATCTGTGCCAAGCACTCCCTTTAATTTAATTAGGTTATAAGTAAGTAAACTGTGAGGCCTCTATGCTTCCATATCATGCCTTAATACTCTTCCTGGCAGCTATTTCCACTGTACCTTCCAACACAAAATGGATTCTTGTCTCATGTTGATAGCATAATGTTCAATAAATCTATAGAACACACTGTATGTGAACAGAGGCTCAGAACATCTGGAGTTCCTTTGTAACACATTATGAACTGTTTGAATACAGCAGTTGGCACAGAATGCAGCAGCCACTTGGTCCTCTAAGTGCATTACTTCTGGGCTTAAAGATCTGTGCTGGCTCTCATTTGGTTTCTGGGCAGAAATGAAAATGCTGGCATTGACCATTAAACCCTGAAATAGTCTTCTAAGCAGGCTGGCTTAAAAACTGTTCATGTACTGAGTTTTTGACCAGAGGTCCTGTGCTTAATGTTCCAAACATCACGAATCAGCTGACAAAGGGACAAAGCTTTTTTCATGGTTGCACTCATGTCCTGGAATCTCTTCCTTAGAAACATTTACCTAGGGAATATAATATTCACCCTTTTCTACAGCAGCTCAGAACAATGGAAAGGAAAAGCACACATCCCTCTAGGGTACTGTTGTGGTATTTTATTTTTTAAATTTTTTATTTGATTAACATTTGGGAGATCCCCAATGCTGTAGATAGATTCAGTCACGATAGCAAGAGCCTTGAGTCTGTAGGAACTGACCAGGGCTGTTGATAATAGGGTAACTTAAAGGTCTTTGATAGGGTCACCATAAAATGTTGTTGTTGTTGCATGCCTTCAAGTCATTTCCAACTTATGGTGACCCTAAGACAAACCTATCACAAGGTTTTCTGGGGCTTAGATGCCCCCAAGGTGAGTTTCCATGGCTGAGCGGGAAGTCAAACTCTGGTCTCCAGTTGACTTGACTGAAGTTTTCTATAAACAAACATTAATATTGTCTTTTAAATGCTTTGATTTATTTGGTGAAGCACTTTGTGTAAATCTGGTTGGAAAGCTCAGAGCTTAGAGATAATAATAACAAAAAGTAACATAATTATATAGAACCAGTGGTGTATTGATTGATTTAAGCATTGGACTGTGATTCTGGAGGCCAGGGTTTGAACCCCTGTTCAGCCATGGAAATCAATTGGGTGACCTTAGGCAAGTCACACTGTCTCAGTCCAGAGGAAGGCAAAGGCAGAAACCCCTCTGAACAAATCTTGCCAAGAAAACCCCATGGTAGATTTCACCTTAAGATCTCCATAAGTTGGAAAAGACTTAATAGCACACAGCAAACAACAATGACAACAACAAACTTGCATGTTGGACATAGTGAGGGGCAACAATCACTTTTTAATAGTAATTGGGCCTCTGAATGTTACTTTTCAAACACCCCAAATAATAGTTGATCTCTGTTACTCTTGATTGCTTAACTTTAATTAGGTAAGGTGACTGGGATGAAGGAAGATTCCTGCTCTGTTCTTAACTTGGAATGTGCAAGACAGTGTCTCATCATTCTCCAAGGACAACAGAGATCAGGAATTGTGGGAAGTAATTCCCAACACTTCCTGGAAGACCGATAGTATCCAATTAACAGAGTAACAGAGCACTGTAGACACTCTTTAAAGTACAGGACACAGCCACTGATACTTCTGGGTTGTTAACATTGCCATGGAGGGGTGGAGGGGGTAGTCACAAAGAACATGCAACTGTCCTGATAACTGAGTGCAGTGCAGAGGACATGTCTGAACCTGAGTGCACTTTCAAACCCATAACTTATTTGCTCTTCTTGCTGCCTGTTACTTCCACTCTCCTGTTCTTTCTGCTCCTTTTCTTGAGCTTAGTGAAACCCCCTTTGCCTCTTTCCACCTGCCCTTGTGGCTGTTCATTTTTCAGCTTTCAAACCCATTTGAAAGGTCAAGTCATGAAATTGACAAGGAGAGGCCAAGCAGGGAGGCCAGAAGAACTAGAAACAGAATAAAACATTAAATTTCTGTCTAAAAAAGAAACAGCATATCCTTTCCTGTTGCATGGCTCTTCACTTCCTCCCTACATAATAACATTTTCCATCCTTATATTGGTCTTTGTTCACCCTGAGCAACAGATGTGTAACCTCTATGCCAGAATTCAAGGTATTAAGTTATTCCCAATGCACACACTTAAATGGACTTGCCATAGAAGGGAGGGGAGAAGGGCATAGTTCCAAAAAACAGACCTCTCCTCTCTCTTCTAAAGCCTGTCTACAAAATGTGAATGTATATTTCCATCTTAAGGAAAGGGTAAATAAAATAAAATGGATAGATTTAAACTGATATGATTATTTGAGTGGGCATATAGAAGTCAGGAAAGAGAGAGGGGGCACATAGATGCTATGTATAGAAGCAGGTATAGCTAAAAGACAAAGTGATATGGTTTTTGTTAAACTTAGATTAGAGAAGAATTAATAACATATACAGTAGTTGAATTTTATTATTAAATCTTAGTAATTTTCAATTAATATATGGAAATGTTAGATAATCTTTCTATATAAAATCAGCGTATACAATATTATTTAAATTGAGTTTGATTATCAATAATTATTTTTTACAGGAAGGAGTTTGATGATTTATTGTGTTAAGAGAAGCAGCGTAACTTCATTTTTAGATCAACATAGTATTAGCCATTGTTGAGAAGGTTGGAAATCTCTTTTTACTTTTTTATTTTGCTTTCTTCTTCTTTGTATCTCTCTTTTCTTATTTCTTTTCTTTGTTTCTTTTTATTGTTAGTGTCATATTTTATATATCTGAGAAAGATAATAAAAATACTAAAAGAAAACATTTGTATGCATTCTCCAAAGAAGTAGTAGTTCAGAGTGACCCATATAAGCTGCAGAACTTGCTTTTTTAGACCTTCTGGAAAAAAAGATAGAAAGTAGCTGCAGAGCAGTGATTCAGAAATTCATCCTGCAATTTTGAGTTCTCATACATCAGAAGCGTAAAACACTAGAACTCTGACAGTTAAATTTATCTAAAGCAGTGCTACTTGATAAGATGGTCCATGGACTGCCCCGATCCCTGAGCCCACTGGGCTGCCAGTCCCTGGCAAGTTTCCATGAAGGAAAGGAGCAGTTGTAGCAAATGGGGACAAGGACAGCACAATCACTAGTACGCTGGAGAACAAAACTGGAAAACAAAACAGCAGACAGCTTGAGTAGCACTTATCTAAAGGTAATGGGTCAAAAGGAAGTTGGGCATCCTGATGGATTCCATTTGACTGTGCCATGAGCCCTCTGACAGGTTATATGTGTGTGTATGTATGTGTGTATGTGTGTGTGTGTGTGTGTGTGTATGGAGAATAGTAAGAAGAAATCACAACATGTCAACACCAAGTTATGGCCACCTATCAGAGAGTTTTCCTGGAGAGATTTCTTCAGAGGAAGTTTGCCGTTGCTTTTTTCTGAGGCTGAGAAAATGTGGCTTGCCCAAGGTCATTCAGTGACTTTTCATGGCTGAATTGGGATTCAAAACCTGATCATCCAGAGTCCTAGGCCAACATTCAAGCCACTGTGCCATACTGGGTCCCTCACAAGTGGGTACAAACCATCAGTCTAGCTATCTAGCTATCTGACCTTGCTCCCCTTTTCCAGGTGCTGGAGGAGAAATTCTTATATGAATGTCACATCTGAAAATGAAGGGGTTCCATAAGCAACAAAACAGTACAAGAAAAAAAAAGCATTCTCATTGGATACAGCAACAAAAGCACCACCCCGGTGAAAGTTCTGCTCCTTGAGAGTGGGGGCTGGTCTTGATCCTGCTCACTTTCATGCTTAGTGCTTTAAAATAACTGAATCAAAGAGAGAACACGTTGAAAGCTGCAGAACTTTTAGGATTTATAGGTCAGCAGTAAAATTCTTTGGCTGGCCCTGTGACTGCCTTCGGAAGCACCCATGTTCATCATTTCATTACAATATCTGTAGATTGAAGGATGTGCCAAATACTGCATATCTGGCTGAACATCAGTGGAAGACACATGTTTGACATTATACTAAATGGATTTTTTTTTTTTGCTTTGTTCTGTGTCCATCGTGTTAACCAAATCTCAAGTAGATCCAGAGCATTCAGAAAGGAAAAACAAAAATAGCCACGAAGCCTCATGATCCAAAGCTTCATGCATGTTAAGAACTATGAAGGGATTTGTTTGTTTGTTTGTTTCTTGTTTACAGAAAGAGAACCATTTCTGTTCACTGAACTCTTTACATACTCATCTATCCATTCATCTATCCATTCATTCTGCTATATTTCACTTTTCTATGAGAATTCAAAGCATTTTATATGGGGTTTCCAATAGCCCTCTAGGGATCCATTTTGTACCCAAGAGCAATCTGACTACCTCTAAACCCCCTTTTAGACTTGCTTGGGAGTGAGGATGAGTAAAAGCAAGTATTATGAGGATGTGTTGGGTACCTTCAAGGAAGAAGTAAAAGTATGTTTGCCTCAGCCTGACTTTCCTGTGTTACATTTCTCGTATTTCTTTTCCTTCTTTCTTTTTTAACTACAAAAAAATCACACAAGATAACACACAAACAACTAAAGTAGAGGAATCCCCCACCTTTTGACACACCATTATCTGATGACCTACTCTTTTGCCATTTCCAAATTAAGGACAAGTTCCATTAATGTGACGGGAGTTCTGCTCTTTTATCAGTTCTCCTCTCGGAACTGCTTGCACGTGCAAGCAGCTTGCAAAGTGAGATGGGGGGGTGAGATTCTAAGCTGGCCAACAGACTTTGCAAGCAGTGCACATGTGACCACTAACAAGGCAGCCTCTGTAAGTCCTTCAAGCTTCTTACAATACAGTTCCTGAGTTCCACTTTTCAACCAATTCTGTTTCCTGACAGTGATCCAGTCCCTAAACTGTCAGATAAGTGGGGGAATCTTGTATTTTAACCATTTTTTAAAAAAAATTAGGATTAAATAAGCATCAAAAATTATGACAATGCTATTATATCTTCCTGATCCAATGCTAACCTGCCATGTCTCTCTTTACATGGAGAGAAGGTTAGGGAATAGGTTCCATCCATTTTAAGAAAATGCCTTCAGTGCATCACAACATGGCTGCCACATTAGAGGACTGGGGAAAATAAAAAATAAATAACCTGCCCAAAAGACCAAGGTACAAATGGAGTATGAGCCCCAATGCACAAAACATTGTATTTGAGCCCACAATTTTTGATATGAATGCTCAGAGCAGGGAAATCTCGTCTCTCACCTAACTTCCCCACAGCTATTCTCCCCCTCTCCCTCATCCTCTCCCTCTTTCTGCAATAATCCACTGGAGGAGAACTCACTATGCTTTGTAATAGTGGAGCATGGAAAGTAAAGAGTGAGAGAACTAACTTGTCATCAGTGAAAAAAAGGAAGCAGAGGAAGGCAAAGCCTCAGTTCTCACAGAAAGCTTATCCCATGAGAAGCAGCAGAAGGAATCAATCATATCCTGTGGATATATCCTTTACGGCCTGTTCTTTGGCATCTCAAGATTTCCTTCATTAGAGCCCCTTACATTCCTGGATTTGGCAGTGCATCAGAATGTTTCCAATAATATCTGTAATCATTTTGGCTTTCTTGGTGGACTGCATTGAAGATCACATGATAAATGCCCAGCAGAGAGAAGCCAGTCTTGGGAAATGAAAAGATGTTGGCTTTTCATATAAACAGAGGAGACTCTGAAGTGCTTGCAAAAGGGCACTATTCTCTTTAACAGATGACTAGCTGCTTGTACATCTGCACTGCCAGCATATGGAGCATCTTTGTTATCACTATTTTGTTATTAGGATGGAATAAGATGTCAACATCTATTTCTTTTCTGCCACATAAAAGCCAAGAAACGACATCTTTGCACTAATATTTCAGCATCTCGGAGTGGCAGCAACATAATGTTCTCCCAAAGTCAGTGTGGAGTCCTTGTTCTGGTTCGATTAATGGATGCTTAGCTTACCGTTTGCATAGCTTGACTTTTCAATTTATATACCCTGAATGTGCATCAGAAAGAGAAACAGAAAATGAAGGGCATTCAGAGCTGGCTAAATAACAGCATGAGTTATGCTGCTGTCTTCTGTTTTTAGCAAGAGCAAAATCTCATGCGCAGAACCACCCCAGTATGAGGAAGATAGCAATGGATATGGTCTAGCTGCTAGAGAAAATGACCAGGAAGTGATGTCAGCCTCATATGCTCTCTGAAAGTATTGTACTACAACTCTGGAGATCAAGCTTCAAATCCTTGCTCAGTCATGGAAACACTATCTCAGCCTCAGAGGAAGGCAAAGGCAAACCCCTTCTGAACAAATTTTGCCAAGAAAACCTCCACTACTGCTATTGGTTCATCAGTTCCAGTACTATCTCTGTGGGGAATAGCAGTAACACTTTGGAGTCTCAGGCAGAGATACTTCCCACTGCTCTTGCTGTATTTTTCTTTTTTTTAACTGAAGGACCTGTCCCATCCTTTAATAAGGATGAAACCTCTTGTCATGAGTACTATTAGCTGATATGGAATAACAGCAGAACATGATGAGATCATCCACTGAAACTGAGCAGTGTGAAATTCAGGACAGATAAATGGAATTACTTCACACAGTGTATCAACTGTGTCATTTTCTATCACAAGCTGTAGTGATGGCCACCAACTTTGAAGGATTTAAAAGGAGATTGGACAAATTCATGGAGGTTCATCGATGGCTCCTATTCAGGAAGGCTATACTATAAAGGACAAAGCACTAAGTTTGTCATTTGAAACTTTGTGAATTGCATCACTAGTTAAACACATTTTTACAGATGGCTTTCCACTGCACCCTGTAATTGAGCACAATAGAAAATGTAGCTCTAGGAGCTGATGCAGTCTCTCCTAGCTTGAGTGTTCTTCCTTACGAATAATTTTCGCCATCTTGACCACACTCTGATATTGTTTGCTTACACATTCACATTCATCTGTGAACATCGAAATGTTTGTATTTTTTATGTATTTATTTTCAGGAGTGATGTATTTAAGTCTTTTATTTCAAGTCTCAAGTCAAGTCTCAAATCTTTACCTTCAAGTCTCAAGTTGAGTCTCAAGTCCTTGCAAGATACTTTCAAGTCAAGTCTCAATTCTGTGAGCCAACTTTAAAAGAAAAAAAAAAGGAGGTGATGGCTGGGCGATTGTGTGTGTGTGTATGTGGGGAGTCAATGGGCATACAAGGGTCTGTAACTTTGGAGGTGGTGAATAGGAACTTTCTTACTCCTCTTTCTCCAGGCTGGAGGCTTTTGTATCAATGGACACAAAAGAGTCTGCAACTTCTGAAATGAGGAATGGATTCTTCTTACTTCCCATTTTTGAAGCTGGAGGTGTTTTCAGAAGTGGGGAGTAGGATCCTTCTCACTCCCCATTACTAAAGCTTCAAAAGCTTTCCAAACACATTTGCTATTCCCTTCTAAGAAACACCCCCTTGCCTTCTGCTCTTAGGGAAAGTTTTAGAAGGCTCCTCCAATATGCAGTAGAGACAGCATGCTGAGCAGGCCTCAACCCTGCCTAAAACCCATTACCTAACATCCCTCCAAGAAATGCACCCATGCTTTGAGCCTGAGATAGATTGTCACATGACCAGTAGGCAAAAAGCGATGGAAGTGTTGTTCAAAGTTGTCAGGTTTCCGGACAAACGTGTTATGTTACTGAACTAAGGGCAGATATTTTGGTCACTAAAAATATACAATTCACAAGTCGAGTGGAGTTAGTGGGGCATTTATTGCCAAATCGAGTCCAAGTCGACTCATTAAAGTAACTTGAGTCTGTCTTGAGTCCAAGGCCCTTTTCACAGGACATTGTTGTCCCACCACAGGGATGGGAGAAGGATGGGACTGCAACAATGGTTACGCATGATGTCTCATGGTCTCATCCTTCTCCCATCCCCAGGAGGCATGATCAAGGATTAAAGCATTGATGGGTCTTCTCCATCAGTCACCTGTGATCACGCTGCCATCCTGCATTTAGCTGGTGTACAGAGGTTCTAGAAGCACCATGGCTGTGCTTCCTGCCCTAACACAGCCTGGGACAGTACCTGGCTGCACTGTGGCAGAAAGAGGGGGGCCATCATGCTTCCTGGATTCCAGAGGCAGCTGGTGCAGAGAGGGGTGTTCCATAGCGCTCCTTTCTTGGAAGAGCTGCTGCCACCATTGTCACTGGACAGGACAGCCACTGCCAGGGTCCCCACAAAACGCCACTGGGAACAGGTAAGGTGCGACAAGGGCCCAAGTCAATCAACCTGAGTCTACATCATTGATTTTCAGGAGTCAATGCAATTACCAAAAGGTCCTGGGGCAAAAATTTAACTTCAAGAGCCATCATAGTTGCCCACTTCACATCTAATATAATCTCTACACACCGCATCCCTTGACTACATTGATGAAATTCCAAATGAACAAGAATACTGTCTGAAAAGACTTGAAAATGTCTCCCTGAACACACTTTATTTCATCTGAGTTTGGAAGTTAGCTAGTCAGACCTCTTAGTAACTGGATGAAAGACCTTCAGAGAATATCAGTACATCCAGGGAGTGTTAGAAAGGATCCGTGCATCAAACCCTGGAGAAGCACCATTGGTCAGACTTAGCAACACTTAACTAGGAGATGAATGGTCAGCATTAGACCACTACCTATGTTCCTGGAATAAGTTTCTTTTCACAATATGAAACTAGAGCGGGATAGGCCATGGAGAGTAAGAATATAAGTTGATATATGTGAATAGAAGTAGGAAGGGACCATTACTTAACAGTAGAGCCTGGGGTGTAGCAATGAGACAATGATAACATTGCCTCCCCAGGAATTATAGCACCTCAAATGAAGTTTTCTGTATAGCCCCAAATTTTTAACATTGATGAGAATGAGACATAAAAAATCATTCGCACTTAGAAATCTTCAGTCCTTTGTTAACTTTGCCTGCCTCTTTTCTTTGGATGCCTAAACTATATTTTCAAATGCTCAACTGAAGTTTTAAGTTATTGCAAAAGTAGAAATTTGGGGACTGAATCAAAATTTCAGTGGGGGTAGAATTCTCATTTGGAACCATCAATGCCTTCATTTTGCCCACCCCCAATAGCTACAGCCTATGTTTTAAGATCCCTTTAGTATCAGGACTGTCCCTACAAGTGTATCAAAATGCATATGTTCTTGATAGTATAGAAATGCATGTATTTTGTAGAGCATGGCAGGCGTGTGCAGACTACATAGTATGCTGGGCTCAGTCTTAATGAGACATTAAATATGTATTAGGAATCTTAAAAAATAAATCATTCTTCCCTATGCCTAGGCACTAGAAGAAAAAGGGAAAGCAAGCTCCATTAGAGCAAAAAAATAAATAAAATAAAAATAAAGAGTGGTAATACTTTTAGAAATGGAAGTGAGTATCCCAGCCAAGACTGGGGAAGGAAGAGCACTAGGAATGGATTGTGGAGAATCATCAGAGCACCAGGCAGACATGCACTGAGTTACTGACTCCCAAATGACTCTCCATATAGGGGCCTGATATTACACTGGGAAGTAAGAGTCAGGGAAAGCTAAAGGGTACAAGCAAGAAACACAAAAGGGGACAACAAAGACCCTGGACATACTCATGTTGGTGGTGGTGTGTGCCTTTGAGTTTTTTCCAGCTTATGGCAACCCTAAGGTGAACCTATTGCAGGGTTTTCTTGGCAAACTTTTTTCAGAAGGGAGTTGCCTTTGCCTTCCTCTGCTATTGAGAGACTGTGACCCAGTGGGTTTTCAGGGCTGACCGGGAATTCGAACCTTTGGCTCCAGAGTTGTAGTCCAACACTCAGAGCATTACAGCATGCTGGCTGTCATGTTGATGTTAAATAAAAGATTCAATACTTTGCATTCTAGAGGGGAAAAAAAAAGAATCAGCCTTAGGCCATTTCCGCACTAGCCTGTTATAGCGCTATGATTCCACTTGCAACATCCTATGGAATCCTGGGGTTTGCAGTTTCGGGAGGGGCCACGTGGCCCCTCCCGAAACTGCAAACCCCAGGATTCCATAGGATGTTGCAAGTGGAATCATAGCGCTATAACAGGCTAGTGCGGAAATGGCCATAGACTCCTGGTTCTATCACTGATTTTGCTCTGCATAGTCAATGAATAGCAAAGCCAAGTTCATGCACACCATCATATTTCTGATTTCTACGTATGGTTGTGGAAGCTGGACAGTGAAGAAAGATGAACTTGGAAGAATAGAAATGTCCAACTGCACTTGCACAAGCAAGTACATGCCTACAGGGAGTAACAGAGGTAGAAACAGGTTTTTCAGACTGCCTGCTGTGTTTTCCTTTGTCTCCTGTCTTGGTTCTTTACTTTCTTCCTCAGAGAACGTTATGGTCTTTTGTTAATAATTCCAAGTACCAGCTTCCATATCAAAAGATAAGGAAAAGCTTTCATCTGGATCAGATCAAGGACATATGTAGTCGAACACCCCACTTACACAGGGCCCAGTCGAGAAGCTTGCCTGCAGGGCATGGTGTTAAGTGTACCCTTGGTCCCACACTCCCCAGCAATTCATACACATAGGCAACCTTAGTGGGGGCATATGTGTTCCCAAGGCTGCAGTTTGCTCACACCTGCACTAGTTGGACCCACACTTTATTCCCTGCTACCTGTAAAAATGTGCTCAACAAATGATGTAATTCTTAAAGTTTCAAATGCCAAATGTAGTGCTTTGTCATGTATATGGTTTATACATTATTAATTTTATATTGCAAGCTTATATTAATGATGTATTACATGAAATACATCTTTCTTTCAGTCAGAATCTATTATGAATAACTAGAACTGAACCATGAAATACTATTTTTGATTTTTAACAGAACTGATTTATTTTTACACAGAACCACATGTTTTTGTTTCAAAATTTGGCAGGGGAGTATTGCTACACACATCAAACTTGTCAAAGTCTGCATTAAACTAGGAATCTGAAATCCGAGGTTGATGTCAATACTGGATCCTAGACTGAAATTAAAAATGGATGTTTTGCATCTATTGCAGCTTTATACATACCAGTTCTAATGGGAACACAGGATCCTCTAAGAACACAGGATTAAGATCATAAGAACATTAAAAAAAAAAAGGACCTCTTCCTCAGACCCAAGATTTATAAAGTCCAGCAGATGTGTTCCTTCAGTGATTCACCAGGAACCCTCTGGCAGTGGCCCTCTTTGAAACCATAAGTGATCTACAGCCATCATGACAAATTTGGAAATATCGTTTTTAGGCCCTTTGCACCACCCTCCCAGCCCTGCATTGGGATGGGAGTAGAACGGTACTGCAACAACGCTTCTGCATGATGTTGTCACAGTCCCATACTTCTCCTGTCCCCAGGTGGCACAATCATGAATTAAATCATTGATGGATTTTCCCATCAATGACCCATGATCGTGCCACCATTGTAGAGTTACCTGTCCTGCACAAGCCTGGGAAACACAATGGCTGCACTTCTTGCCCCAGCGCAGCCTGGGAAAGTACCTGGCTATGCTGTGGAAGGAAGAGGCACAGCCATCGCGTTTCCTTCACCACAGTGCCCACTATGCTCCTCTCCCAGCAGAGCTCATGCTAGGATCCCCACCAGACAGCCTCGCAAAAAGGTAGGGTGTGGAAAGGGCTTTAGACTACAACTTCTAAAGTACCCTGGCCGAAGGCCCATGTCAGCAGGGGCTTCCAGGTATTATAGTCCAATAAAGGAACTTTCCTTTGCTTTCTGATTAGTTGCCTACATAAATTTGCCTAATCCCGTTCTTAAACTATCTAAGTGGTCTATCACCACACTCTGCAGTAGTGAATTCCATAGTATATGTGCTGGAAGTATTGAATCTGATCTGTCCTGAATCTTCCACTATTTAGTTTCATTGGACAACTTGTATTCTATGAGAGTGCAAGAAAAACCTCTCTGGGCTTGCTTTGTTCATGCCATAATGTCAATTTTACAAGTGCTTACAGTTCCCTGTTGTTCATGCTTCCCTCCAAAATATACTCTCCCAAACATATGCTGCAACTTTTCCCACACTTGGGGCCCCTGAAATGTGGATCCTGAAGCTCCCCAACAATCCCCCAGAACCCCCCAAAAGTTTGCTTACCCTACCTTCCAGAACCTACCCCCCAAACCAGCTGAAAATTAGCCAAAATGGCAACCAGAAGTGACATTGCATGACTTTAACTGCTGGTGTGGGCAGTTAGTAAGGTAGAGCTTGCCTATGTAGCAGCTAAACAAGACTTGTCCTTCTATATTAGGGTGGGCAACTGTGGTTCTTCAGATGTTGCTGCCCTGCCATTAGAGTAATCCCTCAGCATTGGTTATAGTGTCTAGGACTGGTAGCCGCTGTAGCCAAACAACATCTGGAGGTTGCCTGTCCCTGTTCTACAAGGTGCCTATCCCTGTTCTAGATGCTAAATGCTTTCCATCAGTTTGTGCAGAACAGATGTGAAGTTAAACAGACTGTAATTTCCTGGATACTTTATGGAAGAAAAATGTGGTAGCAGCATCAAAGAAGCCTTCCTCTAGCTTTCAGATTTGTTTAACGGTTTCTTTAAACAAGATTTGACTAAATACTTACATTTTTCTTGGCATTTTGGTGGTTGTTTGTAACATTTAACTTCTCTTTTTGCCTATTTTGCATAATACTATGAGTTTGAGATGAGGTACCACCAGCATCCTCCCGGAAGGGACTGAAAGTAAATCTCGACTTCCCACTTGCCAAAAAAAAAAAAAAAGAAGAAGAAGAAAGAAAAAAGAAGAAGAAAAAGAAAAAAGAACTTGAATGATCCCTCACAGAAGGAATCGCTGCTGAAAACATAAAAGGAAGGAGCAAACTGACTTGTTCTTCACCACGAATGGCACAGAATCTTCTTGTTATAACTGAGGAAGTTATATCTCCTTCTCTACAACCCCTCAGAATTTTTCTGTGGGTGGCCTCGGCAGCGGTCTTTGTGTGGAGGCAAGATCTTTGTGTGGAGGCAAGATATCGACGTATTTGCATGCCTACCTGCCTCTCAGAGGATTGCATTGCACGATCTTGCTGTCATCACCAACTCCTGCACGTGAGACTTAACAGAGCGGCCACTTCAGGCTTCACTCTAGTAAAATCGGTGCCTTCGACGATGCCATTCTGGCCAAGCCCTTCCCCACCGCATCTGTAATGGTGGTACTTCTAAGGCAATTTATGGCACCGAGGGGGCTTGTTCACTGCTTCTTCAACAGCAGTGCACCCAAGGCGATTTCCGGTACCGACAGCAATCCACAGAATGGCTGAGTCTTGAAGGACCATTCGCCATCAGCCTCCATACCGATTGGTACCGTCAGCTTAAGTAGACGGTTTGCCATTGGTCCTGTCCATGGTTTCTACCTTTGACAATGTTGCCATTCTCATAGAGGCAGTTTCCAGTCAACCCGTCTACCGTAATGGTATTGTCGATCTCAAGGAGATGATACCATCGACTCTCAATATTGACGATGATGTATACTACCATGATATCTTGGCTTGATACCTAGGCTTGGTACCTAGACTTCATATCTAGTTTTCGTACCTAAGCTTGATGCCTGTGCTTGGTATCTATTCTGAGTGCCTGAGCTTGGTGCATTGTCAACACTACCATATGGTCAATTCTTGGTAGTATGATACTGTACAACCATGATACCTGACATTGGTGCCTAGGACTGGTATGTGGAATTGATGCCTTGGCTTGGTGCCTGGCTTTGATATCTAGCCTCGATATCAACGCTTGATGCCTAGGCTCGATGCCTGGGCGTGATACCTAGACCGGATACCTACACTTGGAACTTAGGCTCTGTGCCCAGACCAGTGAATTCACTCTGAATCTCCATCACATGTTGCTCCTCTATATGTTGTTGGAAACACCTTCCAACACATCAGTATTGGGCACTTAGATTTTGACCTCGGAACACGAGATTGTTTTTCTGTTTCATCTTGATACCTATGGTGGTTTTTTGCATCCTCCCTTCGGTACGCGATTGTTTATGTACCTAGTATAAGTCATCTGTACAAGGAGACAACTCCCTACAATTAATCAAAGTACTATCTTGGAAAACTGTTTTTTGAGTAGCTATGACTTTGGCAGAAGAGCTAGTGAACTGTCAGCTCTAAGACTCTTGATAACTAGGCTAGAGTTGTAATACCTAAGCTGGATACCTAAATTGAATACCTGAGCTCAGTGCCTGGACTCGGTATCTAGGTTCAATACCTAGGTTTGGTACCTAGGCTCGGTACCTAGACTGGTGCCTAGGCTTGATACCTTAACCTGGTACCTACACTTGATACATATGCTTGATTCCTACAATCTTCTTATCTTTTGATTCAGCTGGGCCTGTTCAGTGGTACTACTGATGATAACTTGGAACAGGGAGAGTGTTGAGTTGTTGCCTACATGACAACAAAGGTAAACAACTCCTCAGCAACACTCTCTTGAGAAAATTACCATCTGCAGGTTAAAAAAAGATATCAGGATCAACCTAAGTGTAGAGTTTTTGTCAACCAAAGGATGATACCTTTTCAAACAGATTCCTATCATTGATTTATTTAGATATCAACATCGAGCATGGTTTTGACATCAAACTAGAGTAGATACTGATATTGCTCCTGCTTACAATGTTCTTGACATCCTGATGTCAAAAAAAAAAAAAAAAAAGGGAGAGAGAGATGGTGGCCCTCACCCTATACTGGGTCTCAGAGGTGTCAACCATTATATACAGAGGAAACTGTTTCAAATAGTAACCTTGATATTGATGATGCCTATGTTGAATAAATTTTAGCTTTTTAATAGGATATCAGGCTCATTGACTCAGATTCTTCCCCTTTGGTATAAGTACAGTACCAGGGGTATCCACCAAATGCTTGTCAGTGGTGGTAGCTTCTTACAACGGAAAGGTATCATCCTGCTTCCATATATTGCTATCTATTTCATCAAAGCATCATCTGGAAAGTAAATTTAATAATAATGATAATAATATAAGGTAACATAAAATACAATAATTGGTTTGCACTACTTCTACAAATGTCCAAAGGTCGGCATACGATGCTTTCCTACAGGCTAGTCCTATTGAGTATCCACTTCGATACCATCCTCCATCCCGACATTCAGTCACTATAATTGATGGTATGGAACTGCCAGGATGGCTGAGTGGTCAGGGCCCAATGCCACGGAACTTTCGGTCACGAGTTCAAGGCTCGGTCGGTTCTTTTCTCCTATTGAAGTAAAGGATATGGAGAATTCTTTTGGCTGCACCCAAACCTTCAATGTCAAGATCGTATGCATAGAGATGTGATAAAATTTTGTGCTTATCTACAATACAATAATATTGACCGATGGACCTGTGGTATTGTGGATATCTTCTTGTTTCTTGTCTTGTTGGTATCTGACGGGCTATCATTCCCATCAATGCTGCACTGATGCCAGCAAATTCCTGGCATTTACAACAAGAAGTAAGACCATCCTTGTTTCTGGATCCTATGATTAAGACACTTTTACAACGGTATAAGAATTTACGCCTTCCAGTCCAACCCCCTGTACTAGGTTGGGTTCAAAAATCAATCAAAAAGATTAGAGCAGACTAGTCTTCCTGCTTCAATTTGATCCCCATCTCCAACGGTACCTAGTACTGCAGCAGGGAATGCACATTGCATGATTGCCCAAGATGTGAATAGAGACACGGTACCATCTAGCGAGATTGAAGAAGTCTGTGTGGCTTCTGAAGGGGATATCATGAATTCCTCACTTATCTTTTCTGTTGGATCTATAACACATGGCCAAGAGTCGAGATCCCCTGAGGTTAGACAGTTGAGATCTGACAATGTGAGTTTATGGAACTAACTTCTCCGACAAGGCATCGGCGAAGGACACCACTCTTGCCTCTGAGGTCTCATGGCAGACTCTCACGTTCTGGTACGAGGTTGCCTCGACTTTCAGAAAAAAAAAGGGGAAACAAACAAAAAACCAAAATGCTTTTGGCTGCTCACAAACATTCTACGTCTAAACGGTTTGCCTACAATGGAGAAGTATTGTCCCTACTTAAAGGACATTGGGATCGCTTTCCAATTATGTAGTATTGTGCATATGTTGTTTTTCACAAAAGATCTATCTTGTTGGTAGGTAAAGTGTTATTTCTCAGCATTCTTCTGGTATCTCAGCAACAAGGAAAAATTTCTAGTTTTATGGACCCTACAGCTAAGGGTGTTCCTCCTGGTTATAAACATTTACACCTCCCAGTATGACTACTAGTACCAGGATGGGTTTTTGAATGTAGTACCGTTGCAACTTACACATAAATTCTTTAAATCACTGACAAACGGTGATTTCCGATTGTTCTTTTTGGAGTTTTATTTTTCTAGTAGCAAAACCTATGTTAAGGGAGCCAGCAAATTATGTGCATTTAGAATGGATGCACCATACTTGTGTTTGCATAAAGGGAAGTTGTTTTTAAGGCTAGATATTACTCTTCAAGCTAAGGTGGAGTTATAATTTAATTGTACTACCTGCATACATGGGAAACTCAGTAACTGATTTGGAGAAACAACTGCATTGCCTTGACGCTAGACGTGCAGTACTGTTTTATATGGAGAACATAATGCTTCCATTAGTAAAAAAAAATGGGTTGCTTTTTTTTATTATGTTCCAAAGCAGTGGGAATCTGGTTTGTCACAGGAAGGAAGGAAGGAAGGAAGGAAGGAAGGAAGGAAGGAAGGAAGGAAGGAAGGAAGGAAATATACATACTTTCCAGTTATGTAAGGGCCCATTCGACAACCTCTGTGGTGACATCAGTTGTTCTCTTTCCATGGTGTGCAGCTATATGACATATGCAAAGTTGATCAATGGTCACAACCAATGACATTTATTTTTCTTTATAAGGTAGATAACAGAGCAAGAAATGATGCAACATTTGGGAGAACAGTTTTATTCTGTGATGAAAAAACAAAACAAAAAAACATCAAAATTGAAAATGAATGCAGAAATGAATCCTTGGCATAAATAAATTTTATGTTGGCATGGTGAAGATACTGCTAAGGTATATATATATATCCTTTTATATCTATATTTATATCTATATCTATATATAGTAAAGGACAAAAATAATTGAAAAGTAATTGTTGATATATATGATGATAATAAAAAGAATTTTAAGCATGACCTTCCCTCCTCCAACAGTACAGCTTGCTAGTCTCCCATTTGTGTGATTCGCAGAGACCATGAAGAAGGAGGAGGACAGGTTGCTTACCTGTAACTGTGTTTCTTCGAGTGGTCTTCTGTGAAATCACACAACCCCACCCATCCTCCCCACATCATGTCCTGCTGGATGGTTGGTTCCCATGCTGCTACTCCAGTGGTGAAGGAACTGACTGTTATACAGGGAGGGGCCTTATATTCCGCAGGAGGATGAGGGAGGGGTCAACTGCCAAAATGCCTACTCCTAGGTTTCGAGAAGGTTCTGAATGCTATTTCACGCAGGCGCATAAACCCATTTGTGTGACTTCACAGAAGACCACTCGAAGAAACACAGTTACAGGTAAGCAACCTGTCCTTCTTGTTACCATTATTTTCCTCCTCTCATTTGATGGATCAGCAATTCCCTTCACTAACTTCCCACTGGAAATCACTTATCTGCATACAGTTCTCAGTACAGTTTCAAATTTGATGATGGTTTTGCTTGCTTCTTTCACATATGATATTCATTTTTCTCTATTTGTTTGGACTGTTATAAGCTGCCTTGAGTCTCAATCTGAGAAAAAGATGTGTATAAATAAACATATTAACAACTCCCATGTTCTACTCCTCCTCTGAGTCAGCTCCTCCCTCACTAATTTCCAACTCAAAATGAGTCCATTCAAGAAGCAGAACTGGTTTTGCTTTGAATATTCGTATGCAGAAGTGCACAAGTCATAGGTCATGGGTCACATGTACAACTGTACCAAGGTACTTTTTGTGTCCCTTCAATATATACTTCTCTTTGTCACCTTTTTACCACTCTTTATCCTGATTGGGTCTCTGTGCCTTTAAAGGGAGATGCGTATATTCAACTGGTATAGCTTTCCTAACAGTGAGGATTCCTCTAAGTTTGGGATCTTGCTTGAGGCATCAAAACCAACATTCCAACACAAATTAGACAAAATAAGTTGAATACACACATTGCTGAATGTGCAAATTGTCAGACCCAGATAGTTGAAGCAAGTTCAAGGCACTTATGAAGTGTGTAAGTAGGCGAGCTATAACAGAGTGGAAACACTCATGTCGGATCTGGAACAGAGTTAGGACCTTTCAACATGCCCAAGGAACACTCGGACTCACATTCAAGTGAGCAATGACTACAAAAAAGGTTATAACCACCCCTTTCAGAGGAGGGAAAGTTTTCTATATGCAAGGTTGTAGCACTCCTCCTAGCCATTGAATAAACTGTTCAACCAAGAAAAGAGTGGAGAAAAAATTGAAGTGAGTGATATAATACACATTAACAACTATAGAGACTCCCCCTCTCCCCTGTGGTCATTAAGTATAAAGATCTAAAATTACTAGATTTTTTCAGTGCTCAGACTTTTGCCCAGAACTGCAATCTGTTTTGAGTGGCTGTGTGGATAACTGAAGTAATGTGGCAGAAGTGCTTTGTATACTCAAAAATACCCTTAAAATGCTAGGCTTGTTCAAAACTAATCCATCCGTTAGGTGGTGGAGTACTAGGAAAGGTGAAAAGCACCTTTTCTCTGCCTGCAGGTCCTCTGTTGCCTCTGGCTCACCCTCCCCAGCTTCTCCTTAAACAATTTGCCTGGCCCTCCCCCTCCTCCTCTCACTGAACCATAGCACTGCACCTAACTCCGCCTCTCCCCTTCTCCTTACTCTATACCACTGTGCAGTCCCCTGTATGGTTGCGCCTCACTTCCCTGAACCATGCCACCACACCTTCCATACTCTTCCTCCCCTCTTCCCTCCCCTTGCACAGCCACACCTCCCTCCCTTTGCACCGTGTGCTCCAGTGCTGCACCTCCAACCCTGTATTCCTCGCTAGTCTCACCTTTTGTTGCTGCATCTCGCCCCACTGCTCTCTCTTCCTTACTTGCTTCATGTCATGCTGTGGCACCCCCCCCCTTGCACCTGGTGTCCTCACTCTCTCTTCTTTCTTTGTCTTACCCTGTGCCGTGGAACCTCTCCCTTTCTCTTCCCCTCACCTTGGCATGCCCCTTCCTTCTTTGTATTCCAACATTACGCCTTTTTTTCCTCCATGCCTCAGCTCATGTCACTACATCTGTCTCCCTTGCACAGCATGCTCTGCCACTGTACCTAACACTCCTTTCTTCCCTTGCCTCACTCAGGCCATTTCCACACTCCACTGTTATAGTGCTATTATTCCACTTTCTTTTTTTTATAATTTTTATTATTTTCAAAGTACATAAAAGCATATATTGACACTAATATGTATATCATTGTTAAGATTCTTCTATCCCCCCCACTTACGTATATCAAATATTTACAGTTGAATCTATCTTCCCTTTATACATATCTTATCAGATACCAATATAGTCAATCCACAGACATTTACAGATTTAGCCAAAGCATAACCCTTTTCCATTCTCTTTCGGAATTTTGAACCGTTTTGTTCTTAAGGGAGTTAGCTAATTTTTCAGTCTCTACCACATCTAAAATTTTTATTTTCCATTCATCTAATGGAATGTCTGTTTTATCTTTCCAATGTTGTGCATATGTCAGCCGTGCTGCTGTGAACAAATACAATAATATCTTCTGTCGTTTTCTAATCTCCCAATTCTGACCTAATATATTCAATAAATAAAATTCTGATACCATTTCAAAATTGACTTTGGAGATTTTTTGAATTTCATCACCTTCCAAAATTTCTTAGCCTTAGAACAAGTCCATCACATACGGAAAAAAAGTCCCCACCTTTTCCCTACATTTCCAGCATTTTGCGTCCCTGTTTTTGGTTTGTTTGTTTTTTTGAAGTCTTTCTGGAGTCATATACCACCTATGTAACTTTTTATAATAATTTTCTCTTAAATTTAAATTTGGAGTGAATTTTATGTCCATTTTCCATACTTTTTCCCAGGCCTCTAACTCCATTGGACGATTATTATTCCACTTTCAACATCCTGTGGAATCCTGGGGTTTGGAGTTTAGGGAGGGGCATTTAGAATTGTCAGTTCTTTGGCCTCAGTGAACTACAAACTCCAGCATTCCACAGGATGTTGAAAGTGGAATAATAGTATTATAAGAGTATAGTGCAGAAATGGCCTCTGTATCACTGTGCCTCCCTATCGTACACCTTGTACTCAGATACTGCCTCTGACAGTATAACCATCATGAGGCAAGAAGTGGGGAAGAAAGATGTGAGGGGGTGTGGGTGTGAGAAAGATAGTGATGGCAGAGGTGGGCATACTGTGGGGTAAAGGACCTACTGTGGGGTAAAGGTTCCTCCTGTCTTGGGGTGAGCGATCCCTGTGCATCTCTGGTATACTGTTATTAGTCATCTGGCTTGTATGAGTCATTTGACAATGAACTATATTATTAGAATAATGCACCAGGGCAATATCAGCCTCTGAACGTGTGCAAAAGGTTTCCTGCCTCTGAGGTAAAGTTAATTTCTTTTTAAAAGGTCTATTAACAGTACAATCCCATACATGTCTTCTTAGAAATAAGTTCACTTGGGCTTACTCCAAAGTGGTAAGTGAATGGAGGATGGATCGCAGCCTGACAAATTGTCTCTCATAGGGACTTCTTATCTGCTGAAATAATCACAAATGCTATTGCAGAGAAAGATGCAGATTTCATGTCAGTACCAAGGCTGTACAGATATGTGCTACTGGCATCATTATATCGCCCTACAATTCGAAATGTGTGAGGTTTTGAAAACATACTTCAAATTCTTGGGATATAGACACTGAAAGGCAGCAGTGGTAGGCTCACCTCTTGCAAAATGGTGACCGAATGTTTTTTCTCATAATTCAACTTTCAGAAAGGATGGAGACTTTTTTTTTAAAAAAAATGAAAGTTTGAAATCCAGGCCAACTAATGGTACAACAGGTATTTCTTTGTACATCTAGAATCTTGGTAAAACCAGGGCAATGTAACATGCCTAATTTCTTTTTAAGTCCCTTTAAACTGCGTTTTTTCAAGTATGATTTCAACAAAAAGAAACAGAAAACAAGGAGAGGTGAAAGCCTGAAAAATGTCAGTTCAGGCATTCATAATCTTCCTGACTAGGTTTCCCAGATGACAGGGTTCTGTCTGAAGCCTCTGGGCTATGCACTTCTGAGCCTCATGGTGAAGCGTGTAAACTCCAGGCAAGAGCAGTGTTGTACTGTGCTGCCTGCGATCTCCCTTGCTGTAGTCTCCTTATCCTCATTTTATACCCCTTTAACTTCCTTGCCAGCCTACAGGTCAACCACTTTCTCAGCCAATGTTTGGCTTCTGGGGTATTTCAAAGCACTTTTTATTGTCTGCTTTTTATTTCTTTTACTGTGACTTTAAGTTAAACCCCTAGCATTTTGAAGGGACTTTTCCTGATAACTTCCTTTTTACTAGTTCCTTCCTTCCTGAAATTTTCTCTTTTGGAGTCAATCATAACTGCCATTGCTTGGCAATGTTCTACCTATAGACACAATACTTGTACATTTTGTTTGCTGTTCCCTATCAGTTCTCTCTATCCCACCAAGTTTTGGACACTGTTTAGGATTAGGTTGGGGGTTGCCTTCTTTTCTGCCCCCCCCCATGATCCACTGTTTTGAGATATCTAGATATCTCAGAATCTTGGATATCTAGAAATCTTACCTTTTTGTCATGGCCAGAACATCCATTTGAGGTGAAGATAAATGAAGATACTATGACACCATCACTTGCAGCAATTTTGCAAATAGGGCAGTAGTACCTCCCTGCCACTAATTTACTTTCGGTGCCTGGCATTACCACCCATAACAATTCTATGGGCAGAATGTGCCCCTTGAGAATTTGCATTTGCTTGACTTGATGTTCTCTTCTATATACAGGGCAAGATCGTCCTTAGTCCATCCTTCCCCCACCCCCCGTCGTGCCTATGAAATCCTTTTTTCATTAAAAATAAATCATTCTCCTTTTCTCTTTTATCATAAAATTGGGCAATCACATAGGCTGATGAGGCTGAATGTCTCATGACCTCACATGTGGTAGCTATTTTTACTTAAAGTTTTGTGTAACTTAACTGTACTTCTTTTCTATCTTTTTGAAAATACATCACAAAGAACAAGTTGTTAGGGTAAAATCTGCTGGGAAAAATACCCCTTAGTGTGTGTTTATGGGGGAGGGGGGATGGATTTCACCTCCAAGAATGGCCCTTCTTGACTTCATCTTCTCCATTAACCACCTGGTCTCAATATGTCTATGCTTATATAGTTCCTCTTTAAATAAATACAGTTGCCACAATGATGCTTGGAATTCTCTTAAGTTGCCAACAGTGCTGTTTTATTTTTGGACTATCACATAGCATACAGCATCTCAGGTCTGTGAATTTTCTGGCAGCAGCAATTTGAATCCCTTGGACCTCTCCATTCATCAAATCCAGAAAGGATGTAAAAGGGAGAATTGGGGGTTCTAGAAAAGTTAATGTAGGGTGTATTTAAGTGAACTTCAGGGCTTTTGTATTTACAGAATAGAGCATACCAAAGAAAAAATATCTCATGAGGTTCCTTGGAGTCTCCCCTTGTTATCTATTCAAGCAGTGGGGATACTTCAGGTATTGCAGGAGGGAGTCTAGGCTTAGTCGGCATGTGGTTTTACTACTTCTGACATACACAGTTCCTTTGGGAATTACAAGAAAAGTCCTAGGCAATGGGATAGAAGCCCACACTTCCAGGTTTGGGATCAAGGTAAGCATTGTTGGGTACCTTCGAAGGTCCACATTGTTTGGCAGAGGAGAGGCACACTGCTCAGCATTCTGGGTACTTAGCATTTTTTTTTTTAGATTTATTAGCTACTTTTATATTCAATGTTTATACCAATGAGCTCAAGGGCTTTGTTTCATGAATCTTCTATACCAGCTCTAGCCACTTTGCACATGTATAGCTCTGGCATGAAAAACACACAATGTTCGGTATCTCTAGACAGCATCTGATCAACATGGAGATGTTGTACTGTGGAAACATTTTGTGCTACTTTATTATTATTATTTCATTCACTAATTTTATTTAAATTCCCAGCAGTAAGCTCAAATGCATCTCCTCTGCTCCTTTTTGTCCTTGCAACTGTGCGAGGTAGAGCATGCTTGGAGAAAGACAGAGCTTGCTCAGTGACTTTCATGGCTCTGAGGGGACTTAAACCTGGATTTCTCAAATTCCTGTCCAACACTCTTAAGCTTGCCATACCACTTCTGCCTGCTGGTCCTTACTGTCATTGTCTGTTCATTTGCCCTCTCCCAGCATGGAAGTCAATGACATGAGGGAAATGATGCAGGAAAATCTCCTAGAAGCCTTCAACTCTCCATCTGGATTTTTGTGGAAATGGGGGTTAGAGGCAGGGAGTAAGTGAGTGGATCATGATGAGACCAGTGAGGAGGTAAAAGTCAGAAAGGGCTGGGAGAGCAACTGAGAATATTTTGCTTAAGAGCCCCGTGAATCCTGGACATGCTCTGTATGCTGCTGTCCCTCCCATGTCATAATCTATCATCCCATAATTGAATTAAAGCTAACGTGAGGAGGCGCCAAACAAATCAACCTCCTTGTTTTGTTTTGCTCTTGTTACTCCAGCAGTCAAGAAAGTATGGCAGGGTTGGCAGTAGGTGGGGCCAGAGACAACAGTGAGTGGAGTGAATGGACCACCAAGTTTCTTTCTGCCCAGCAACCCCCCTTCTCCTGAATAATGTAAAAACTTTGCTCTGCTGAATCAACAGTGGCTAACTGGATGCTGATGGAAAGCCTAGCAGGTTCTTGCAGTTCATAAGCACAGTAGCACCAGCCTAGTCATGTTTCACAGCAAATGGTATTCAGAAGCATGCTGCATCTCATACTGGAGAGATCAACAGAAGGGAAAACCAGTACAGATCACAGGGCTCCATGGACCAGGAGTGGGCCTAGGGCCTGATTAGATTGCATAACATTGCATATGTTCTGCAGAGCAGAAGTCAATTTTTTTTAGTTTGGTGAGAATAGGAAGGTAGGTCCCAGCCATGCACACAACTGACTGCCCACCCACCCACCCACCCCCCCACCCACCCACCCCGTTTTTGGTATGCATCAAAGTGCCCCGAATAACATACCAGATGCTGTGAAGTTCTGTCTGCTGTGGCTATGCTCATGCCCTCTGTTTTTGTTCTCAGGTCCACAGGTCCAGGTGACTGAGGCAAATAACATGTGAGGCAAGCTTATATAAATCCCACATCAACTCTGGTGAGAAGAGGGTCTCTCAAGAGAGTCCTGGGCTTCTCAAGATGTCTAATCTTATAAGAAACAAAAGTTTTACATAGGGTTACCAGTGTAAAAACTGGAAAGCACTCACATCCCTCTAATGGTGGGGTAGAAGAAGGATTCAGCAAGTGTTGCTTATCATACAGCCAGGTAACTAGTAAAACCTGCTGAAATTCCTTTTGCTACACAACCATTAAAGATGCAGGAGCCCTTTCAGTTTTCCCTTTGGCAATCCTACCAGGAGATTTCAGGCGAGGTTTATATGGCCTGTCTGAGAGCTGTCCTTTACTTCTGTTTGTAAAATTTCGCAGCTAAATGTGGAAGGTTTGACTTTTTTTGCACGGGGACTGAAATCTGCTTTCAGCAGCTCCAGTTGGAAGTTCTAATATATATCCATCGTAACTATTAGCTATTGATAGTCTTCTCTTCCTTTTACTTTTGTGTATCTTACTTCTGCCTACCCCACTTCTCTTTTTCATTTCTTTCTCAGACTTCCTCTCCCCAACAAATCTCTTAAGAATGTGATGAATGTAAAATTAAAGCTTAATTTGAGAATCGTTACACAGTTTAATTTGCTAATCTGAAGAACAAATCCACCTGCAAGAATTCATATGACAGAAAGATTTCATTTATTGCAAGAACATAAAGGAAAGAGAAAGCACAGAATATTCTTTAAGATTTTACAATAAATATAATGAAGGTAAAAGATATCACTGCTGATGCTGATGAAGCCTGCCCTCCTACTTTTGCAGTCCCATGTGGAAGCCATGAAAATTGAGCAAAAGTTCTGAAGTTTGGGGTATTACGTAGGGTAGTGGTAAGAGATAAGAAGAGGAAGAAGAAGAAGAAGAAGAAGAAGAAGAAGAAGAAGAAGAATTTGCTAGTAAAAAGAATGTTAGGAGTGTTGGGCAGTGATATAGCAGTAAATTTTGAAGCATAATCCCTGGTTATGACTGCATTCCCACAGAGATCCCAAAAATGCAGAGACTTCTGAAATTCTAAAATAATGAAATAACAAAACAATAAAAATTAAAAAAAAAAACAGCTGAGGAGGCTGTTCCTGGTGTATTCATACAAAAAGTAACCCTTCCCCAATTTAAATGCAACAAAATAAATGCAGTAAGCGGTAAAACACTTGAAGGACAATATTTAAAATCAGAATTATCTTGTATTTTATTTATGGTAAAATGCAACAAAAAAGTAGGAGTAAAATACATAAACTGGAATGTGCATTTTTGTAACATTGCATTTCATTATTTATTATTTATTTCATTAGTTAAACCTACATGGACAGAAATGGGTCATCTTAGGACACTTAGCTGTGATATAATGTTTTAAAATATTCATGAACAATATGGGGAAGATGGTAAAAAGTAGAGTGTTAACATTTATAATTTATGTGAATGCTTTAGTAGCCATATTGGTCTTACAAAAAAAGAAAAAGAAAAAGAAAAAGAAAAAAGAAAACAAAAAGTTATAGTCTAGCTCTCTAAAGTTACACTTGTCATAGTTACTTCATCTTTAAAAGTATTGGAAGCAAATTTTTGAGTTACACAGAATACTTCAGTTTTGACATCTGGAGGAATACAGTAAAATGGATGATGCCCCTAATCCATTTTACCATGTTCCTTAAAATGCTGGGACAGTCAGAACATTGCATCATCAAGGTATCCTACCTGTTCTAAGGAAGAGTTCTCATATTTGTAATCGGTACACTTCTGGAAGGACTGCAATGATACAGTGACTTACAATTTGGAAGACATATTGAAGTGATTCTACAAGAAGTTTAGCTATCAAAATAATTTTTGGTTGCCTTTGCACAAAAAGAAGTTGAACAAATTTATATGAAATTGTTCCTAAATCATAAGGAATTTTATCAAAACCAACATATTATTGTTGATCTGGCAAAGCAGGACTTTTTGTTCTTCACAAACTCCACAACTGATCTGTAGTTGAGAGCAAGACAAATTTACAAAGCTGGAATATTTATAGCTGAGCATGAAAATGATTACTTTCTCATGGTTTTTACTGTTTACAGGAGGCAGATTAAATTTTCTTGGCAAAAAAAGAATATACCTCATAACAGATGAAGAGCATTATATGATCAAATGTGATGCTGCTGTGTCTTTTGTCTTCTAGATACATGAACCTTGTAAAAGACAGCAGTGACCACTCCAACTGAATTTACCAGTCTTTGCTCTGAAAAGATATACATTTTTTCCTGATAATGACCTGCACCCTATTAATAGTACTAACCACAGTAGTTACACTTAATAAATTATTTACTGGTAAGTTAACACTGTGTAAATCCTATTGCTTCTGTGAATATGCTCCATTTGAGACTAGAGGCTGAATATTCCTTAATCAAAATGCTTGGCACCAGAAAAGTTCCATATTTTGGATTTTTTTTTTGGGTGGGGGGAATTTTGACATCTCATTTGTTCAATCGTGTTGTGTATGAGACATGAGGCTGGAGAAAGACTGAGGATCCATGAAATGATGGTAATCCAAGCGTAGTGCTCAGTGTGAATCCACACCTCCTGCCATTTCATAGATCCTCAGTCTTTTCTCTTTTTTTCTAGCCACTGATTTCTGCCTTCCGGGTGGTAGCTGTGATACTTCTCTTTGTTTCTCAGGTAGTCAGTCTCTCTCTTTTTGCCACCAGCCACTTACTTCTGCCTTTGAGGTGATGGCTAAAGCACTTCTCGGATCTGGGAAACAAACAAACAAGAGCACCCCAGCTGCTTCCATGAAGGTAGAAATGGACAGCTGGCAGCAAAAGAGACAGACTGAGAATCTGAGAGATGAATGAGCAGAAACACTGTAGCTACCACCTTAAAGACAGAAGTAGGTGGCTGGTGGTAAAAAGTTTAGGTTTTTGGAGGTTTTCAGATTTTGGATTTCTGGATAAGGTAAGCTCAACCTGTACTAATAGTATTCAGGCCAATGTGTGTATAAGCTCTAGATTTTAAATTATTGAAAGCCATGAATATACAAAAGGGAATAGAATATGCTGTTAGTATTGTCTAGTAGAAACTTTCTGGGTATGTAGAAATAATCATTGCCTGAGCCAGACTAACAATGAAGTGAAATATGGGCTTGCTCTTCATATTTTATTTTCACACATTGATTGAAGTATAGAAGTGAGATTGCATTCAGTAGTTCCAATAACAACAACATTGTGTACAGCATCAGGAGTGAAAAAGGTTTCTAATGTGCAGTCCAGTGTATGTGCATAAAAAATCTGATGGCACAGTGTTTAAATGGTGGTATTGCAGCCACAAGGTTGTGAGTTCGATCCTGCAGGGCTCCAGGTTGACTCAGTCTTCCGTCTTCCCATAGGTCGGTAAAATGAGTACCCAGCTTGTTGGGGGAAATTAGCTAACACATTGTAAACCGCTTAGAGAGCACTTAGCTGATAAGCAGTATAGAAATACACATGCTATTGCTATTGCTACCTTGTGCGCTGAGATTGAGCAGGCTGATTAGGGGAGAAGTCAACAGAACAGCTTTGGTTCTACCATTAGGCAGAGTGGGGTATTATCCCAGGGAACATATGATAGTGGACAATGATGGCAGCCTCCTGACAATTCCTCTGGCAGTCCTTTGTAGTTGGGGATACAGTGACTCTTCCACATGACGCAAAAACTTTTCTGGGTCTCCTAAATTAGCCTGCTGTTTTAAGTGCAGTGACATTACTGCATTAACACTGCTGAAGTCAGTTCCAATTGCTACCCCAGTTGGTTATTGTTCATGGAACTAGAGAGGGCTTGCCATTTTGTTCTTTGCCCTGGAATGGCTCTATAGGTGTGATCCTGGTCCCCTTCTCCATTTAATTATGGAGCATGTAGGAGAATGTCTGGAGAGTATGGTTGTCTGATTATGACTATAAAGATCACTAAGACATTAAAACCTTTCATATTTTTCCTCATTCTCAAATGTAGGTATTCAGGTACTTTAACAAACCTTTGGTTTTCTCAGATTTTGCACTGCTCTTTGGAAGCCTCACTGAGAGTCCCCCACCCACCCCACGAAAAATTGTTAAAGGTTGCTTGTAATTAATTTAATCCTTTTGGAATATGATAGCAGGAGCTTAATGGAAAAATCTGTAATTACCATATTCATGTTTCATGCAAAAATATGTTAGAAATCAAGTTTGCAGTTTTGAAAACAGCAGCACTGAAAGTAACAACACTTTTTGCTTAAAGAAGCAACTTAATTATACCTTCTGAAGGAACTGGATGGGATTTTTATGTGTCAGGGGAGAAATCTTGATTTTGAAAACCATAATACATTATGTGTCTCTTTGCTACATTGCTTTGATTCATTCATCAAAATGTTTTTAATTTTAACATGTTGTAAAGATCAGAATGCATGACTTTTAGTTTCATAAATAAAGACCCCCCTGGCTTCAGCAGCAATGTCACTGGAAAAACTTTTGGTTGCTCTGAAAATATACAAAGCCCAAACCACAGACAGAATTTGCCGAACACTGTAAACATTCTCACAGTGTGGGTATAAATATCTCCTCTTTGATTCATTGCATGCCAGATTTTCCAGTAAAGAGATAAAATAGGAGGTAAAGAATAAAAGAGTGTGTAAATTTAGCAAAGAAACTGACAAGAGAGGCCAGAAGAGGAAAGAACCTCAAACATTTCAAGTCTTCTACTCCAGAAAAAGCCTAACATTTATAATGTGTGATAACAATGATCTTAATATCATCTTCCAGATAGTCAATATTTTGTGCCAAAGATTCCACTTAGAAGTTCATAGTTTTGCTTTGTTTAGGAACAAGCTTTTCAAATTCTCTCAGAGGGAAATGGAAACGTTGTCCAACTGTGGAAAAGCTTGTACGACCAACTGGAAAAAGCACATTTTAAGAAACCTGACCACTTTAAGTGACATTTGAAATAGTACAATCTTCAATGTGTTAATCACAGAACACAAAGGAGGTACTTCTTTCTGTGTTTTTATGGGAATCATTTGCTACCATTCTGAAACCTACCATTTGTTTATCTGCCAACTAGTACTGTAGGCTGCATTTTCCTTACAGTAAGGCTAAGACAGGAAATAACATAATAAGACTGTAATCTTTTAGATTAGATTAGAGTGTTTAGATTGTCCAATCTAAAAGAGGTTGTAAGAGAGATAGTGTGGTAGGCTGGTTACAGTTCATAGAGGGTAAAGCATTTGCATCACATCTCTATTGTCATGTCTGATGGATCTTTTTATGTTTATCTTTCCATGTGTATCTTCAATGATTAGCTAGAGGTGTGTGCTATTTTTCCCCCAAATTTCATGTCATATCTCTTATATTGTGTAATTCTTTGTTTTTTTGAAAGCACATTATGTTCTCCCTGCCCTAGAAATGCTAATGTAACTCCTATGAGTTATTGGTTTGGTCCAGTGGTTGGGAAAACCCTAAGGAAGGAACTGTACTTGTTGGCTGAGTTCAGACGGAAAGGGAGAGTTAGGCCATTTCTGCATTAGTATTTTAAAATGGTGCAGAGCGACCTCCAACAGAGGTCTTCTGCACCAGAGAGTGGACTGGGGTGGACTACTTTTTGTAGTTCCACACCTCAATCCACGCAGGAGCGACCGGAACTGGTAGCATGGCGTGTTTTTTTAAAACCTCTTTTTAGAGGTTTTTAAAAAGCACGGAGCGTGCAACCCCATGCTGCTCTGTCGCCCGGCTCTGAAGCAGATTTGCAGGCGCATGCAAGTGTGTGCCTGCAGATCTCCAAGGGGTGGGCTTCCAGCTGGCGAGCTTCTCCGGAGAGTCTCCACCAACCGGAAGCCGCTATTTGGGACGCTGGAGGACTGCGGAGCAGCGAACTCGCGCTGCTCTGTGTGGCGACGGAGTCGCCCAGCCGCTGGTAAGCTCCATTTTCGGGCATTTTTGAGCTCCCCCCACCAACATGCGGAAAGGGCCCTAGAGCTGGAGAGAAGTTGTAGTGTCCAGGGCTAAGGAAAAAGCTTTAAAAAACAAACAAACCTCAAATAATGTAGTGGTATGGTATTTTCCTTTGTAGACAGCCAGTGTGGTGTAGTGGTTTGAGCTTTGGACTATGACTCTAGAGAGCAGGGTTCAATTCCCCACTCAGCCAGAAAACCTGGCGTCTTAGAGTTGCCATAAGTTGGAAACAACTTGAAGGCACGGATCAACAACAACAAATTTTTAGTTGTGTATTTAGGAGGGAAACGAAAGAGCATTATGCAAAGCTTTCCCTATCACTTTATCCCTGTTATAGGAAAAACAGCACTTCCTACATTTCTGCCTGTTAAGTGTTACTGCCTAAAGCAGTACTGCCTGTTCCTGTCTAAAGAGTTAAGTGTTCTTGTCTCTTCTCTGGCTCACGTAGCTATGGAAACGCAGCTTAGCAGTTCCCAGCCTGTGTGCTCCCAGAGAGTGAGATAAGACTCTCTGAGTTCATTCCCAAAACAAAGTAGAAGTTTTGACTAGAAAGTTTTCCGTTCTCATGCTCTCAATTTGTTTACCACTGTCTTTAAGAACTGCCTGCTCGCCAGTCAGTTGTTGTTCATTTTTTGTTCTCTTGTGCTTTCGTTCAGACATGGATATTACCTAGACACATTGCTTTATATGTACTCCAGCTTTGCTTTCAATAAACAGCGTAGTTTTTTAGACTTCCTGATGGCCTCATTCTCTGTTTTTTTCTTGGGACTTAACAAGTTTTTGGCTTACTTTTAAGCGCAGCTAAACTGTGGGTCATGCTAATCCATGGCATGCCCCCTGGAACAGGTTATGGGCCCAGCATGCTTCCGCTGCGCGTCCTGGCAGTGCCAGAGTGCCAGAGTGTTTTTAAGGCCAGTTTTTGATTGATGGTGCCTGTCTGCAGCTGTGGTTTCATCTGCTGGAGTTTCTCAAGGCTTGTGCTGTGCGGCTGCTGCCGGAGGCTGAGCAATCAAAGGTTAATAAGCAGCTTGCTTTTGACAAGATTGAACGGGAACAATTACCTCACTTGGTCGGTGAAGATGAAAATGTTTCTTCGTGAGGAAGGTGTCTGGGAAGCTTTTACTGTTCTGCTGGACCTCCCAAGAGATGCCGCTGATACTGCAAAGGTGAGGCAGAAAGCCATGTCACTTCTTTTTCTGGCTGTGGAAGATGACCAGCTGTTTCATATCCATGACATAGACACTCCTCGTGAGTGTTGGGTGGCAATTTGCAATGTATACGTTTCCACGACAGTTGGCAGTAAACTTTCTCTCACGAAAAGGCTGTATGAAACGAAATTGAGGCCAGGTGTGCCAACCAAGCAGCATTTGCAGACACTGTCTGAGATTTTTATTGCCCTCCGTGAGAGAGGGAAAGTTTTGCCTGAAATTGGCAAGGCTTACTGCATCCTGTGTTCACTGGATCCCAGTTGGGACATTATAGTTGCTACCTTGGAAGCTGTTCCAGAGCAAGTCCTGACAGTGTCATATGTGATCTCTCGTCTATTGGAAGAGAGACGTGCCTAGAGGAGTGCCCTGCAACCTCCACAGCTACCTGCTGCTGCAGATCCAGGATCCGGGAGGAGATCTACCCAGGCTGGTGAGTCCAGACCAGAGGGGCTGGTGAGAGCCAACGCTGTGAGGAGATGCTACTGCTGTGGTTCTACCTCCCATCTCAAGAAGGACTGTCTGCTGGAGAAGCAAGGTGGAAGAGGTGCCCGAGGCTGAGGCAGAGACTTCAGAGGAGGTCGTGGGAGTCGTCCACAAGTTGCCGTTGCAACAGACTGTGTGGTTTCTGAGAGCTCTCAGGACTCTGATGAAGCTTTTCGGCTGTTGAACAGTGGCTGCTGTCAGCATCTGGTAAACTGTGGAGGTTTGTTCAAGACTTTGAATCCAGCCAGTGTTGCTACTGTTGCCCTGGCTGATGGGACTAAAGCTAAAGTCAAGGGTGCAGGGTCTGCTTATGTTCTTGCATTAGATTTGTACCTTGATAATGTGTTGTATGTGCCTTCACTTGATTTCTGTCTACTCTCTGTTTCAGAGTTGACTCAAAATGGGTTTGAGGTTTTGTTCACTAAGTGTGAGGGCAAAGTACTGAAAGATGGGGCTGTTTGTGCTGTAGCAGAGTTGACTGAGAAACTGTACAAACTCAAGCCCAGATACCATGCTTGTGCTGTGTATGATAACAAACCACAGCATGATGAATGTATTCATTTATTGCATAGAAGGATGGGACATGCTAGCTTTCCTATGTTGAAAAAGTTAGCAGACAGCTGCAAGGGATGTTCTCTGAAATCCTGGGCTACTTTTCTTGACTGTGCCATTTGCAAACAGTCTAAATCCATGCAGCTTCCTGCGCCCAGATCCATTTCTCGAGTACCTACTGCTCCTTTCCAACTTGTGCATGCTGATGTAGTTGGTCCCATGTCTCAAAATAGTTTGGGGGAAGCTAGATATTTCTTGGTGTTAGTAGATGATTTCAGCAAATACACATTCTGTTACTTGTTGAAGCAGAAGTCTGAAGTGTGTCAAATAATTAAGAACTGGTGTGCTTATGTTGAGAGACAATTTGATTGTAATGTGAAAGTGTTCCAAGCAGATTGCGGGGGAGCATTCCTGGCTAAGAGTCTGCAACAGTGGTTTAAAAGCAAGGGCATTGTGCACAGGACCACTACTGCCCACGCAAGTTTTCAAAATGGAGTAGCAGAAAGAACCGCTGGAGTGTTGCAAACTCTTATGCACAGCCTGCTCAGTGATGCAGATTTGCCTCTGAATTTCTCGGGAGAGGCAATTCTGACTGCCAGTTACATACACAACAGGCTTGGAGTTCAGTCTTTCAGACCACTCCATATGAGCGTCTGTTTGGCAAGCAGCCTTCCATTGCTCACATGAAAGTTTTTGGCAGTTTTGCCTGGGTTCATATTCCTAAGAACCAAAGGAGGAAGAGAGAGGCGAAAGCTCAACACCTCAGATTCTTGGGGTATCAGCCAAATTGCAAGGGGTACCGGTTCTACGCAGGAAAAGGCCTCTGCATAGTATCCAGAAATCCAACTTTTGAGGAACATGCAAACTGGTCGTGTGCTCAAGCTGCTTCTGAAGTTTTTTTTCCTGTCTCTTGTGAGCCTTGTTTTTGCCCAGAGCAGTCTGCCGCCTCAATTCATGATCCCTTGAGGGTTAAATCTGAGCCTGAGTCAGAGCCAGCACAGGAGGAGGGTGCTGCAAGGGGAGAAACGGCTCCGAGCACAGAAGTGAAAAAGAAAAAAGCAATAAAGAGGTCTTGCAGCCTTGACGATGATGCCGGTCAGGAAGTTCAACCTGCTCAAGTTCCCAGGAAGTCAGAGAGGAAAACAAAGGGAAAGCCTCCAAAGCGCCATTCTCCCTCTTCACTGACAGTGCGTGCCTGTCTAGTGAATTGTGAGCCAGCTAGTTTTGCTGAAGTGGAGCAAATGCCCAAAGACCAGGCACAGCCCTGGTGGCAAGCCATGCAGAGTGAAATTGATTCCACAACCCAACACAAAGTCTACACCCTATGTGAACTCCCAAAGGGTGTCAATCCTGTTGATTGCCGGTGGGTCTATAAGTTAAGGACCACTGCTGATGGGCAAGTTAAACACAAGGCTCATTTGGTGGCCTGAGGGTTTGCTCAAGATGACCAAACTTTTGATGAGACCTTTGCCCCAATGGTTAAAATGCAGTCCATAAGACTTGCACTGGCCATTGCAGTGCAGCGAAAGTCCCTGGTCACCCACTTTGATGTCACAACTGCCTATCTCAATGCTGGTTTGGCAGAAGAAATCTATTTAAAACAGCCTGATGGATTTGTTGTCCAGGGGAGAAAAAACTTGGTGTGGAAACTTCACAAGTCTCTGTATGGGCTAAAACAGTCAGTTCGTTGTTGGAATATGTGTTTACTCAAAGCTTTGCAGGAATGTGGATTCAAACAGAGCATAGCTGATCCCTGTGTGTATGTCAGAGGTACAGGGAAAAGTCTAGAAATTCTGGTGGCATATGTGGATGATTTGTGTTCGATCTGTGACACACAAAAACAGGTGCAGGTGTTTTCCAGTGAACTAGGCAAGAAATTCCAGATCAAAAACCTGGGGCCAGTTCAAAATTACCTTGGGATAGAAATACAGAAAACCAAGGGTGGTTTCCTGTTGAGTCAGAAACAGAAGATTGTAAAACTGTTGGAAAGGTGTAACATGACTGATTGTAAAAGTGTGAAAACACCAATGATCCAAGGATTTTGTAAGAACACTGGAGATGTAATGTTTTTAGACAAAAAGTTGTATCAATCTGTAATTGGGAGTCTTCTCTATCTAGCTGAGTCCTGTCGTCCTGACATCACCCTAAGTGTAAACATATTGGGGAGGGCCAGTTCTCAGCCCACTCAATACCACTGGCAAGGTGTAAAAAGGGTGTTGAGATACTTAAAAGGTACCATGGATCACTGTTTGTGTATCACACCTGTTCAAATGCCAGAAATTGTTTGCTATTCTGATAGTGATTTTGCAGAAGATGTGTCAGACTGGACAAGCACATCTGGCTATGTTGTGAAATACATTGGGGCTCTGATTTACTGGAAGGTGGAAAAACAAAGTACCCTAGCAACATCCACTGCTGAAGCTGAGTTTGCCAGCTTGTCTTCTTTGTGTAATGAGTTGGTCTGGTTCATACAACTGGTGAAAGATTTGAACATACATGTTAACACGCCTGTGAATGTTTTCTGTGATTCTCAAGCGTGTATTCAAATGGCTGTAAGCAACAGAGTCAAGCCCAGAACCAAACATGTGGATATCAAGTATCAAAATGTAAAACAGTCTGTTCAAAACAAGGTTATCACTTTGACCTTTTGTGCTTCTCAGGAGAACCTAGCTGATGTTTTTACAAAAGCTCTTTCTGCTGTCAATCATACTCAAATGCTTAACAGGTTGGGGATGATAGGTCCTGCAGTTCCAGCACGCGAGACAGCTATGAAACAAGAAGGGGAGTATTAAGTGTCATGCTAATCCATGGCATGCCCCCTGGAATTCCTCAACAGTGCAGCTATTACAGGTACAAGATTCCCTCCAGGAAAAAAAAGTTACTCTAGTCCTCCCCAGCAATGTTCTTATGACCTTGCACTTTATTTATAAATAAATAAATAAATAAATAAATAAATAAATAAATAAATAAATAAATAAATATTTTAAAAAGCCCAAAGCACACTTTTAAATCTGGTGGCACAGTGGTTAAATGCTGGTACTGCAGCTACAATATTGTGAGTTCGGTCCTGCAGGGCTCCAGGTTGACTCAGCCTTCCATCTTGCACAGGTCAGTAACATGAGAGAATGCTTTGCACTAATAAGTGGTATAGAAATGTGATTGCTATTGCTAAATCCTACTCCACCCCAATAGTAACAATCATCTGTGACTGTCTTTAACTACAGAAGTGAGCCCAGATTTGGCAGGCGCAAAATTAACAGTAATTAGAACAAAAGGTTGCCAGTAAATATGAACTGTAAAAAATAGACCTTCTCTTAAGTGAACCCAGAGAGAACCCTGTAAATATGATTTTAAACATTTCTTGGTAACTATGTCTGATCATAGCATGAGCAGTTACTCAGGAATTTGCCAACGCACATACTAGAAAGGAAAACAGATTTAGCAATCAAGTTGTGCTGCCAACTACTCTCCTAAACTTTTGTATCTGGCAGAAGATATTAAGAAGAAATAAAAGCAGAGATAACCAAAACTATCGTGGAGTCTCCCTTCTTGTTTCTACTCAACCACTGTCTTTCATTTCTATACCATCTTTCATCCCAATCTGATTCCAGGGCATGAGGTTTATCAGCTCGTAAGCCTTTGACCTGAACTAAAACCCTATGATCTTTCTGTGCCTGCCCCACTCCTCCTTGCCTCTGTTCCAGCAGTGTGAATGTTAATGAATTTCCTTTTCTCTAGTCACATTCAGATTATGGAAAAATTTCATAAGCTTCAAAAAGAAAGCAAAGCCATCTCTGTTTGACAACCAGTGGAGGTACATAAAAGTTGCTCTAACACAGGCTTGCTATGAAAATTCAGATTGTCACTGCCACCACAAGTAAATCCATGGTGAAAGTAAGAAGGCAAGAGGATCAAGGTCATTATTTAAATCCGTGCATCCATTAAGCTCATGTTACTTGAATTATGCTAGAATGAATTAATTCATGAGCATCATATTGCCATTCCATAAGGCAATAATTTGAACAGTAGATTTAAGTATGGTTCTCTGATTAGCAAAATGCCCCTCATTATGTTGAAGGATATGTGTAGAGAGATGGAAGCACAAGTCATACAATATAATGGTCCCTGGAGGATTCAGTGTTAGTACCTGTATTTGTACCAATGTGTGTGTTTGCATGCTTTGTGTCTAGGAATACATTTCATATATCCTCATCAATATCCAAGCTTGGAGGAGTGGTCTTGCTGGGTGGGGAATTGTTCGAGTTGTGGGGTTAACACCAAAGTTTAGTCTCAGCTAGAGCAGACCCATTAAATCAATGGGAAACGGACAAGTTTTTATTAAATAAGTCTCATTCATTCAGTGGGTTTATTGTAGTTGGGATTAAGGATTGGATTTATTGTGTGATCTAAAAAAAAAAAAAGCCATTTTCCAAGCTCTGATCTTGGATGGGACTCCTATTGCTGATGACAGGGCCAACTGTTGTCAGATGGTTTTTCTCTTAATCTAACAATGCCTTTAGGTGTGCTAATTCCCCTCCCACCCAAGACAACCATTTAATTATAAGATAGAAACTAAAGAGGTACTCTTGCTGGATACCTCAAGTAGGGACTGAATCTGCTTCCTGCCCCTTATAGTCCCAGAGGATCAAATCTGGACCTATGTGCATACCACAGTTCCTTCCTTCTCACAGGCGCATTCTGATAATGTGTGTGGTAATATTTCAATGTGACAGAAGGATCTTGGGACCAGGAGGATCTGGAACCAGGTTATGGTGAGGACTGCTTTCACACTTCAAGAGTCTGTCCACTACGTAAATTGGCTTTGGTTAATTCTCAATTAATGCTGAATTCTTAAGTGAAAAGTACAGACCCTAGTGGAGCACGAAGCATAAAGAACCATTATGGTGGCAGTGCCTTTTCTCTCTTTCTTTTCCCCTCAGCCTTCACACTTCAAACTGGTTCATAAAATGGAGATGAGGAAAGAGGTAAGGAAGGGGAATTTAAGAAGTGGTGCAGATTACAGAACGGCAGATTTAAGTAATTCTTACTAGGATTTCAAACTGGTTCTAAAAAGTACACAGGAGTGGGCACATTTATGGAGGATAAACCTATCAATGGCATAACAGCTATAGATACACTTGAGGATCAAAAACTAGGTTATTACTTTTACTAGACAGACAGAAAGACTGGCACAGAAGTGTTAATGCCTTATCAAATTTATATCATAAAGCCATAGAACAAGGGTGGACAGATGTGCCTTTTGAGATATTTGCAGACTGTAGTTCTCAGAACCCCTTCCCACTAATCATGTTGGCTAGACAGTTCTAGCCAAAAAATAGCAGGAGAGCACAGTTGCGCACCTTTGCCGTAGAAATAGTTCAGTAGTTCCATAAGAATCAATTCACAATCTGTTTGGAATAAATAATTTATGTATCAATCCATGAGATCAAGGCAGCATAACATGCAAAAGAGAGATATGGTCAGTTTTCTAAAACACATATACATACAGATGTACATCTCTGTGGCTGAGCCACCTCGCAGTAATGCAAAGAAAAGCTTTTTAAAGGCTCATGTAACTATTTCCTCAAGAGGAAAAATATTTAGGCAAAAATGTTTCTTGGGTGTTTGAATAGAATCTTCCATGCAGTGAAGATATGTTAAATGTCTATATGTTTCATATTATTTCAGCTGCTGTTTATTTTTGGCTCTTACAGCCACTGATGACCCATACCCTGCAGTAGGTTTACCCCCTATGTATCCTAGAAACAATATGTGGCCAGAGCAAAGAGAAAACACTACATTTAAGGCAATCTCTCAATCATTTTAAGCAATGAACTGTGAATCTAGGGCATGACTATTGGTAAAATAATGCATAATGAACTACTCCTTCTGGCAAATACACACACACACACACACACACACAAATATACATATACACACACACACTCTAGTGTATTTACCCGGCGTTGCCCAAGATTTTATTTTCTCATAGATAACACTTGTTAGAAATACCTTAGGAATTAGATGCGGTTGAAATACACAGATTTGTTTCTATAATTCCCCAAACTGTCCTGTCCAATACTTGTAACTTTCCCCCATATTCCCCAGTCCAATCTGTATTCAGAGTTATTAATATGCAGAGGTTGGGTTCCTGAGGGAATACACTGCCCTCCTTCTTGCTGGTAGGCCTCGTCTCCATAGCAATTGGACTGAGTTCTCTGGCTGAGAATTCTAAAGGCCCCTCCTTGAACTGCCAACCCCAGGATTCCATAGAATCTTCACAGCCAGCCAATCATATGAAGTCTTCTCACTTCACACAGCCAATCATATGAGGTCTTTGCCTGCCTGACAGGCTTCGACTTTCATATCCTACTCTCTCTCTCTCTCTCTCTCTCTCATCTATCTCAGGCAGCCCAACTACATCTGAAGTTCCCCAGGTGCCTATTATTGACTTAAGATTTCCATTAAATTTTTAAATTGATAAGATATGAAAGTTTAATATTGGAACCAAATTTATGTTGAGCTGCTCTGGGGTTCATTTAAATGTTGTGGAAAAAAATGGGAAAAAAACAGTTCGTGTAGATCTGAAGCCAAGGGAAAGCAACTGGGGATTGTCAAATGTTGTTAGACTACAGCTCCCATCATCTCTGACCATCATAGCTAATGATTGAGAATTATAGAAATAAAATCCAACAATACGGTCACTCTCCCACTCCTACCTTCAATCAATAGGGCAATCAGTTGGTGCATAGGATCAACAATCTCTACATTTTCTGAGCAATATTTTTCTATCTATTCATTTTGGAGTCCCAAATAATTCCCTTTGGGATCTATATGGTGAGTGACTGTTGTCTTCTTTTTTTCAGGCACACTTCATCTTTGGTCCTTGTTTTATTAGACTGGCTAGATCAGCTGAGATAGGAGTAAATTAGTAATAGTACAAGCATTCTTCTGACTAACTTTGTCAAGACCTGTGATTCCTTTGCTTCTTTTCCATAGTGTAGTTTAATTATCTTTGTCTCTGCTCTGCTGACCTTTACCCTTCCATGTAAATTGAATCTGAAATCTAAATATTTTCCTCTGACTGTAGGCTTGGCAAAGAGCACTGTGGAGCAGTGTGGCATCAAGGTAACCTTTCATTAATTTAGAGGGTCGGGGAAGAATTCTGAAAAAATTCTGACTCAGCTAAACAGTCATGGGGCAAATGTCGAAAAGAAAGGGACATTGTTCCAGGAGACAAAAGTGAGCTATCGCTTTTCATAAATCTGCATTCCCAAGACAACTTTTCAGCTCCGGTAAAAAAGGTCCATTTCTTTGAGGCTACATACCATAAAACATTCTCCATTTCTAAGTTTCATTCTTCAGGTCCCTTGGTCCCTGGTAGACAAAAAGGATATTGGCTGCCAATATCTGAACAATGAACATTTTTCATCCTTTCGTGGGGAAATAATATGATTTAAATGTACACAAGGCAGAAGGCACCCAGATGTTCTGCCACATAAGTCCCACTGCGATGAATGAGAGTGGTAACAACAGCATTCTTGTGCAGCTCCTGTGCATTGCAATGGTGCTTGTGAAAGCAAGCTTCGCAATAGATGTTGTCCTTTAGGTGTCACAGCTTTAGAATGCCATCCTGTGATTGGTTCAGTCCTCTCCATGGGGAATCTCATGTCAACCCCTCCTCCATCTTTACAGACAAATGACTCAGACACTACTTATGGGGTACCCAATGTTTTATTGCTAGAGGGAGCACAAAAAGGGTGAATAAGACCCTTGGATCCAGACCAAATGAGAGTACAGGTGAAAGCTGCCTGGTCTAGAGCATCCCAGGCCCTGAGGTTTCATGGCCCAAACCTGAGTCTTAAACACAGTCCCAAGTGATGTTATCAAACATGATGCATTAAATATCAAGGACAGTTGCTCAGAGCATGTCGCTCAGATAAAAACACAAGTCTAACAAATGAGACAAAAGAGGGTGACTTTGGTGGCGTGTTCCTGCATGGCAGTGGGGTGGACACAATGTCCCTTGTGCTCTCTTATAGCTCTGTTATTCTGTGATTCTATGATTCTATGAGATTTCCGCACTACATTGTTGCAGTGCAGTGCAGTTTCACTTTCAACATCTTGTGGAATCCTAGGGCTTGTAGTTTAGGGAAGGGCATTTAGAATTCTCAGCCAGAAAGCTCTTTGGTCTCTGTAAACTACAAATCCCAGAATTCCACAGGAGGTTAATAGTGGAATAATAGCACTATAACAGTGTAGTGCAGAAATGGTCACAGTCTCCAGAGATTTCTACAGCCATTTCGAAGCAGCCAGTAACAGCAGGGGCAACCAACACACACACACAAAAGAAAAGAAAAGAAAAGAAAAGAAAAGAAAAGAAAAGAAAAGAAAGCTTCTTTTCAGGGCAATGTCTGTGGCCTGAAATTCCTCCCTTTGCTCTAATACCTGGAGAATATGGGGCAGCCCTAGGATCTGGGATCTTTCTAAGGATGCTTAAGGAGCATGAGGAGCAATGGTTCTTGCAAGTGCCATTCATCTTGGTCAGCCACCCTGGGGAAGAGTATGACAGAGGGAATCTCCCTTGTTAGGTAAAGGTACTGATTGATAGTTGGCATTTTTAGTTTTTGTTGTTGTTTTGTGTGCCTTAAAGTCATTTCCAAACTTAATGGCAACCCTAAGGCAAATCTATCAAGAGGCTTTCTTGGCAAGATGTGTTCAGAGGGGGTTTGCTGTTGCCTTCCTCTGAGGCTGAGAAAGTGCAACTTGCCCATGGACACCCATGGGGTTTCCATGGTTGAACAGGGATTCAAACCTGCTCTCCTGGAGTCCCTGTCCAGCATTCAAACAAATACACTGCACTGGGTCTCTAGCATTTTTAAGCACATTTTTATATCACCTTTCATTTTAAAAAATCTGAAAGTTACTTACAGTAAATACAACAAGAAATTCCACTTAGTAAAAATAGTTCATAAAATGGGATAAATGGTAATGTTAATAGCCAGGAAAATAATCCAGAAAATGCTTGAGTGAATAGGCTGACAGTGGAAGCAACCCAACACAGTGATCCTGGAAGCCTGAGAGGATCATGCCCAGCCCAGTATGAAATAAAAGAGGATCAGGCCGTAGGTGAGGTTAAGTAGAGACAGGATTGAAATCGCCTTGCTTTAGATCTCAGGAACACTTGACATGCTGGCAGTCTTTCCCACCAGGCAGGCATGTGCGGTTGCCTTTTGCTATCTTCCATTTTGTCTGGGTCTTGCACAGGAAGAAAGGCAGAAAAGGAGCTCTGATGCCCAAGGGTTCCTGCCTCTGAAGGTCAATACCAAGTGGATGGACAGAGGGAGCCCTGTATGAGGTACCTTACACAAGGCCAGAAGGCTTTTTCTTCATAGCCTCCATAATTTTCTCATCTCTGTGGAGAAAATAAATATTTCTGCAGTTTTTTCCTAGCACATCCCACATGTTTTGGGAAATTATTCTGTGCAGAAATGCACCCTTTTTAAACAAAACTCTGATAATTAGGTGTTTTCTTTTTTCAAAGAAAGCACTGTTTCTACTCAACAACATGTGTTTTGTTGTGAAAAGTTGTTGTTTTCTACACAAAACCCAGCAATCTTGCACAATAAAAATTGTACACACAAAAAACCTTGCATGAAAAAACACTATTTTGCATTGCAAAACAACGTCCTTATTTTTGTACAAGCTCGCTGTTTTTTTGCAAGACTTTTTGTGTAAGATTTTTGTTGCCCCAGGTTACTTTTTTTTCTGCATAGAAAGCAGCAATCTTGCACGATGGCTACCTGGAAACTTTGCCCAGTTCTTGTACAGGATGCGATGTGTGTTTTTTCACTGAATAATTTCCTGAAACTCTCTGGGATGGACAAATACTGGGCAACATCTCTGCAAAATTCTCACCAATGTATTATTCTTCTCAGTAGGGTTTCTGAGGTAATGAAAACCCCATTTTTCACCCATGAAACAAATCATAGCAAATATTCTTTCCATTCCTAGCATAGGCTTGCCACACCTGTGTCCAGCACAATGCCAAGCATCTGCTGTCTGAGGCGACTGTTTTGCTCTGCCTAGTGGCAAAGCTGGCCCTATATCTCAGTCTGCCTGAATTTTGTTGCTATTTTTTATTATAGCTGCTGGATATGAGTTTTTTTGTAGTCTGTTACATTTTAAAATAGTTTATTCACCTTCTACACCTTCCTTGCAATGAAGAACAGCATAGAAGTAATTCAAATGAAGAAAATAAAAAAAAAATCAGGTATGTTTAGAGCTCAAAAATGGACAGGAAGGGATAAAGACAAGGGAAGAACATATTACTCTTGGAGCCAGACAACAATTTAAAAATTTAATTTTCATACTAAACACAGTCCTTAAGCTTAACTATACCCTTTCCTTGTTGGTGTAATTAAGGTGCTGGATCATACCAAAATGTTCTTTTCTCATAGTTCATACCAATTTTGGATTTTTTATTTTTGGTAACTTACAAAGGCCTTGATGTTGTTTGGATTCATTCAAAAAGAAAAGAGCTGAAGATTTTGACTCAGCACAAAAAGGATTGGGTCATTATAGGTGACAACATGCAGCCTTCTCATACTGGAAACTGGGAGTTGCCCCACTCTGTTAGCCAAAGCCAAGGGATGATTTTCTCCAGCTGGATGATGGTCTTTTAAGTGCTTTCTGGAAGCACCATGGAACTAAAAGATCTGTCCACATACTGGACATTGGAAAACAACAATTCTGTAACCCTGTACAGAGCAAGTGTTGTATAGTGGTTTGAGAGTTGGACTAGGACACTGGGAGACCAGAGTTCAAATCCCTGGTCAGCCATGGGTGACCTCAGGCAGGTCACATTCTCTCAGCCTCAGAAGAAGGCAAGGAGTACCCTCTCAACACATTCTGTCAAGAAAACCCCATGATAGGTTTGCCTTAGGGTCATCATAAGTCAGAAATGACTTGAAGGCACACACACACACACACACACACTCTCCATTAAAACTAAAATCTATTGAAAGGACAAATCTGCACTTCTGATCAGCGTGGCGCTAGAGTTTAGAACGTTCTGTCTGACTTCTGTCTTCTATATGCTTAGTTCTTTTCCTCTGGACTATGTTGTTCTATGGTTTCTGATGTATTATGAGGGCTAAGTATAGTTCTCTTTTGCCAAGCTTCAGATTTAGACATTCAGAAGCTCTTCCTAACAATGAGGAAGGGTTTCTCAGTGGCAGCTGATGGGGCCCAAGTCAGTGGGGTTGCATGTCTGCTCCAAGTTTGAGTTTTAACTTTAAATGAACTATTCCAGGTGCTTGGCCCTGTTCATAAAAATGGGACCAACACCTTTGATAGCTCCTTTAAATATCATATTAACTCCTGGGCTGGAATCACCATTCCACTTGGAGGGAAGTCACCTGCCACATTTGGGACTAAATATTTTTATAATGAACATTAATTTCCACTTCAGACTTGAATAGGGCAGGTGCATGAATAAATAAATATTGTTTGTGTGGTCCTCCAGATGGGAACTAGAAAAGGAAGAAAAGAGGACAAGTGAGACTGGAAGAAAATGTTGGAGTATGTTCCTCTCCTAAGAGGAAGTACGGTATAGTATTTTGAGAATTGGACTACAACTCTGAGAGATGAGAGCTTGATTCCCCACTCATGGCCATCTCTGCACTACACTCTTACAGCACGATTATTCCACTTTCAACAGCCCCTCCCTAAACTGCAAACCCAGGATTCCATAGGATGTTGAAAGTAGAATAATCGCGCTATAAGAGTGTAGTGCAGAAATGGCCAATGTAATCCACTGGGTGACCCTGGGCCAGTCACAGTCTCTTAGCCTTAAAAGAAAACAAACTTCCTCTGAATAAATCTTGACAAGAAAACCTTCCGATAAGGTCACCATCAACTGGAACAAATCTGAAGGCACATAACAACAACAATTCCCCTGTTAACAGGGATGATCCTGTTCATGGTTTCAGCTAATCAGCTATACTGTTCTCCAGGAGACGATAAGCTGTGAGAGATTTACAGAAGGTATTCTATTTCTCTGCTTTTTATTTCCTATTCCAATTGCTATTAGAGAGAGTTAAGCCTTGAAAAGTTTTCTGTACAACATGCAATTGAAAACAAACAAACAAACAAACATAAAGTGCTTCCTGAGTCCTTTCTCCCCAGACCTGATGGAGATGACTGGACAGTCGTGGAGTCGTCATTGTCCACCACAAGAAACTCAAAGCAGATCAATAAGATCTAACCTTTAGGCTTCCATTATGGTTTGAAGGCAATGCAGGCTTAAGTCTTGTCAATGCTAGGATGACAGATCTTCTGGGAATGGCACATACGTTGGCTGGAATTCCATTATGAAAGGAAAAGCATGATATTAATAAAGGTACTGAATTCATAGCAGCAAAGGGAAACTTAGCTTCAACCCGTGGGGGAGATGAATCATAGGTTGCAGACCTAGGATTTGAAGCTACCATATATCAGCAAATGCAACATGCATTTTTGAAGTCAAATATGTCTCGAGAATTTTCCACCGTACTGCACTTCAGATGCATAAAAGAAATATAGAGAAAGAAAGAGAAAGAAAGAAATTGGAATAATTTGCTTTTGTGGTAGTCACACATTGTAACCCAAGATCAAATGAATCTCCTGGTTTAGTGTCTATTTTAACTTTTGTGAGGCACTGTTGGTCATTTCATTAAATGTGGTCAGTTAGAACAAGTTCCTTGCATTCCTTACTGCTAATGGGAGAAATAGTTGATAATCCCACATGGGACAGATAGTTTATGGAAACCTGGGAATGTTTAGCCACATGGAAAAACTGACTAACCTTGAAATACTTGCAGGAGACAAGTCCTACTATGTGACTACCTTATTTTATAAGAGCAATAGGTGTCTGCGGTTACAGAGCACAAGGCTTGTGTAATTCCGCATTGTGAAAGACCCAAGGAGTGCATTTGATCTGAATTTTCCAAGCCCAAACATTTTTTGTTTTTCAAGACTGCTTCCTTTGAACTGTGCCAGAAGTTTATGGTTGCCTTTTATTCTTATTCTTCCTCCATCCTCACCCCCCCATTCCAGTATGTGAAAAGCAGCAAATGGCCACCAAACTTTGTGAAACTGAGATTTATGTTGTCACTTGCATCTGGCAGGACTGCAAAGGAGTAGCTGTGAGTTCAGAAGCATCATCAATATCTTTTTTAAAAAATGCTCGAATGAACTGTTTTAATGAGTTAAAGATAGCCATGACAACATAAGAGATTTCAGGTAGCCATGTGCAGGTGTCAGTCCTATCAATAACTTGTTGCTTTATGGAATAGCTGAGAATGCTATGAGCATGCACTCCCACTACACTGATTTGACTGGGACTGTTTCAGTTAATCTGCTGACAGCTCACTTTTTCAGCTGCCCTTAAAATGTCCCAGCTTCTCTCTGCTCCTGCTGCTTTCCTCCTTTCTCCTCAGTTTCCTTCAGTTGCTGCAAATTAAGTTCGAAGTGCAAAAGTAGTATCCATTCAATTAATGCAGCAGGAGGCAGCAGCAGAGAGTAGAGGTAGAATCTTGCCCTTCCCAATTGGATCTAGCAACAGCAAACAGGTACAGCCTCTTTTAGCTTGTATGTTCTCCCTCATTAATAACCTTTGCCATCTTGACCATACTGTGATGTTGCTTGGCTGCACGTGACCCAGTTTTCATCTGTGAAACATTGGTGGGTACGTAAGAGAATAGCAGCAGCTTACCACAGGCTTGTCACACATCTGAAAGGATGTATCTCCCTACATAAATGTAGAAGGGTTTTAACATCCTTGGCAGAGGGCTTCTTCTCTCTCCCACTATTGTCAGAGGCACATTTGTTGGGAACATGGGAGACAGCGTTCTTGGTGGCTGCTCGCAGGCTGTAGAATGCTTTTGCATGCAAGTCTACACTGCACTCTTACCTGCTCTGTTTCTACCAGAGGACAAAGGCCCTTTTTGTTTAAGCAGGCCTTTGGCTTGTAACAAGTGACAGTAGAAGGGTTCCTTTAATTGTGGAAGAGGTACCTTCCTTTTTCGTTCTCATTGTTATATTTCAAATGCTTTCAAGCTGTTTTAAATTAGTGCTGTTTTTAAAAGGATACCTTATTAATCACTTTTAATGTTTTTTTTCTGAATAATTGTTTTTAATCCAGACTCCTTTTTAAATCTATGTGGGATACCTTAAGTCATATATTGGGACAAAGACAGGAAATAAAATACCACGACACACCTTAGTTAAGCTCGTGAAACATTTCTCAACATGGAGACATGGACATAATGATGAAAAGGTATCCTCCAGCTGTCCTGATTTGTCAGGAAGAGTCCTGATTAATCCTCTATCATTCCCGTTTTTCAGCTACTTTTAAAATGCTCCAGTGTCTGTCTTCTTCTCCTGCTTTCTCCCTTTGCCCTCAGCTTATTTGAATTGCTGCAAACTGAATTTAAAGTGCAACAGTAGTTTGTACTTGGAGCCTTTCTATGCTGCATAACTATTGCACTATGATTCCAGTTTAACTACCACGACTGCCTCCTATGGAATCCTGGCGTTTGTAGTCAAGGAAAGTATTGGAGCTCTCTGGCTGAGAATTCTAAATATCCCTCCCTAAACTGCAAATCCCATAATTACATAGAACAGAACCATGGCAATTAAAGTGGAATCATAGTGAAATAGTTATGTAGTACAGAAAGGCCCTTCGTTAAGTCAGGGATGGGGAGAGTAGAGTAAAGGGCAGCATCTTGCCTTTCCAGGAGGCTCAGGCAAAAGCAAAGTGATGTTGCTTGGCCACATGTGTCCTATTTTTCATCTGTGAAATGCTGAAGACAAGGAAAAAACTTCTCTCATTTAATAATTATGCAGGGATACTGTTCAAGCCATAGGAGAAGAGCAGAAAAACCACAGTTAATTTTATCTTTAATAGAAGCTTGCCCATAGCTTGTAGACAATGGGCCACTTCAGATATAACAATCTCAGTCAGAAATCATGGCTTATTAGACTGAGAATGAGTGTAACACTGTATGCCCTGTCCTTCTCTTTCTTCCTCTTATAGTTAAAAGTCCACAGATTCCTATTATAAATACTTATAGAAATTGAGGATTGATCTATAATTCTGGTTTCAGTTTAGAAACAGAGATTAACCTGTAGTGTCCTTGTTTGTGTGTGATGGGTTTGAAGGGAAGGAACGAGGACAAATATAATGAAAGTACATTGCCCATTTTCATACTAATAAATCATTGGTCTCCAAGAAAATCATTCATGTGTGTAGAAGGGAAAGCTGCTCAGTTTTATATTCCATACTATTTTAGTCTTAATGTACCTCTGTATTTTGCTCAAGGCAGAGAAGTTTGTTAAGCTCTTTTAATACCACTCCACTTTCACATGACATTTGCTTGAGTCCATTAGTATATAATTCAAATAGTGGTAATTCAAGGCCTCAATTATCCAAGCACTTATGGAAGAACAAGTCTAAAACTACCTTCATCCTCTAGTTGGCTTACAAAATGAAAGTATGAATCAGAAGTTGAAGTGAGAAAGATACATATGCTCAATGTGATAATGGATATTTGGTTCATCCCCTTTTCAACCCAACATAAATGGAGCTGTTAACATCTGTAGGACTTCATCTGAACCAGGTCAACTTTGAACATAGACATAAAACCGGATTTCAGTCACAGAGAAGATTGTATCTCTGGGCCGACAGAGTGTACCCTGCCTCCATTGATCACAGCTCATCTTCAGAGCTGAGCTGGTCAAGAAGTTTTCCAGGAGCGTGTTGATTTCTCTAGCAATTATTAGGTCATCATTTAAATTTTGTTAGTTGTTGGATAGACAAAAGTCACAATTTCCCTTTTGTGTGCAGTCTCTATTCATGCATCTGTTTAATGATGTCCCTGTGATTACTTCTAGGACTGTGTGAGTCAATTGATACATCATTGTATTGGGGATTGTTATATGACCTTCTCTGAACTGTGAATGGTATTACCTAATCAACATAGGAGTCACACTGGAGCCTTCTCCCACCTTTTTGTGTGTGTGCATCTCTCTCTCTCTGTGTGTATGCTTGAGTTCTGGGTAAGCATGAAAAGTCGCAAGTTGCATGCAAATAAGCAGAAAGCAATGATGGTGTGACTACTGTACTCTCAGATGTAACTTTTTTTTTTTTTTTTGCATCATGCATCTCTGGATCCTTTTTGAGATCAATGTTCCCAGGAAACTGAAAGTTCTCAATAACAGATGTATTATTCACAAACTTGCATTGACACAGTGTGTGTGTATGATAGGATAGCTCAACTTCATTTCAAAATTGTAATTCTCCAAAGATGATTATCTGCCATTAAAGTGGGGTATCCTTGTTTGGAATCCAGGTGGCACTCTTGATAGTGATCTACTGTGTTAGTGGCTGCACTTTTCTCAGAATTCTGTTGGATAATCAGGCCAATGTAGGCATCAGCAGGAGCAGCATAGCAGCAGGGCAAAATAGGCCATAGGTGTAACAGTGGTTAGAGAAGGTGGGAACAGTTATTTGAGATGGAAGGGGAAAGCTGCTGGCTCCAAGCAGCATTTTTTTTCTACAAATGATACTTTCCAAAACATGTATGTGCCTTGAGAACTTAACTGTTCCTGGAAGGCTGGCTTGGACAATTGCCTGTGCCACAGGAACCTGGACGTGTCTTAGGTTTTGTATGCATCCATATAGTACAAATGTTTAAAAATGGCAATAAAAATAGCATGCATTGGGTGCCTTAACTTCTCTTCTTTTTTCAGTTTTTAAACAATAAAGTCCTCAGAAATTACCATCCTAATAAGGCATTTGCCATTTGGATTGTCTTTTGTTTTTGCTTTGTTCTGTTTTGTTCTTTGCTTCACTTTATTTTTTAGTTTTTCTCTTCCTTCTTTGTTCAACAGACTACTTTTGATTTTCACTCAATCAGAGCTCAGAATCAGGAGAAAATTTTAAATAACAAAATTCACAGAGATCATCACTTTAATTATTTCTTAATTAGACATTTACTATCTGAACTGAGTTTTGTGTTTTGTCTCTTAGCTACTTTCAGTTTCTGAGTCTTGTTGGAATATGTAGCTCTTGGTATAAAGTTAGTGGGATAAATTTTTAAAACAATGAAACTCCTTAGAGGTTGGAACCTTAATTGGGTATCTCTCTCCCATCTCTCTCCCTCCTTTATCTGGGAGCTTAGTTTCAGTCCTGGAGTATTTGCTCAGTCAGATTTCAGTGATGCTTTACACAATGCTCAGACATTATGGGGAAAAGAAAAGGAAAAATGTCACTACTCTCCCATACTTCACCCCCCTCAAAGAATCTGAAGAGTGTAGCAGACATGGGCAGATGTTTAGCATGCTACACGTATGGATGCACAACTTAAATAGCTGAAATCACTTAAGCTATCTGAGAAGCCTTTGGTTGCCTCTGTTAATAAAATTCAAGATTCATTGGGTGTATTGGTAACCCATGTACAGAGCATTGAATTGAACTGAGGCTCTAGAAAATAGGGTTGCCGCTCATGAAATGGCTATGAATGCTTTACATAGCCTTTTTTCTGCCAGGATTTCTCAGCTAGAGTCTCTCACCTGACATGCTGAACTGAGAGATTTGGGAACTTGTGTTCACCTAACTGAATTTCTGAATAAATTTTTACATGAATTATTGGTGTTGCCTTCTGATTTTCAACTAGAAATTGAGAGAAGCTATTGAGCTAATAATGCTAAATGATGGTTTGGATCTAATCCAGTTATTGTTCAATTTCTCTGTGTGGCTAATAGAGATTGTCTGCAGGAGGGAGAGCTGCTGTGAAAATCAGATGAGGTGATTATTTTTCCTGATTATCCAAAGGAGAAGAGTGACCAAAGGAGAAAATTTATGAAACCAAGAATGCTAGCAAGGTAATTAAATCTGAAGTATTACATTGAGTATCTGTCTATATTCTATGTATTTGTGGATGGGGAATTAAAGAAATTCCAATTTGCTGAGGCAGCTGAACCATTTCATACTGGGATTAAAACCAGGTCCAAGGCTCCATCCTAGGCCCAGCTTCAGGGTTCCATACCAGCTGTTTGATGAAGACTCTCCACAATGAAACTGATGTCATTTTTTATCTAGCCAATCTTAACGTAACAGCTGCCAGCACATTTCAGCATCAGGCTTCAGCCTGATTGTATTAGTTCAATGTATGCATCAATTTTCTTTTCTCTCTCTTTTTCTATTTTTTCTTTCATCTCTTCTTTCTTTTTTCCTTTGCTTTTTTCTTCCTTTATTTTATTTCCTTTTCTCCCTTTTCTTTCACTATTTGCTTGATTTATTCATTTTATTGCATTCTATTAATTCACTGTTCTATTTATTTTATCTGTTCTATTTTATCTTTCTTTTTTACTCTTACCCTTGAAGTTGTTCTATGAGACAAATTAGTTAAGGGGAGGGAAAGCAGTGGAGCAGTGGATCACAATGTTTTCTCCAACTGGAAGTCCGTAGGGTTTCTTTTTCTTTTTCCTTTTAGTGTCTTCACAATTTTTTTTTTGAGTTTTTTGTTTTTGCATTTGTTTAAATGTTTTTTGTGGGGAGAGAAATGTGGGCAATTCTTTTATATTTTTTTCAACTACTTGAGGTGTTCATATTCTGTAGTATTTTTAAAAATTTATTCACTCATATGCATTTTTATAAAGTTTCTCAGAATTTGTAAGATTACTTTAAACAGTATAAACAGTGATGTGATGATTTATGGAATTAATAATTACAGATCACAACCTAGGAAATTTATGCTATTTTATGCAAGTTTTTTTAAAAATCAAGTCCTGTAATATTGCAAACCATGGATGTGATATAGATGCTAAAATGTGCTGGTGGTTTAATGGTTAATATAGTTTCTGGGAATGTCAGAGAGCTGCAAGATATAAACAAACAAAAACAAGTGCTTTCTAAGTTAAAAGAATTTAATGCTGATAAGAAATACATTTGATGGCAGAAGATGCAAACAACATTCAGGAAAATTGGGTTGGTGAATCTATGTTAGAAATGTTACTAGATGGTGTAACGATGTGGCGTTCCTAATCCACAAACAACTGTTTCAGTACAGTGGGCAATAATAGGTCTAGATGGATTTTAAATTTTACTTGTAAGATATCTTGAAAAAAAAAAGGTTTTAACTAATGTTTATAGGCCTAATCAATGATGCACCAGAGATGTTTCATAATTGTTTGAGTAATCTTGCTGATTTAAGATACAATTATCTGATTGGGTGGTGATTTCAACAAAATTTTAGATACTTTGTTAGACAAAAATAAATCTCTGCCAAGAAAACAGTCTATGGTGAGAATGAATATAGGCATATATGAATGAATAATAGAATCACAGAGTTGGAAGAGACCCCAGGGGCCATTGAGTCCAACCCCCCGCTATGCAGGGACACCCATCAAAGCATTCCCAACAGATGGCCATCTAGCCTCTGCTTAAAAACCTCCAAAGAAGGAGACTCCACCACACTCCGAGGCAGCATATTCCACTGCCGGACAGCTCTGACTGTCAGGAAGTTCTTTATGAGGTTCAAGTGGAATCTCCTTTCCTGTAGCTTGAATCCATTGCTCCTTGTCCTAGTCTCTTGAGCGGTAGAGAACAAGCCTGCTCCCTCCTCAATATGACATCCCTTCAAATATTTAAACATGGCTATCATGCCCCTTCTTAACCTTCTCTTCTGCAGACTAAACACACTCAGCATCCCTAAGGCGTTCTTCATAGGGCATGGCTTCCAGACCCTTCACCATTTTGGTCGCCCCCCTCTGGACACGTTCCAGCTTGTCAACATCCTTCTTGAATTGAGGTGACCAGAACTGGACACAGTATTCCAAATGAGGCCTAACCAGTGCAGAATAGAGTGGTACCATTACCTCCTTCAAACTAGACACCATACTCCTATTGATGCAACCAAGAATTGCGTTGGCTTTCTTGGCTGCTGTGTCACACTGCTGACTCATGTTCAGCTTGTGATCTACCAAGACTCCTAGATCCTTTTCACACATACTGCTATCCAGAATGAATATGGTTTAATTAATGCTTGAAGAACTGTATATTGAGGAGATTAAGGAGTATACTTTTATCTTTCTGGTCCACTATATTTGTTTCAAATCAGATTACTTCTTAATTTCTGCATCTTTGATTATAAATATAAACATCTGCAAAAACGAATCCTTGATAGTATCGGAACATACTCCAATTTGTCTAGAATTGTACTTTTATAATGCTGCTAAACCCTTTAGTCATTGGTGGTGTAATGTTTTGCTTCTCAGTGATGAACAATTTAGGGCTCAAATGTGAGCAGATCTCATGGAATATTTTAAAATGAATAAAAGCTCTGAGTTCATATGCTATTGAATTGGAAGCATGGTAAAGCCTACATTTGAGAGAGAATCATTGCTTATTCTTCTTATAAAAAAAATAAAAATTAAACAAAGAAATTATTGAACAAGCATCATTATATTTCAGTTTGCTCTTTCTCCATATGAACAATTTCATCAAGAATTACAAAAAGTTAAATATAAATTGAATAATCTCTCACGACAAATTGAACTTACTTTCATATGTCTACAGCAAGCATATTGGGAAAATGACTAATATCCCAACAAGATTCTGCCACATTGCCTTAAGCATCAACAACAATGCAATGTTATTTTAGCTATCAGAAATGAAAGCAATAATTTATATACATTGCCCACAGATATATATCTACAGGTTTTGAAGTCTTATTCAGATCTTTATAGCTTTGATAATGAAATTCACCAAAAGGATATTGAGACTTTCTTTTCTCATATTGACCTACCCTATTTTAACATACCTCAGCAACAATTAATTTTGGAACCTTTGCACTTAGAGGAAATTATCAATGTTAAGGCAAGCACTTGTTTGGTTGTTTGTTGTATTTCTAGGCTGCCTTTCTCCCAGAATTGGGACCCAAGGCTGCTTCCAACAATAGATACACATTAAATACATTAAAACATTCAAAACAGTTAAAAACATTAAACAGATATAAAATCATAAAATCATAAAAACACTTAAAAAGTATGAGAAATGGGAAGTCTCCTCGCCCTGATGAGTTTCCAACTGAGTGGTTCAATGCTTTCTGCAGTCTATTAGTATGAATGCTGCTGCAGCTTTACAAACATATCTTAAAGTTTTGCTTCCTTTCATCATAATTAGATGATGGCTGTCTTACCCTGATATCTAAACTAGGTAAAGGTCATACTTGCTGTGCTAACACTGGCCTATATCCATACCTAATGTTGATATCAGCATATTGACAACTATTTTAGCTAATAGACTGCAAAAAGGCATTTCAACTTTGGTAAGTCCTAACCAGATATGATTTATTAAAAACAGGCAGGGAGCCAATAATATTTGATTGATTGTGGATTTTATAGATTTAAGACTTGGCTAGAACTGAGCAATCAGCCATTATTTCTTTAGATGCTAAAAAGGCCTTTGATAAAACTTTCTGGCCATTTATTTTCATAGTATTGGCTAATTTTGGGTTTCCTAAAATATTTTTAAATGGATTTAAAAAATCATATTAAGCACCAAGAGCAAGGATGTTCATTTTCTCCTTTAATATTCAATTTGTTCTTGAAACCCTTAGCATGAATTGCTAAGCATGTATTAGACAAAATTCCAGGATGAATGGATTTGAGCATGTCAGTTTTTAATTTAAAAACATTCTTTTCGCAGATAAGCTTTTGTTCTTCATTTCAAAGACCCTACAGTCAACTGCTGTTTTGATACAGTTGTTTAATAATTTTGGTAAAATATCTTGGTATTCAGGTAACTCGCCCAAGTCAGAAGTACTACCATTTGGAGACAAGATAGATCTAACATAAGTGTAGTGGATTTTGATATTTCCCAAATTCTATTACCTATTTATGTATAATTATTCCTATGGACTTATCTCAGAGTATTGATCATAATAGGAGTAAGCTGATAAAAGATACTGCACAAGATTTAGAGAGAGAAGCAGGTGTAAAGATGAGTCTGTGGGATAAGGTAAACACAACTAAAATGAATGTTATACCTAGAATGGTTTATGCTATTTGTAGAATTCCTCTACTTATACCTTCCAAATATTTTCAAAAACTAAATGTTTTGATTAGGAGATCTTTTTGGCGGGGAGGGGCTTATTTTCTTCTAGAATTTCAATGAAGAGGATGCAAATTCCTATCAAAAACAGATGGTTCAGGCTTCTAGATCTGCTTGCATAAATTTGACATATCTTGTATTAATTTGTAGACCTGTCCACTTACAGTAAATAACCTACCATGATCACACTTTTGAGTTTCCATTTCTGGCACCTCTGTTCTAATGGACAGTACTTGATTCTCATTTTATTAAAGGAAGGGCAGTGTTTTGCCAACAATTTCAGCAGTTGGAACTGTGTGAAAAATACTGTCTCATCAATTGTGTTTTGACTTGTACACTCAATGCCAAATTGACTTTATGGGGAACCCAGATTTGAAAACTGGCAAGGAACCATATTTATGGAAGATATGAGCTGACAGTAGGATTGTTACCTTAAATCAGATACTTGGTGTAGATGATGAGTTGTTACCCTTTTCCGTTTTACAAGAGCAGTTTATCAGCTAAATGTCAATGTTTATAACTGAAACATTTGATACGATCCAGATGTGGCCCTGCAGGTTTAAGTGCATCTGAGCTTTCCTTCATGTTAGAGACATCAGTTGAAGCCAACCAAGGTTCCAAACCAATAATTAATAAATAAAAAAATCTGTTATCTATAAATAAATGTGACATGAGAGGTTTACAACAAGAATGGAACAGAGAATTGGAATATCCAGTTCTGAGTAATCAATGGCCGTTGGTTTTAACATCAATAACTAGTATGGCTATAGATCTCTGTCTATGTCTTATACAGGAGAAATTGTTCTTTCAGTATATTGGTTGCTGCAATATCTATTCAAGAAAATGCTTTCTAAATCAGCAAATTGTTGGCGATGTAATATAGCTAATGCTTCCTTAACACATATATTTTGGAGTGGTTTTGTTGTATCTACATTTTGGGAGGAAGTAATCAAAGGAGTAAATCTGGTTTTGGAAAGTTCTTTAATACTCAGAAATGTACATGTTCTTTTGAATTATTTACCTGTTTCTTGAAAATTAAGAAATGGCCAATGGAGGTGGATTTTTTGCACTCTTTTGACTGCTAAAACTCTGATACTTCATTTACTAGAAAGATCATCTTTTTCCATCCATAGATAGAAGGTCTAACAATGCTTGCAACATTTGAAAGAATGATGTATAGAGAAAATTTACAAATGGTCTTATATTTGGACATTTGGTCAGCTTTTATAGAAACCTACAGCTAATATGGCTATTTTCCCTCCTTTTGTTGTTTTTATGTTCCTGCTTTTTGTTTTATTGGAACATTATTGTATGTAATCAAGATCCCTTTTGAATATAAGTAATTTTTTTGAAAAAAAATATTTAGGTGTCTTCAGTGTTATACAGCAGGACTTTTACTTCCTTGCAACTGTTGCAAGGGTCAAGCACAGATCTAAATCCTTTGTTGGATTCAGTTTCTAGAAAGCTCTGTGGGAAGGCTTTGTGAGCAACTGATTAATGTTTCCCATGTCCCAAAGAACGTGGCAAAATATCCATAGACTTTCACATTTGCCCATTATATCATAAAATAAATAGATTTGCTGCCTGTGTTACTTGCAATTGATAAATAGGCTGAGGGGGTGGAGGTTATTAAAGAGGAGGATGTGTCAGTCTGTGCTTAATTTGGAATAAAGGATATTTGTTTAGGAAAGACTGAATACTCCTGTTGTAAATCTGACTTCTCACTATTCCTTTGATTTTACAGATATGCCAGAGCATAAAGTCTTCTGAAACTGGCCTACAGAAATCTATGCAGAGGGAGGTCAGCAAAAAGGCATTGGTTCAGTGTTTTCATTAGAACAGATTGAAAACACACAGGGTGAGATAAGAGAGATTCATATGCTCAGTAGATTTTAAACAAGCATATGAGTCATCAGCCAGCCATTGGTTAAGTAAGTATCTTTCGCTTTCCCAGCAAAATGATAAAACTTGGAGGTGGGGGTGGGAGGCTAGCTCTTGCCTTGGGAAGGTCACAATGTGTGAACTTAGAAAGTTCCCACTGAATGTAAGAAAACCAGACGGCCATTTGTTTGAACTCTCTGTTGGACCAGCTTAGTCTGTGGTGATGAAAATCTAACAGCTACTACTTGGTTACTTAAGAGGGGAAGGTTCTGTGGCACAGTTAAGTGATGTCCATGAGGTGATTTCTGGAAGATGCATCCTCAGGGTCAGTCAGTAACATGGAAATTGGATCTGGAGGAATGAAAGGTTAGCTTGTTGTTTGGATGCTTGAATGTTAAATATAGACTTGTGATCTGGACTAACGCGAATCAGATTATATCATAAATGGATGACACAACAGAAGCCAGCATTGCTTCTCTGACACAGCTAGATTACAAATAAGAGGCTGTTTATAGAGTGAAGATTGGAAAAGCTAAGTGGAGCTTGGAAAACTGATAAAATAATTAGAATGAGAGCATAATGCAAAATGGAATAGGAGTGCTGGCTGTGCTCTAGGATAGACAATTGTTTCTAAGTAAGTGGCCGTCAAGTGAAGAAATGGGTGGGGAATGGGGAACTGATATTCAAATTCTTCAGTGGTTTTCACTTACAGGTAGTATTTCCACAGAAGGGACAGACACTGTGAAGTAGTGGGTAAAGTATTGAATTGGATAGTATATAGACTAGTGATACCTGGGTTCAAAGTAGTTCACAAATATGAAACACACAGAATAACCTTGACTTTCTTATCTCCATCTCATAGATCTTTCCCATATGTTCTCTGTAACTCCCATTAACGCTGGCAATCTTTGCGGGCCTATACTCACTGTTTGCTACTTGCATGTTTCAAGACTTTCTTTTTCTTTGCTTTACCATTTCCATGCTCTTCTTGCGTCACTCTAGCCTGCAGCCATCTATTCTCTCACTCCTCTATTAGACAATTATTTAACTAAACACGAGTAATGTATAAGTAAAAACGAGTAATGTATAAGTAAAAATGTTTTTTTTTTCCCCAAACAAAAAAGACTAAGTTTATTTCTTTCTGACTAGACTTTGTTGGGATGGGTGGATGCAGAACTGGTTGGTATTCAGCTTCTGCCATGCTAAATGACTACTCTGCTTGAGAAAGCTAGCACTGCCTGTCACATTTCTCAACACCCTCATGCTTCAGTTTCTCATTCATCCCTTCAATTATGTCCAGATATTTGCAGCACACAAAAGTACACAACTCTAACTTCCTGAAATAATGGAAAAATAAAATGATAAAGAGAAAAGAGTTACAGCACAGCTTATTCTATCTTCTCTTTTGCTCTGACTGTGTACACTGGATTTTTCTTGGTTTACTTGAAATCCTACAATAGATGTGAAAGTGTACGGTTAAAAGAATACTAAATCTAGAGAGATCTAGTTCCAGTCTTCTTTCGGCAACAACACATTGTAACCTACCCCACTAGGTAGTGAAAATTTAATTTGTGTATAGATATGCTGCTGCACCATACTAAGCTCTTTGAGGGAGTATGGGATACAAACGTAATAATACAACTGTGTGTGTCTCTCATGCCAAGCATGCTGTGGTATTTAGTATGCTTAAGATGGAAATCTACAGGTATTAAGCAATTTCCCTCTAGTTGAGAGACAGACTAGAGGCAAATAAGGATAAGCAATAATAGCAGTTATTTCTATACCGCCTATCAACTAGTGTTATCTAAGCGGTTTACAATGTATTTTAGCTAATTGCCCCCAACAAGCTGGGTACTCATTTTACCGACCTGCGAAAGGATGGAAGGCTGAGTCAACCTTGGAGCCTGACAGGATCGAACTCACAACCTTGTGGTTGCAGTACTGGCATTTAACCACTGCGCCACCAGGGCTCCTGGAGAGAATCCAGGTGGGCATGGAAAATGCTACCATCACCTGCCACTTCCTCAGGCTTCTCAGTTCTGTCTGTATTTAGCTGCAGTTCTCACTGCAGCTGGAGATAGAGATAATTTTCCCCCAGCAGAAATACCTTGGTGTGAATTACCTATGTTGCAGTGCAAAATATTTTGGACTGGGTTAGTCTTGAATAGGCAATTAAGACATATACACTTTCCAAAAGAACTGCCCCTACTGAAGATGAAACCAGCTAGAACTGGTTTGTTGATATGGATCAACACACCTTCCTGTCTTTTTTGATATGTCTTGGAGCACAGCTAGGGGGACTGCCAGGATGAGCACTTGCACCTAACAATGATGGTTCTGTACCTATCAGAGGGAAGGATACCTATCAGGACCAGCTGATGTGCAAGGGGGGTGCTGTGACTTCCATAGGGAGCTGTTAGGGTTTCATAGGGCTGGTCATTATTAGAACAGAAAGCTGGACTAGATAGGGGATTGGACTGATGCAGCAGAACTCATCTTATGCCCTTAGCATGATGGATTTTTATATCATGAATAAAATAAGTAATGAAACTAAACTTTAAACAAAAAGGTGATTTCCTAGTTCCTTCAGAGATTAACAATAATATTCCAGTCCAAGGGATTTAAAAGGCTGTTCCTTAGAAAGAAATTTAACTTCTTGGAGCTGTTCCCGTTCACAGCATATTCTCGTGGCTTCATTATTAAGCTCTGGATGGACATTAGGAACACAATGTCATTTACTTTTTGTCTTTGAAACAAATGTGACTCATAAGGAGGGAGAAACATAAAACAAGTTCTTCTCTTCTATTTCCCTGCTCTCCTTTTTTGAAGGTCTGATCAGGTAATCCCCGAAGAAGAAGAAGAAGATCCTTCAGAATCACAGAATGACATTTGGAGGATACTCTTGAGCGGAAAATGATTTCAAGCATTAATATAGGCTTTTCCTAAAGCGCCTGCCAGCTTTTTCTTCTGACAGTACCATACATGCTGTCTCTGTGATTTTATTTGTTTTATAACATTGTAATCCAGTGGAGCTGCAGTGATAGAAATTTCCAAATATACATAAGCATTGGCGAAATCCAGAAGCATCTGATCCAAGAAGAAAATTGCCCACATCCCTGTTTTGAGAATGTATTCATAAATAATTTTTAAAGAAGCTATAATGGATTTCCTGCTTCCCTTTCAAATTTTGAGTCTTCTTGGCACCAATACATCAATGACCGCTATACAACCCCCCCTTAGACTTCCAGGTCTTTGCTGTGAGGGTTAGCAAAGTACATTTTTCATCAACATGGGAGTAAAATTATTCCTTTCTAGTGAACTCTGTTAAAAAAAGAAATGAGCTTAAACAGGAACATGTCAGAGCAGAATAGCTGGAAATATTAACAGATTTTCTGTAGGGAAGATTTTCCTTGACAGCTCCATCTTCCTTTGGATCTCCTGAGGGGATAGATACAAAGCCCCCCAACCTCTGTACTTTCCAACATTCCACAGGTGAAAACAAGGCCAATCAACATTAGAGTTTGGTCAAGATGGCAAAAATAATTAATGAAGGAGAGCACACAATCTAAGAGAGGGTGCAGCAGTTTGTTTTTGCCTGAGGTTATTGGGAAGGGCAAGATTCCACACCTATGCTTCTTTGCTCCCCTACTGAGTTAATTCAGTGCACATTACATTTGCACTTTGAATTCAGTCTTCAGCAATGGAAGTGAGCTGAGGGAGAAAGTGGGGGGAGGAGAGTGAACTGGGACATTTTAAAAGCAGCCAAAGAAGTGGGATGACAGAGGCATAATTTGAGCTGTTCCTCTGCCATCAGGACAGTTAGTGTCCACACACACACACACAACTGTCCCCCTACTACCAATAAAAGAACAAATTGCTTTGGGGGAAAAGACAGAGGAAGAAGACAGTGGGAGCTCCACTGCAGAAAGCAGCAGCTTGGACATCAAAGGTAGGGAAGGAAGGAGAAATTTTGCAAAAGTTTGTAGCTACTGTTGGTTAAAGGAGTGCTCTGTGTGCATTTATCCTGTAAAGATCTGCACTGTTTCCCAGGCTGTTGAACATGTTTATGGTCCAAAAGAGACTGCCACCTGGAAGTCTGGAGTGTAGTGTCACCAATATGCAGACCCCTCAGCTTCTTCTCCTCATTCCTTCTCAATGAGGACTGGTTGCACAAGTGTTGGATGAGTGTCTGCACTCAAGTAGTGACAGACTGGACGAAGACCAGTAAACTGAAGCTGAATCTTGAGAAGATGGAAGTTCAGTCAGTCACTGCTTCTCAACTCCAGGGGTTAGATAGGCAGCCTACTCTGGATGAGGAAGTACTCCTGCTGAGGGGCCTGTGCATAGTTTGAGGGTGCGCCTTAATTTCACCGGGCCCAAGTGGTATCTATGCCCATATTCAATTTGTCTACCAGCTGCAGTTATTCCTAGATCGGAATAACTTGTCTTCAGTGACTTGTCTGGGATAGTTTACCACAATGTGTTGTATATGGGGCTAGCCTTGAAAATGTTTAAGAAGCTGCAGTTGTTATGGAAGGCAATCACTGGCTGCTTGCAGGAGCAGCAAGAAATGATCTTATCACCCCAATCTAGAAAGCACTGCACTGGCTTCCAAGCCCAAATTAAGATTTTACTGCTGACATATAAAGTCATAAATGACTTCCTCACCCGCTTACCAATCATCCAACACTGAATGTTCAGTACAGAATGTCTGGCTTATCATTTAGGTCAGAGAGAGTTCCTGTCAGCTCTGGATCTCTGAGGTGGCACACGCACTTTTTTCAGGTTTTTAAAAAGCGCACGCAACTACCAGTTGGAGGCATCTCTGAATGGATTGAGGTGTGGAACTGCAAAATTATATACGACCCAGCGCACTCCATGGTGTAGACGACCTCCGTTAGAGGTCGCACTGCCCCGTTTTAATTACCCTGTATGGAAAGGGCCACAGTATATTCTCAAGTCCCTCTTCCCACTCCCACTCCCTGAATGTGGGAATGATGTGCTAGGTGTTACTGCAGTTCCTGAGCCGCACTTGGGGTGACATTAGATATCACTTTGATATCAATAATTCGCCCTTCCTTACCCATTCCTTCCCACATGCTTGCAAGGCCCCCGGACAAGCATGCAAACAGGCTCGGTTGCTAATCGCTGGAATATTCAAAACAAATACAGGCTGGCCAGAAATAGCCAAACTGCCTCTTCAGGAGACCTCACAGCAAGTAACCTCATCAGGTATGCATGCTACTTACAAAGAACTCCCTGCCCCGAGGACGCAGCTTGATTAGAAGAATCTTCATCTGTCAAGCACTCTGCGTTTGCATACTGCCTACTGCATTGTCAATTCGGACCTAACTCAATCATGCTAAATTCTGACTTTTCGGAGGCTTTGTCTTCAGCCCGAAACTCATTGTTTTCCCCAAGTATGGACTAGCCTGTGGATACATTGTCCCCTATAAAAACCCCTGACTTTGTGAGCTTCCTTGGATTGCTCCCGACTTCCATCCAGCCTTGCTGCCGCTTTGCTTGGCGAGCCTTCCCCTCAGTCCCACATACTGAGACTCCATATCTCTGAACTTCTGCTGCAGACTACCCGGGCTTCAGGACAGGTGTAGTATTACCCCAAACCAACAATTCCTCTAAAAATCCCTCTATCCCACTCCAACCTTTATTTCTTTAGTTCTCTGCCTGAGTGTGTTGCATACACTGTTTGATTGTATTTTAATAAAAACCACAATTATTATTTCAATTCTGTTTGCTCCTTGACTTGGCCTGACCTCGTAGACATTGAGTGAAAGATCTCGCTCCGTTGCCCTGCCTCTCTTATTGCTAGCTTGTGGTCTTGGCTAATTTCCCCAACTTGTATTGAGAGGGCATTTAGGTGTCCCTCCTGGGACCCCCAGAAAACAGGGTAACATAGGCATCGACCTCATGGAATCTTCAACCACCATTTTGAGGTGAGGCACCCAACTCCCCCACCTGGCTGATGAGCTGCCACTTATTCCAGGGCAGGAGTGGACACAATATAGAAAGAGTAGCGGCCACTTTCTCCTCATACCCCCGCATGACTGGTTGCACCATTGCTTTTAAACATAGGCCATTTCCACATGAGAGGGGAAGGGCAGTTCACTGCATGTCAAGAACGGTGTTTTTAATACTCTGATTCAGAAACTGTGCTGTCTGCACCCCCTCATTTACACTGTACTACCGTGGAGAACAGCGGTTGCTGCATCCGTAACAGCGAGTCCCTGGTCACTCCCATTCCTCTCCCTCAGTCTGCTCCACCAATGCTGATTGGTCTGTTTTAAAATTAAAACACACACATTTTAAACACATTTATATGTTGCTATATTTGTGTGTAGGTATGTATGTTTGTTGATACGTGGAAAAAAAACATGTCTTAACAGTCCATTACCAGATCCACTCTCTTCCTGCTGTCTGTTTAAAGCATGAAGACAATAATGACGGCAGCCTATCCTTTGATGGACGGAGAGAGATAGAGATGGAAATGACAGAAGAGACAGCCTGGGAACACCCATAGCTGGCCACTTCGGTGCTGTGAATTGATGCAATGCTTCTGCATGTAGGCAAAAAACGAAGCAGAACTGGTTTGAGGATTTACATTGGAGTTCTTCTGGTTTTCTGATACAGCACAGTGAACTGGTCTAAGAGCTGAAAATGTGCAGAACCACGAGGAAAACTACGACGCTAGAGTGCTACAACGTGCAGACTGGAGGGTAAGAATTCAGCGCTACCACCATTTTGGATGGTTTAGGGGCATTTGTTTCATGTTTTTTTCCTGCGGGGGACATATTTGAGTGGATTGGGTCATCTGGGGGATGAAAGAAATAAATTACATTTTTTTTGGCTGGGTTCAGATGCTTTGGCTAGGGGCTTCAAGTGCTCTTTCTAGGAGATCTAAGGGCTGCAAATACCCTACAGGTTGTACTTTGCCCACCCCTGACAAGTCTTTTCAGTTCCATATTGCTTGCCACTTTCTAGCTTCTAAGTGTGGTTGGCCATGGTGATAAACAGGATCCTGCCCTAGGGTAAAAGATTTTGCACACCAATCTGGGGGTGAACCCAAAGGTGAACAAAGTGGGATCATCCTCTGAGTACAGATGCATAGAATTAAGTTATAAATTGACTTCTGGTCAGATTCAGAGACTTATTTGGACGTTAGAGAATCTTCACAGCTCCTCCATAGAGGAGTATGGCAGCAAGGAGTGGGGCTTCCCTGAACAGTCTTTTCCCTGATGCCTGATGTGCCAAGTTGTCCTCCCTCCAGCTCCTCTACATACAGCATGAATGTCTGTAAGGAAGGGGCTCCCTGTGTGCAGCTGAATAGAGCCCTTATAGTCTGTGTTCTTAACACCAGCAGCACTGAGAAGTTCTGTGTATTTTTATGGTTGGGTGGGTTCTACCACAAAAGGGTCAAAAATGATATGGAAACACCCAGAACTGCACAGAAAGAAATCTAAAGAGAAATAGCTGCCTAGGAGAGAGTCTTCCAACCCACTTTTCTATAATACATTGCTTTTTGCCTAGAATTGTGTTGGAATGTGGAAAGCTTATTTTTCTTTTGCCTTCCCCCTCATAAATTTGGTGCATGATTATATCTTTCCCAATGGTCTGAGAGGTGTGCTGTGTCTGTGTGACTCTATGAATAAAACACAAGCCCTCCTTAGTTTTCCCTTTCCCATGTCTCTTACAAAACAGTGGTGTAAGGGAATGTAAAGGTTCATCTGAAACATCTGGAATTTGCTCAGGAAGAAGCTCAACGACACTTAAATTAAGAGAAAAGAGCCTCAGAGAAGGCAATGACAAACCTCCTCTGAATAAATGTTGCCAAGAAGACCCTAAGATAGGGTTGTCATACTGGACATGCATAGACATATGTGTATGTGTGTGCATACCACACACACATACACGATATAACCACATCTAGATGAATACAGCTCTGTCTTCTGATAACTTCTAAATTCTCTGTCTTCTCCTCAGGAATACATCTTCTTCAGGTTCCTTCATAAAAGTTTGACTTGTCTTGGGAAACTAATAAAGGGATGTTGACGTCAAAATGAAAAATAAAAGGCAGATGTTTCTGGTTAGATGCTTTACCCTTGGCCATTTTTCCTTCTTTGTAGACAGAGTAAATAATTACTAAATAGGGAATGTTAACTTGTTAATTGTTGTTTCCACAATTCTCCCTGTCAAAGGCTTTATAACATAGTCTTTCTTCCACAATGCATGCATTATTACATTTATTCTTTTGCATTCTGCTAATGAAACTTCATTTGTATAGATCTGCCACACAGATGGTATCACTCAATGACTAGCTGGGTTAGAAAGATCAATCAGTTTTTAAATACAACTAAGATGAAACAATATATTAGTCAGTTTGTGTTGAACGTATGTCAAAGAATTCCTCATTATACAAATGGTGATTATCAAATTACTGCTCATCCACATCACCTACCGATGTACTATTAATGTGGCTCTATGTAATCATTTACCCAATTTGTCTAAATTTATCTTATAGTTATATTGAACTATTTGGATAAATGACATTGTATTGTCTATTGAAAAGCTGAGGGAAGGGCAGTTAGCAGAACTGATGCCAGGAAATGCTGATAAGGTGTTTAATGGTGGCAAATGCTGGAGCTACAACTTAACATATTTTCAAGCTGCATGATTTTGCATGATAATCCATACAGATCCACACCTCTGATCTTTTACATTTTTTTCCACTTATATAACTCACAAATTCTTTGCTCATCCCTGAATTACTTCTTTAAGACTGTTACTCATTTCACTGTTTGAGCACTCACATACGGTTAGCAGTATTTTCTCTCTGTTAAATCAGTTATAACTTGTTTCTGTATGATTACTTCTATATAACCATTGTTATCAGTCTGAAACCTGAATCGCTCACTCCAGCAGCATGAAGAATTTATTCAAGGCCAACCCCAAATTTGAGGGAATCCACAGAAGTTTGTGCTCTGGTGGGTTCTCTTGCATCTGTGGGGGATGACCGTGGGCCTGCAGCCAATAATGGATAGCTGTCAAATGCCATTTAAAATTTCCCACAAAGTCCTTGATGCAGCAATGCTCCAAGACATTGTGGGAAATGTAAATTGTGGTTCACATTAGAAACCTCCATTTTAAATTTCCACTAATGGAGTCATGTTGTATCAGAAGCCTTGTACCAATTTTAAAATGACAGTTTGACTCAGTACAAGGCCTACCTAAGGAAAGGCATCTATGCCAGCATACACTGAAGTGGGGTGCTTGGACCTTAGGGCTGCCTATCTAGTCTAACATTCTGTTTGCATGGTCATTAAGGATGGGAAATGTGAGAGATAGTGCTGGATCGCTCGTGCAAAATAATCAAATTGATCAGGTAGGAGCTCAACAATAACCAGTCCCATCCTACCCTGCCTGCACTGGGTCTAGTGGAGAAAGAAACAGGCTTAGTCTTCTTTGTAAAACATACCAAAACAGCATTACTTATATACTGCTTGTGCCTAATCAAACACAGGATCTTATGGAGGAGCAAGAGGGAATAGAAAATGGCAGCAAGTTAGAGTGATCCAGGAAGAGAAAGGATGTAGGAGTAAACTCTAGCAAACAAGAAAACTTTGTATATATATTTTGTATCCAAACTCCTACACAGTAACAAGCAAACTAGTAATTGAGGAATATAGGAATAGAATGCTTACTAAGCCAGACATTGGGAAGCTTGCCAAAAGAACATGAATGCAACAGCAGCTTCCATATCATGTTCCCAACCAAGGCTACCTTGAGTCTTGGTCTGGAGGAAAAAGCAAGGCTTAAATTAAGGTGAGGAGAATATACTCTCCATCATTTCACAGATGAAAATCAGGACACATGTAGCCAAACAACATCAGATTGTGGTGAAGATTGCAAAAGTTATTAATGATGAAAAACAACCAAGATAGGACAGGTTGCCAGGGTTTCCTTTTGCCTGAGCTCACTGGAAAAAGGCAAGATTCCATCCCATTTTCTCTTCTACACCAGCTGAATTAATTGAGTACAAACTCAGTTTGCATCAATTGAAATAAGCTAAGGACAAAGAGGGAAAGGTGGGAGTAGGAGAAAGAAACTGGAACATTTTAAGAGCAGCTGAAAAAGTGGGACAACAGATGTTTAAATGGGACTTTCCTTGTGAAATTGGAACAATTGGAGGCATGGGAGAGGGAGGAGAAGGAGGAGGATGTACTGTTTTTTTAACTTGAGGTGATAATATAGCTACCCTGATGGCCCTAACTTCTCCTAATGTATCTGTTCTCCTTTTAAACGACAACCACCACTACACTACTACACACTGTGTACACGAGGTCAGATCAAGGGCTCCAAGTGGCCTCCAGAGTACAGGCTGCCCAGCCCCGCACTAGGGTGTATGCACATAGTACATATTGCCCAAATTGTGCACTGTATCCCAGTCACCTCAGGAAAGTGCTGACGAGTTCACACCTCTTTATCCATCTTCCAATGTGAATACTACACCTTTCTGTTTGAAGCCAAGCCTTTCCTCCTCACAGGCTTTTTCCAATGTATTGCCCGTCTCATCTGCAACTCCATCTCTGAACTTCACTGCTATTGTTCCTGCTAAAGAGGAATTGCAGTTAAGAGATCGTTGCTTTCAACAAGGAGTTTCAGATGAGACAGACAATATGTTGTGAAGGGCCAGGACACTTCATTAGCAAGAACAATAGCAATAATAATCTTAAAAATGCTTAGGCCTTATGTCACATTCTTCCATTGGAAGAGCCCCCAAATGCTATTTGCAAATGCTGTGAAGTGGCAGAGTGGCCTTTACTGTATCGCTCTTGAGTTTTTATTCTTTTTTTTCCTCTACTCTTTTTCTAATATCACTTTTTTTTTTCCATCTCAGCAAGTTTTATTCCCTGCTGGCTGCTTTTGGCCTGCTATTATATTGCATCAATAACATGTCCGTATGACACTGTAGTATCTTTTTACAGCATAATTGCATGTACATGTTTTCATTTGTAGCCTAAAGCTTCATTGAAGGGTGTATGGTATGAACGAGTGCTCCACCAGACATGGAGCAAAGTAATCAATAATTCCAGACAAATCTGTTTTTTATAGTTCTTCTATAATAAAATGATATAAAGTTACAGTGTATATGGAGACATATTAATGGGACTTTCCATATGCAGTGTAGCTTTTAGGGCTCTTAAACCTTCAAGTTAATAATTCCTAAGCATCCCACTGTGAGTTCTAATACACTTTGAAAGGCATATACGGCTAAATGAATGCTTTAATAATAATATATTGCATTTCACACAGTTAAAGAAGCTACAGTCAAATGTAACCTGGCTTGTATAATAAATAGTGTTTGTTACCCAATAAATCAGAAAATTGGTAAAATGAATAGTAAAGGACAGAGTCCAATGGACCATAACTGGAGCTCCTGCCTCCGGCCCCTGTATATGCCCAGGTTTGGGAGCCTTGCCCTTTCTGTCACAGCCTTGTGTCTTCTTTTCCCTTTCCATGACAGACAGGAAAGAAAAGAGATTCTCCGGAAAGTTTTTAATGTGCCACTTAATGGGTTTCCCTGGGTGTACTCCAGTATTGGCAAGTTTCTCCCTGCTGGGTGCTAGTAGGCAGTTGTCTCTGACAACAGTGCACTGGTTTATACACTTTTTCTCATGATGCCTCAATAGAATGCCATTCAAAGCATTATAGACAATTTTTTCAAGGTAGGTTTGCTGTTGTTGTGTGCCTTCAAGTCATTTCTGACTTATGGCGACCCTAAGGCAAACCTATCGCAAGGTTTTCTTGGCAAGATTTCTTCAGAGGGGGGTTGCCTTTGCCTTCTTTTGTGGCTGAGAGAAAGTGATTTACCCAGGGTCACCTAGTAGGTTTCCATGGTTGAGTGGAGTTTTGAAACCTGGTCTTCACAGTCATAATCCAAAGTTCCGCACCACACCGGCTTTCTTCAAGGTAGGCTACTGGGTAAAATTTGAGGCAGAGAGTGATGAGATCCAACCTCAAGCATGTGCAGCACTCCTAGGCCCTCACCAACTACTCCAGGAGCTATTGTCAGGAAGATGAGACAAAACTGGGAAAAGGGAGCATAACTGGTAGGAGGTTGCTTCAAATGTCCCATGAGCTAGACCACAACTCCATATATCTGAATCACATTGGAGACCCTCTCTCTTTCTTGCTTCTTCAGTTGTCTGAAATGAAATATGTTGTTGCTATTGCATTCAATTAGCTATGTATACCTTTAAAAGTGTAGCAGAACTCCCTTCTCCTCTCTCTTTCTCTGTCTCTCTTTCTCCAGCATGTCACCTGGGAGCTCACCCTGGTCTGCATATAGAAGCTCTAGCTATGGTCCATTGTATCCTATCTTTGTTCTTGTGTTTTTGCTGCAGCACACTAACATGGATGCCCCCACCCCCTTTGCAATGCAGAAGTAAGATTCAACTGCCAGTCCATACAAGAACTAGGGAAGAGGTGCTACTTTGTCCTTCAACTCAAGCAGTAAAAGAGATGCAGCTCTGGCTAAGAGATCACATCTCTATAAGATTCTTGCTACTGCTACTGGTACTCTATTGAGCCTGCATGGCAATGAGATCTGCCTCTCCACTTCTCTATTTTATCTGCCCTGGAGAACAGTGATTTTATTTGTTTATTACTTCATGTATAGAGCATTTTCAAAGCACTGTTTCTTTTCCAAGCTGGTATAGAACAGATAATAAAACCATAAGAATAATCAGCATACTACATGACACTGATAAAATCATATCATAACCCCTCAACGAGTGAGCTAGAGCAAGTAACACATCAGCAGCAATTACTAAAAGCTATAGTAATTACAAACAGACTGAAAGAGAAAAATGTTTTAAGTCTCTCTGCCAAACTTCCAAAGATATGACTACTCATATTTTCTGGAGGAGAGAATTTCATAGATGATAGACCATCACCATGTTGGCTAGGGATGATGGGAGCTGTAGTTCAGTACACAAGGACATAAGACTAGGTAAATTTGGTTTATATACATAATTGCTTTTTAAAATCCATGACAATCACACCAGAAATTGAGCAGGTGACAATAGAGTTTTCACTCTTTAGAATACTCATCCATGCGTAAGGAATACTAATTCAGTTCTGGCATTTGGTTCAATGAACTCTTCCAACTTCCATAGCACTAGATTTTACTAAGCACTTGGACAAAGCATAGCTTTTATATTCTGTAGGTCAAAAACCACCAGGAAAATGGAAGATCTGTTACAAGATCTTACAAATTTTGAAAGCACCTCTGTGAACTGCTTTTAAAATAAAATCTCTGTGATTGGTCTCTCATTCCAATCATGGCAGCGTAAAGGAGGTGTGTGTGTGTGTGTGTGTGGTGTATTAATCATTTCCCTCTCAAAGCCATTGTCTCAATATAAGCTGAATCAAGCCTCTTTTTCAAAACTGCTATTCATCCTACTGAAAAAATAATATATGCATCCCTGGAGGGATTGTATCAGTTTGGAGTTGTAGAAGGATTTAGATTGGAAAGTGGGAAGCCTGGATTAGATCTATTCTTGCTCCTCCAAAAGAAATTTGGAAAATGAATTCAGAGATCTGCACCACATCTTTTTGGGCCCAAAATGTAGGTAGTTTCTTATATACCTCTCTTTCCCTTCCTGAACAGAGGTTGATATCTCTTCCCTGAAGGTTGCAGGTTGTTCAAAATGCTTAAGAAAGTAGGACTACTTTGATTGATTGGTGATGGTGGTGGTTTTGAACACAAAGATGAGATGAGCTTGAACTCTTAACACAGGAAAGCAAATATGATATAATAAGCATCACTGAAACCTCACAGGATGAATCCCATAATTGGAATGTAGTAATAAAGATGTATAACCTATTTCAGACAAATAGGCCAAACAGGAAAAGAGGAGGAGTAGCATTACATGCCAAGGATATTAACACCTTTGAAGAGATCCATGACTTAAATCCTGTATGCCAGGTCAAGAGTGTCTGGGTGAAAATCAAGGGTGGGAGAAACAACACTGATGTCACTGTGGGGGTCTATTACAGAACCCTTAAGCCACACTGAGGACTTAGAGGATGCCTTCCTTGAACAGATGACCAAACATATAAAAAGGAGACATAGAGCAATGGGAGATTTCAACTACTCTGATATTTGTTGGAAGTTAGACTCTGCAAAGAATATAAAGTCCAATGGATTCCTTACTTGCCTTGCATACAGTTTCATTGTCTAGAAGGTGGTAGAAGCAACAACAAGAACAGCTATTTTAACTCTGATCCTAAACAACAATAATGACCTGGTTAATGGAGTGGTGGTGATGTGTGGAAGTGATCATGTTATCCTGGAGTCAGTTATACAGGGGAAAGGGGAAGCCAAGCGTAGACAGACACACATTCTAGACTTTAAGAAAGTTAATTTAGTAAACTTAGGGAAAAACTGGGTGTGATCTTGTAATCAGGTGTACTAAAAGACAAAAGTGTACATAATGTGTATTAAAAGTGAGATATTGAAGGCACAATTTCTAACAGTTCCAGTGAGGGGGAAAAATGGGAGGTGTCTTATGAAATCAGGATGGATATCTAAAGAACTTTCATCTGATCTAAGATTTAAAAGGGACAAGGGGGAAACTGTCAAACCAATAGCCAGCATGTGGAGAGAGAAAGTCAGAAAAGCTGAAGTGCAGGATGAGCTCAGGCTTGCTAGACAGGTTATAAGCAATAGAAAGGGCTTTTTTGATTATGTCCATAGCAAAAGAAGAACAAGGAAATGGTAGGGCCAGGACGTGGAGATAATGGTGAAATGCTAACAGGGGACATAAAAAAGCCAAAGCTACTCAACATCTTCTTTGCTTTAGTCTTCTCCCAAATGGAAAACAAAGTTCAATCTGGGGAAAATGGAGCAGATGATGCAGCAGGGGAAAGGCAGCACAGAGTTGGTAAAAAGGTAGTACCAGAATACCTGACTACTCTAAATGAATTCAGATTACCAGGGCCAGATGCCCTACATCCAACAGTATTAAAAGAACTGGCAGAAGTAATCTCAGAAACACTGGCAATAATGTTTGAGTATTCTTAGAGAACAGGTGAAGTCTCAGCAGACTGGAGGAGAGCAACTGTTGTCCCTATCTTCAAAAAGTGAAAAAAGAGGACCCAAACAATTATTGTCTAGTCAGCCTGCCATCAATACCAGGAAAGATTGTAGAGTAGATTACTAAATGGACAGTCTGTAAAGACTTAGAAAAGAATGCCATGATCTCTAAAAGTCAACATGAGTTTCTCAAAAACATTTCTTGTCAGACTAATCTTTTATCTTTTTTAGATAGAGGTATAAGCTTTGTAGATGAAAGGAATGTGGGGGAGGTAGCACATTTTGATTTCAGTAAGGCTTTGGACAAGGTCCCACATCATATTCTTGTAAAGAAGCTAGTAAAATATGGGCTAGACAGTGCTATAGTTAGGTGGATTTGTAATTGGTTGATTGAACCCAAAGAGATTGGTCACGAATGGTTCTTCTTCACCCTGGAGAGAAGTGACTAGTGGGGTGCCTTAGGGTTCTGCCCTGGATCCAGTGCCATTCAACATATTTTATCAATGACTTGGATGATGAACGTTCTTATCAAAGTTGCAGACGACAAAGTTTCAGCAAATACCCCAGAGGACAGGATCAGAATTCAAAATGACTTTGATGAATTTCGACAAGAAGAAATATAAGATACTACACTTAGGCAGAAGAAATGAAATGCACAGATATAGGATGGATGAAACCTGGGTTGAACACAATACATGTGAAAGGGATCTAGGAGACCAGAAGCTGAGCATGAGTCAACAGTGTGATGCAGCAGCTAAAAAAGCCAATGTGATTCTAGACTGCATCAACAGTAAGCATCTGGGTCAAAGGAAGTAACAGTACCACTCTATTCTGCTTTGGTCAGACACCAACTGGAGTACTGTGTCCAGTTCTAGGCACCACAATTTCTGACCTTGAGACAGTATTTTCTTTTAAATTATTATTTTGTTAGAAAATTCAACCTACTGGTCTAAAAATGCAACTAGAACTGTTAGCAGATTCAGGTTATTTGTTATGTGCAGTAAGTTGCAGACAGAGGAGACATCAACATTAAATGACCATATGGAGCAATTGGTCAGTATCCTGATTATCACAGCCTTCTGCATATTGAGGAGCTCTTATCAATTTGTTGTCATCTTTTGATCTCTAATTTCATGCTTGAATCTTCTAGTCTGTTGGAGGGCTTAGGACAACAAAGGGGTTGTGAATCCTCTGAAGCCATTGGCTTAGCTGCTCTGATGTCACAAGGACCAAGGGGCCAAGTCAGGCATTAGAGAAACAAATGAATACTAAAAGAAGCCTGGGGAAAACACACAATCTAAACTGAATTATTCATTAGCACCCTTTGAAATATTAACTGATGTATGCATATTTTGCCTATGCATACCAAGAACTTTGGAACAATGTTTTTGCAAAGGGAAAACAGTCGAGTAATTTGGGAGTGTTGTGATTTAGATAGCTGTGGCAGATCCAGTCACTCAACAAAATAGAAATGGAGAAGGCATTAATTCCATATGACTTTACTGCAAACAATATGATGCATTTCTATTGTAAAAGATAGTTTATATTGTGAAAACAACCAGGGATGCTCTGCTCATGACATATTATTTTATAGTATGTATTAGAATTCTATGCCTTAAAACATTTTTTAAAATAGTTATTAGTATTTATCATTGTAAGACATATTTGATGAATGATAGGTCGAAAGAGTGCATTCCTGTATGGAGGAAATAGACGTATTCTGCACTGTAACATATAAAGCTATCATCAGAGGGGAGGAAGAATTCTTGCCAACAGAGGACAGTGTAATGGCCCTTGACTGGAATTACAGAATCATAGACCATTTCCGCACGAGGCGAGGGAATCGCTCCGTGCCGTTACTCACCGGATCTTCTGGCTCCTCGGTCTGGTCCAGGGTGAATCGGAGCAGTGCGAAGTCTTAGATCCGCACTGCTCTGGCTTCCAAAATGGCAGCATCCGGTTGGTCATGGGTCCTGACCAACCACTGAAGCTCACCACGCCTAAAGCCCGCCCTCCGCTGATCGCAGGCTTGCATTGGTGCAAGCCTGCGAATCTGCACAAGGGAGCAGGTACGCAACGGGGCACTCTGGAAAAATAAGAAACCTCTTTTTTCCGGTCTTTAAAAAGTACACTGGAGGACCAGTTGAGGGTGTTTCGGAGTGGACTGAGGTGCGGATCTCCTGTAAGCAGTCCAAATCTAGTCCGCTCCAAGGTGCAGATGACCTCCGTAGAGGACGCACTGCGCCGTTTTAATTCCCCCGTACGGAAAAGGCCATAGTAGTGGAAGGGATCACAGTGGCCTTCTGGTCGAATCCCCTGTCAAGCAGGAATCCACAGCTAAACTGCTCTTGTAAGATGGTCAGCCATCTCTGTTTGAAGACCTCCAAAGAAGTAGAGTCTATCACCCCTGAAACAATATATTCCAACAGCTTTTACCATCAGGAAGTTCTTTTCCATGTTAATGTGAAATCTCTTTTCTTATAGTTTCAGTACCGTGGTCCATGTTTTAATTTCTGATGCAGCAGAAAACAGGCTTGGTTTGGCTTCTATGGCTTCTTTCACATATTGAGAGATGGTTATCATGTTACCTTTCAATTTTCTCTTCTCCAAGATACACATACTCAGCTTCCTGAGTTATTCCTCATTGGGTTTGGTTTCCAAACCTTTTACCATCTTATTTACCAACTTCTGGACACATTCCAACTCATGTCCAGAAATGGACACAGTACAGTAGCCCCACCACATTTCTGAGGATTAGACGTACAGAACTCTCATGAAAGTGGAAAAATTGTACTCCCGTGATTCCCCTCCAGAGCTCCCCCCTCCCATTCCTTAGCCTCTGGCCCCAGTGCTGAAGGTCAGGGGAGAAAAAAGACACAGTAAAGGGCTTACTGGTACTTTCCCCTCAAAGAGAGAAGAGCACAGTTCTTTCCTTCTAGTGATTTCTGGTGAAAAGGGAGAGGTAGGAGCAAAGACAGCACCTGACCAAACAGCAGCCAATACACAGCAAAAAGTGCAGCCACATGGCAGACAGAACATGCTTCCAGCAGTGGGAAGGGGCTTTACTCACCCCTCCAAAAAAGAAAAAAAATCAGTTTTAAACACAAGCCTGGCAAGCCTGGGGTGAGGAGTGCAAGGAATGGGAGGAGGAAAATGGGGGATGGGATTCAAGCACTTGCCTCACAAATAGTCAAATTCACAAAAGTCAGCCCCTTGACTGTAGCGAGAGGACTGTATTCCAGGTAAGGCCTGACCAAAGTAAAATAGAATAGTATTATTGCTTCCTTTGAGCTGAATGTTATACTCCTGTTGATGCAGTCTAGAATTGCCTTGGGGTTTTTTGACCACCACATCTCACTGTTGACTCATGTTTAGCTTGTGATCTGCTAAGACCCCTAGATCCTTTTCATATGTACTACTGTCAAGCCAGGGGGTCACCCATCCTATATTTGGGCATTTTATTTTTCCTGCTTAGTTGTAGTATTTTACATTTATCCCTCTTGAAATTCATTGTGTTAGTCTTGGCCCAGCCATCCAAGCTGTACATGTATAGCCTGTCTCTGCAGAGGTATTTTAAAATGTAAAATTAGAATTCCAATAGCACAAAGGTGGGGAAATGGTATGTAGAAATGTCAGAGAAATGCTGGGGGTTTCAGGAAACCCCATAGTCTGGAATTGCAGTCTCCACTCTTACATTTGGTCTCCCACAGACTAGAGTCCTCCTGACTGAAGTTCTGCTAGAGGATAGTGTGAATGTCATCACTTCTACAGACCTCACAAGTTATGTTGTAAAGTGACACTTTCACAAAGTGTTTCATAAGTTGTGTGCTGCTTCCATTTGGGCTCTTACACACATTTGCTTTCTCTTTCTTTCTTTCTTTCCATTTTTTAATCTAGGCAGTCATATGTTGTTAGTCTCTTGGTTTCAAAAACAGCAGGCTGACTCCAGAAGGAGGGAGGGAAGGGAGATGATTTAGCCCAAAGGGTGGTGGATTTGTTAACCCTTTAAGAACCAAGAGATGAAGAAGTGTTCTTAAGACTGCAACCAGCTGGATGCTCTTTCCAGAAATAGATGCTTTGTTCACTTTGCTGCATTCAAGCACTAGGCAACACATGAACTGTGGATGCATCTGAAACTGCTTCACTAAGAATTGAGAGGAAGACTGGAATGTGTACCTATTATGTATACAACATAGACAGGATAACAATCTCTGTACAACCATGGAAAACAAAGAAATACAAGACTGTGAGACATTGAGAGGCACAAAGCCATCTAATAGACTTCATAGTTTTTTCCCCATAATGGAATGAACTACAGTTTAATTATTGTACAATGTTAGAATCCAGCTTTCTAACCAACACTTCTTCATCTATGACATGTGACCTGCATGGTGCATTCCTGAAACCATTTACTCTGAAGTTCTTCTTCTGAAGTCAGTGGAAGTTTCCCAGACATTTTTAGCAAGAAAAAAAGGGATCTTTAATATTTCAGAACTGACCTGAGTATTCTTTGCCAAGGAAAACATTATCATATTCATAGGGTTGCTATAAGTGGATAGGCCAGTTGAAGGAACATACACATACACAATGTGATTAAACTGGAGCTGAATGCGTTCCAGACTTGCTGTTTCTGCAATGTCACTAGCCACCATACGTATTAAATGTGCAGACTGAAAGGAGCAGCTGTCTTCATCCTAACTCCTTGCTTGAAAAGCTCAAGCAGTCAGAGAAGAAAAAGGCATGAGGCATCTCTCTCTCTCTCTCTCTCTCTCTCTCTGTGTGTGTATAATGGAAAACTGTGCTGCATCAGTACAGTAAAACCCAAGATTTAATCTAAGGCTGAAAAACAGAGAAAACACAATGCTGAAGAAAAAGCACTGGTTATGTAACTGACCGAGACCAGGCTTTACTCATTAAAATGTGATCATGTGTGGTATACTTTCTGTTTCCAACAAACCTTTCTGGAAAGAAAAGCATAAGCATCCCCCAACATTGTGGCCTGTTAATCTTCTTGAGTTCATTTGTTTGGTTTCACTTAGTGTAGCAACTCGATGTATTTAGAGCATGAAAGGTGGTTGACCGAGCATGACTTGCAAGATCACAGCAAACAGTGTTTTTCTAGCATTAAGCAAAATCCAGAGTAAAGGCATGAGACCACTGGATCTCAGGTTACGGGGCTAAGAAGAAAAGCCTCTTCCACCGCTCCCTGCTGAGGCAATAGATGCCAGGATGGGGCTGGATCTTCTTGCTGCTTCATTGCGGCATTTGGAAAAAACTGAAGCTTCATATTGGCTGCAAACATGCCCACATCTTTGTTGCAGATGGCAATGTTAAAGCTCACCAGGGCCCAGCTCTGTGGCTAGCTTTCAATCCCACAGCTGAAAAATGGAGCAATGAACACTACAGTATTGCTAAGAATTCTGGAAGATTCAAGGAGATATCAACACACACACACACACACACACACACACACACACACACACACTTATTTCCAGAGTTTTGAGTTCTTCTGCTACTATTTTCACATCATTTGTATAAACTTAGTAGGGTACTTATTTGACAACATAAGCATGAAGTTAAAGTCTCCAATGGGCAAGTTAAAACCCCTAAATCTGTACTGAAATAATAAGGAATGTTTTCACTTCATTACTTGACAAAGCCATTTGGAAAAAAAACCCAAATGCAGTACCTTGAAAAGAACATGTACCTATTACTCTGTGTTGTTAGCCCTCCTACAGACTGCTTTGGAATGGTTGCAATATATTCCACAGTGGTCTGCCTGGCCTGCTTCTCCCCAGTCTCCTTTCCTTTTCAAACATCACTAGGGATCATCCCTAGATCTTGGAGTGGGGTGGAGTGGGGTGGAGTGGGGTGGGGTGGGTGGTCCCTTAATTCTCAGATGATGGAATGCTCCTGTCCTGGCATTCCTACTTGTAGCAGGAGGGACACATTCAGTTAAGTGATGGTTTGTGAGGAGCTGTGACAGGAAGCAAATCACTAAATAGGACATGAAGGGAATGGCCCCTAATGCCTGGAATTACTCTAAACAAGATGTACTATTCTAGTGGTGTTACTGCAGCTAAGGGGCAATGAGGTCAGTACTGTGCAGAAGCCAACTGGCTAGAAAAGTCTCACACAGGCAGCTGACAATAGTCAGTATGTCCCGCTGATGTCAGTACTTCATGCTTGTCATAGTGCAGTTAAATGCTGCAGTTCATTGATCAACCCTAGATAATACTGTTGTGCTGCTGTGGCTAGATACCTGGTTCCCCAGGTCAGGAACATCCCAGGTCCTGAGATTTCAGTGCCAAAACCTGAAACTTTGGAATATTTCACTGCACTTGCTTAGAGCATCTCATTCAGATAAGAAACACAATGTGTAACAAATGTAAAATAATAATAATAATAAAAAAATAAAGCTCTGGCTGAAATTGAAGTTTTCTGCACTAAACAACAACAACTCGAAACCTTTTCCCAGATCTGTTTTTAAGATTGTTGGAAGCACTGCTTTTAAGATATGGGGACTGCGGTCCAACCAAAGACGGTTTTTCGGGCTCAGCTTTCAATAAAAAACCCTAACCCTTTCCCAGGTCCAACACCCTTGCAAACACTGATTTTCACATGCAGGAGTTGTAGTCCAACCAAAGAAATTTTTCCAAGCAAAAAGGAGAGTTTTCAAAAGTCTACTTTTAATGGCTTGTTTCTATTAACTGATGCCGCTCACTGGTCACAGAGATGAATAAGACAGAAATTTCTACCCTCCCTTTTGCCAAGTGTGGTACAACCCATATGTGCCTCCAACCAAGAAAAGGACTGGTACTGCAGCTTCAACCATTTACTATAAAGTGAGGAAGGTGGGATAAAACTGGGAAAGTCAACAGTGAGTTAGAAAAAGGAAAAGGAAAAAAAAGCAGCTATCCTCTAGTACCTTATTTAGTGATTCTTAAGGCAGCTCAGTATTTTCTTGTACTGACTACTCTTTCCCTGGCACTGGCTGCAAACTGGGAAATTTTTAGAGGAAGAAGATGCAAGGAAAGACCCCCTGAGGAGACTATAGCAGCTACTGTGGAACAACTACACCGGTAAGGGCCTGTAGCACACAGTAAACAAAAAAGAAGACTTTTCAAGGCAGTGCTCTCATCCTGAGATTCACCCCCATGAAAGGGATCTGGCCCTGTGTTTGTCAACTCCTAATTTTTATGGTTCTTCATGGATTAAAGGGAAATTAGGAAAAAAGAGTTCAACAGAACAGGGAGGCTATATCCTTTGAGGGAAGCATTTCTTTCATTGCTGCCGTTTCTCGCATGCCCTCTGCAGACTGGCTACTGGTTGTTGTTGTGTCAAAAGGATGGTAAATCTCCTCTGGGTGGCAGTCCAAATTTTATAGGAGGACTTATATGTGGATAAAGTTCAGCAACCTGCATGACTCTTTTAAAGTTTGTACAAAAATATGGAGTAGATTAATTACTTCTCCAACATGGAAGCCACCAGTTAGCATTATCTCTACACTGTGTTAGACTTTCACATGATTTCCATGAAGAAAATGATTTGATCCTTTGTATCCTCTTTCAGTCTGTTTATTGATATAAAATGGATGGGCAGCCAAAATGCAATCAGGTAAAAAACGTTTATTCAGTTAAGACAGATATTTAGGCAGCTGTCCATTCACACTGTAAGAAGAGCGTTCTTGTTCAACTTGTTAAATGATATGACACCATTTAACAAATTTGCATCTTAAGCAACTATTCTTTATCCTCAGTACTCTGACTGCAGGAGATTCTGATTCCCTCACAGAATTTGGATATCTTTTTTTCAAACTGAAGTGCCAAAGACAAAGGGGGAGGAAAGGTAGGATTCATGCTGAAGGTGTAATCTCCCTCATGAGCAAAATGAAGAGCTTCTGAACATCAGCACTGAATCATTCATGATCAAGCAACAAGATATCTTAGCCTTGTATTTACACCATGGCATTGGTCTCTTCAGTCACTAATGGAGAGTTTAGTAAATCTCATCAGTATTCAACCCATTCATTTCTTCATTAAACCCTACAAATTCCTTTACTATGCAGTCACTCCAAAAATTTTGGTGCAGTTTCATTACTTCACCAGATGCTTCAAACTTCACTAGAGCACAGATACTGAAGTTAGAAACAGATTAGATAATTCAGTGGTGGGGGTACTTTGTTTATGCACAAATCAATCTCACAGCAAAAGAGATGTCAAGATTTAAAAAAACTGAAAAACAATTATAATATGAATCCTAGGAGAGATGGCAGAAAGAGTTGGTGCTCTGCCCCATGCCTGAAATCATTAGAAAATAAGTAGATTTAAACAACAACAATGAAAATCATGGATCTTAACAGAGATCCACCTTATAAAGTTTTTATGCTGCTCAGTCCATATCTAACTCTTCAACACAGCAGGATTAAGATCATTAAACTTCAAAAAAGCAACAACAATATGTTTCAGCCAAAGGACAAAATCGTAGCGGTGATGCTGGCTAGCTGAGAAATTAAGCATTAGATGCATAATTTATCAATATTAAGACTACATTTTCTGTTGATAGTTGTTACCCATTTCATTTAGCCTGCAGTGAGTTACAATGATACTGGATGTAATACTGCCATCCTCTGGTTACATGGTGATGCATATCTAGGCATATATTGTGAGCATTTTGCATGAAGAGTAATGGCATCAGAAAGATTTATTGGCCACCACAATAAAGCAGAAGCAAATCCAGTGTGGTGACGGGTACCTTTTTAAGCATTATGCATTGGACATCTTTCTTCTGTTCAATGTCCTTTATTTTCTAAACCATGTCACCTAAATATTGTGGTGATTTCTTGCACTTGTCTCTTCCTTTCTCCTGACAAGCACAGGAGCAACATTTCTGTGTTAGAAGAACAGTGATTCAGGATGCCTTGTATCCAACGGTGGCTAGTCAAAATTCTGGCAAGCCCAGCCTGAAATTATACTGTGGTTGACCACTTGTGAATACTCATGCTTACATAAACATGGATAGCTACATGTGGCTTGTAATATTGGAAGAGATCTTAGCTGAACATACTAATTTTCCTCAATCTATCTATTCTTGGTGATTTTGTTCAGACCTTGTCTTTCGAAACCTTCTAATTCCTTGTCACTGTCCTATTTTGAATCCTCTCTGATCCGCCTACATATCAAAGGTAAAGTTACAATGTCAGAACTGGAGTGTTCTAATTTGACACTATGTAGAATGTCACAAGGACTTTTTTTGTTTTGTTTTGTTTTAATTAATCCCCACCTTTAAGTTAGAAGAAAATATTAAGATCATCTTCCTCTTCTGTGTTCTCATCTTTCACCAGAGAGATGGCAGCACTAATGTATTTTCATATGCCTATCTGTGAATTTGAAAGTCCCTTGGCAAGCATTAACACTAAGAAAGGATGTGAATTTATGACATCCCCAAAGGATTCCGGGTCCATAAATTTAACAGGCTGGAACAGCTTTAATCCTTGCTTCCATATGTTTTTTTGAAGTATGAGATGATATTGTACCCCTTTCCCCACCATAAGGGCATGGTGAAAATTCAAGCTAATGAAACAAAGTGTTTCCCGCTTTCAGGAGTTGCAGCTGTGCATCCATTTCCCTCCTGCTCTGACCAGAAAGTTAACTTGCTGAAAGGGGTAATCTCTTCTTTGTATTGTCTAGACTCTTCTTTGTGCTGTGGTTGTTGTTATTTGTAATATTTATACTGTACAGGAGTGGTCAACTGTGACCCTTTTAGATGTTTCTGGACTGCAGCTTTCACCATCCCTTACCATTAGTTATTGTCACCAACAGCAGTGAGAGCTATAGGCCAAACATATCTGGAGGCCACAATTACCTAACTCAATATAACATCATAAAGACTTATGTTGGTTTTAAGTATTCGTAACTAAGTAGCGTCTTCTGGCCCAACCTTCCCAATGCTACCTGAATGTCCACAAGCCATTGTGAGTGACAGAGGTCTCTTCTCCTGTTGCTCAGGATGCAGCACACTGACATTTCCACCCTCTTCCTGTCAACAATCTCCTGTGAAAGGCAGCATTGTAAACAGGGATCCTGCTTCTGATTTGTCGCTCCAGAGATTGCTGGAGGATGGAAGTGTCAGTCTGCTGTACTTTGGGGAACAGACCTCTACCATTTGCAGTGGGTGCTGCCCAGTAAATCGGGCTTGGGGGACTTACTGGGCAGCAGTAAGTGGCAGTAGTTTCACAAGCATGAATAGCTAGGGAGCCATGAATGTGAATCAGTTCCTGCAGTTCCTGCTTCCTATGTCTTCAGGGGGAGTCAAGGTAACCACCACTCACAACAAGAAGAAAAGAAAGGTGGTGGTGGTTAGTGACTTGTTGCTCTGGGGTACAGAGACACCTATGTGTCAGCCTGACAAGATGAAATGGGAAGTATGCTGTCTTTTGCACACATATCTGGGATGTCACTGACAACTTGCCAAAACTCATCAAGAGCACAGATTAGTACCCATTTGTACTTATTCGTGTGGAAACCAATGACATGGTGAAGACCACCTTTGATCAGATCACTTCTGACTGAGAAGCTTTGGGTAGGAAGCTAAAGGAGTTTGAGGCACAGATGGTATTGTCAGTTCTACCAGTGATAAATAAAGGGACAGGAAGATACTAGAAGTTGATGACTGGCTATGTAGATGGCATAGATGGGAGACGTTGGCTTCTGGGATCACAATCTTTGTTTCGCAGACAAAAGGCTACTGGCTGCAGATAGGCTACATCTCACAAAGACTGGGAAGAATGTCATTGGTAGTGGCATGGCAAGTCCGATCAAGAGGGCTTTAAACTAAATTGTGGAATGGGGGAGGCCGGAGATAATTGCTCAAACATCAGTCCAAAGGTAAGCTCTAAAACAAGGATGTGAATTCTAGAGAAGAAGTTAAGGGAGACAATGGGATCCATAGAAAAGCTGATAATAAATTAATAAGTGAGAACAAACAAAGCTTCAAATATCTATACACCAGGACTTTGGGGTAAACATAAATAGAGAAATAAATAAATGAAACATTGTGGTAAGAGTTTACTACAGGCCACCAAACAAAGAAGAGGTGATGGGCAATGCTTTTTTGGAGCAAACCTCAGAAATCTCAAAAACACCAGAATTTGTAGTTATGAGGGACTTCAGTTAGCTTCATTTCTGGAAGACTAATTCTGCTAAGGGAAAATCGCAACTTAAAAAGAGGGCTGAGTACTAGTACTGTGTACTAGAGGTTGGAGGCTTAAGGAAAATTGGCAGATAAGTGTAATGCTGAAAAGAAGTGAAGGATATCAAAGCATTTACTGACTGATACTTGGCTTTGAAGAATCTTTTTGCTACAGCTTGAAGACACAAGGCAGCTTGACTTGTTTTGTTCCCTGGCTGTTTTGCCTTTCTTGTTTGTTTTGGAGAGATTTTACTGCGGTAAGTGCAGCTTGAACGTGTAAATAACTCTGGGGATACTAAAAATTAAAAGTTGAAGGCCAAAGAAGCAAAGTTACAGATAAGTGAAGTGCGAATAAGCAAAGTGAATAAAAAGAGAATAAATATAAGAATAATAATAAGAAGAAAGTTAGCTTGCAATTTGCAAATGATTTTGGAAGTGACTGTGACTGAGTAGTAGCTGAAGTTATTTAAAGAGACAGGCTGTTCTGTGAACCAATATCAGAAGGGCTGAACCATTGATATCTTTTAGCCTAAAATATGGTTTGGACTAGGAGTAATTACAAGTCCTTGGGAATTGTGCCAGATATTAATCTGCCCTTTCCCAAACAATGTACTCAGTCAAAAATTACACAGTTCTACCCATAGCAAAAGTGAAAAATCTAAAGAGCATAAAGACTCAGTGGGAATTAATGCTTCAGTTGGCACATTTCAACCAGATATACAACAATCAAACTTAATTTTAGATTGGTCTTTGGACACTAAAAGGGGATACGAATTGTCTACCTTAAATCCTCTTAGCAAAAATATTGCCTCTGAGATTGCAATGGCTAGACTGTTGAGCTGATGGAGAAAATGGACAAATTTTATATCCTTTTTCCTCTCCAAGACAAGAGGTTGTCCATTTTTTTCCCCTGGAGGAATCTAAGTTGGCTTTTGTAAATGAAATATGTGAGAGTGGCAATTTATCCTACCTGAGGGGGGAAATTAATGGAATGGCTCCTATTTCCCAGCGGAATAGGGAGAAGGCAGATGATAGGATAGCTGATAGATGGCAACTTGGACTGTTTAGAAAATGGAATCAATTAAAGTTTTCTTAACTGAATGCAACATTTTACAACCACACTTGTGCATCACAAAAAAACTCATTCCAAACTCAAAGAAAATGATTTGGGAAAAAAACGGTAACCAAGCTATCAGGCTAATATTGAATCATCCCTGAAATTAAAAATTTAAAACCTAAAGTTAAATCTGGACAAAGGAGGAAAATGCTTCACAAAAAGATTCCTAAGGGGGGGGGGAACGGTTTACCAGAAGAAAGTCCAACTTTTTTAAAAAATCAAAGTCACAAAAATATAGCATGCTGTTTTTACGTGAGCTTGGAATATGGTCCATAAATTAATAGGAAACACTATAAATGAGGAATCAGATTTAAGGGAGACACCTCAAACTATTCAGAAAATTTTTGATAAGTCTAATAAAGACAATGTTTTTAAATTTTTTCCCAAGGAAGAAACTCACAAATTGAAACCGTCTTGGTCTTCGAGACAAGTTGATCCATTGGATACACAAAATTATAAAGATAATGCTACATGTGACTCAAATCTTATAAAGCTGTTTCCCTGTCAACAAAAAATGGTGTCTAGTATTCACCCTCTAAAGGTAGTGTTGTCTAATTATCCCAAACCACAGGGTTGTCTCTCACAAGCAAAACGGAAGATCCATCTATTATAAATGAAACTTGTTTAAATTTATTTAACAGTGAGGACATTCAAAAAGTGGGGTACTTATATACAATTCTATCTGTGCTCATGCTTTAGTCACAATGAAAATGAAGGAGTCAGTTAGATTAATTTATAAATTTAAGGAGGCATTTGGCATCAGAGGTATTTTTCTCTCAAGATATTTTACCAATGCCGCTCCTCCTCAACCATTAATACAATCTACATCATTTCTTAATGAGGGTTTCTAGGCTTCTTGGTTGACAAAAGTTGTGATGCATCCTGTAGACAAACAACTAGCTACTTCTTGTAAGGATAGGAAACAGCTTACAAGAAAACAATTTCATTACAGAGCCGATCTTAAGCTTCCCTATGACAATTGAAGAAAAAAGGTTAATTGATACATTCTGTCCCTCCTCAGGTAGTACAAACTGAAATAATATCAAGACGGGAAATTTTTTAAAAAAAGCTTTTTTTGGGGTTTTGTTTAAAAATTAATCCCCCCGGGAGGAAAAACCCCCATTAGTGGAACTTTTTCTAAAAAGAGGCTTTGGCCAAAGACACGGAGAAATTTTCACAAATCAAGGAAATGATATCCAGAATTAGCAGAAATAAACCCAGTAATAAATGATATGAATTGATAGAAACCCCAATGGAGCCTCTTTCCATGGTGGTAATTTCCCCCCATCAGACTAGTAAACTCTCTGGGCAGCTAATTAAGATCTGTTGCTGATGAGGTAACTGAACAATCACAGCAGAATACAGCACAACTTCTAAAATTAAGAGCTAAGACTACTCCAGTGATTTCTAATGTTAGCTGCTTGCATTTGCCTATAGAAGGGATTGAGAAATTGAAAGAAAGTTTGGAACTCCCTAAGAAATCCTCCAATTATAATGAATTTTTTACAAGCAAAATGGCCATTCAAAACTAAGTGGAAATTTATGACAAAGAAGTGAACAGCTAAAAAAACATTTGAACCTCCTCACTTGGAACATCTCAGGTTGGAAAAGGTTTTGGGATCCATCATTTTTGGGAAATATATTTCTAGATTTATTTAATATTGCTGCAAGAGATATGGTATAGAGATAATCTATCCCTAAATGGCTACACAGCCTATTTGTGACACATCTAAGCTCAAAGGGTGGCCGCCCTAGGGGTGGTTTACTCACCCTCATCTCCACTAAGATAGAGCCGTACATATACTTCTTGATCCTTTGGAGGACTTGGCTAGTGCCTTATTAATCAAATTTGATTGGATATGGCTATTAGTGATAAATGTTTATATCCCCCCTCTACGTCACAAGAAATTAGTGAGAAGTACTTGGACTAAGCTTGAAGAATATATTATTAACTTATCATCTTTATATCCCAATGCCCTTGTGTTAATGGCAGGTGATTTTAATACCAGAACTGGGGCCAATGAGGAGGAACTGTATTTACATTATCATTTAACTTATCCAGAACCTGAGGATGGTACAAATTTACCAATCAGACATTCTAAGGATAAAGGTTGTAATCAGGCTGGACTTTATTTAATGCAAATGATAAACAGATTGAATTTATTTATTGTAAATGGGAGTGTAGAGGGGGCAGAGATGGTGAATTTACATTCTTGTCAAATTGTGGTGCATCGACAATTGATTACTTTTTAGCCTCTCTGGAACTACTAGACATGGTGTCTAGCTGTCTGGTTGAAAAGCGCACTGAAAGTGACCATCTTCCCTTGACTCTATTATTGAATTGCTTCTCACAAGATTCCATATAGATCAAATGCGAATACCTATTGGACAACTTGAGTTGAGAACTTCAGGCATCAAATGGTCTTCTAATACAGAGCTCAAGATAAAAACTTTATTATATTCAGAAAAAAGTCCCTTCAACGAAAAATCCTTCTATCAGCTATTCTTCAATAGGTGCCAGACCTTTCAAGAATTATGTATGGCTCTAAGGCATTCTTTGAGTTACAAAAAGAATACATGTAGAAAAGATTTTCTTGTAAATAAATCCAAGCATTGGTTTGATCAAGATTGCATTGCTATGAAACAGAAGTTTGGGAGATCAGTATAGAGCAGTGGCCCCAACCTGTGGGGCCCCCGGTTTTTGGACTTCAGCTCCCAGAAGCCCCAGCCACTATAGTCAATGCTCAGGGCTTCTGGGAGCTGAAGTCCAAAAACATCTGGGGACCCCAGGTTGAGAACCACTGGTATAGAGTATACTGGGAACAGAACTTACAAGTAATACCTTCTGAATGGTTTCAACTAAAGAGAAATATAAGCGGTTAATTAAGTACAAAAAAAATGTAGCACAACAGGAAGCTTGGAGAAACCTGAAAAAGCTTGCAGACAAAAGGATTCAAGGTCCTTCTGGGTCTGGTTAAAAGGGGGTGGCCTAATTACTCAGTTAATATTGAGTATTTTTTTCCAGCAAATATTTGGGAAACTTATTTTACTAATTTATATGTTAACGGCCATACAAGCTGTTCACTTACTGATATAATATGGATATTCTTCCTGGGAAAGGCCACCTGTCTCTATTACACAAATTAAAAGTCTTATTTCACAGCTTAAAGATGGGGAAATCACCAGGAAATGATAATTTAGCCGAAGTGTTTAAATCTAACATCGAGTGGTGGGCTTGTTTTTGGGCCCCTTTGTTTCTCCATCAATCACACTACTTGTATTCCAGATGATTGGGGATTGGGATAATTATTCCAGTCTATTAGAAAGGAGAAAGATCAAACCCTGGCAATTATAACCAAATTTTTCTTAATACTATTAGTAAGCTATACCCGCACACCTGCTGACAAAGTTGCAACAATGGCTAGAAGAAGAAAAGATTATCCATGATGAGCAGGCTGGGTTTAGAAGTGAAAGATCTACCATTGATCACGCTTTAGTTTTACAACACTTAATTGACAAATATACAACTGCAGCCACAGGAACCCTCTTTGCGGTTTCATTGACTTCAAATCCCTTTTTCAATATCCAGAGAAAAATTATGGGAGAAATTTAAAACTACTAACATTGATAGACACTTTTTACCCCCCACCGCAAACTTCATGAAAATACCCGTATACAAGTCAAATGTATCAGAGAGGGAAACATGAGTAACTCTATTCCTTCTCCCCCAAAGGGGGAAGCAAGGCTGTGTCCTAGCTCCAACTCTTTTTAACTTTTATATTAATTTCTGGTGTCATCATTAGCAGAAGTGAATACTCATCATCCTACATTATCAAATAGACCTATATCAATATTACTGTATGCGGATGATGCAGTCTTATTTTCATTGTCAAAGGTCGGTTTGAAACGTATGTTGAAATCTCTAGGAGATTATTTTAATAATGAATTGTTGAAAATTAACTATGATAAGACCAAAATAGTAATATTTACCAAGAAGAGACTTAAGTATAAATGGCAAATTAACAATAATTTAATTGAGCAGGTGCCTACTTATAAGTACTTGGCATAACCTTCCATTCGAGGAACTTGGCTTGCTCAAAAGAAAATGCAATTATGAGAGTGCAAAGATCCAGCAAGGTATTACTTTCCTTCTTTTATAATAAAGGGGGGGAATAACCCCTCAGCCATACAGGTGTTTATATCTAAGGTACTGGCACAACTCCTTTATGGATCAGAAGTATATAGTGTTGTTAATACACATTTATATGAACAGTACAAACTAAATTTTTGAGAACAATTCTTGGTCTTTCCAGCTGCATACCAAATACTATCTTAAGATTGGAAACAGGTGTATTGACCATCGACGTCGTATATGGCAGCGTAAATTTAATCTTTGGCTAAAAATGTTGTTTATCCCATAGGTCTTTCCCCATTAATTTTATCTGATTCTTGTCAATCTAAATGGAAGCAAACAGTAAATGCAAAACTGCTAACCTTAGGTTTCTCTGAAATATCAATTTTGGCATTGGGCTATATAGAGCTAAATTAGCAATTTCCCAACGTATTACAGACATTGATTTGCAGAATCATCTAAGTTGTGCTGCCCTTTCACAGATCATATAGTTAATAGTATTCCATTTGCTCCTGCTAATTATCTGTTTAAATTAACTAGCCTAAACTTAGAAGAGCGTTTACATTAGCTAAATTAAACTGTCTTCCCTCGAAAGTGCTGGAAGGAAATTAAAAAGATCCCTTACTCAGAACGGTTATGCTCATGTGGATTGGATGAGGAGACTTATGTCATGTTCTGTTTTATTGTACATTTAATCGAGATCTAGAAAAACTTTCATAACTCCTCTTATCCAAAAGTTTCCTGGTAGACATGATAAATTTTATATAGAGTTTCTCCTTTCAGACACTAATACACAGATCACAGTTAAAGTTGCAAGTTTTTTTGAGAGCTATGAGTACCGTAAACTTATGGTTAACCATGTACTTTAGCCAAATTGTTAAATATGTTAACCATGTGCTATAGCCAAATTGCTCTAGCCCAATTGTTATTTATGCTTTGTAACTGTTCAATTTTTTGTAATTTTTTAATCTTATATTGTATTTTAACTGTATTTGTGTTATAAGGTGACTGTCGATTAATTGCTGGCTATTTGCCGTAATAAACTTGACTTGATTCTGCTCATAGGCTTATCAACAAATTCCTGATATGCCTTGCAGATAATTTCCTGTTCAAAAAGTAGAGGAAGAAATTAGGGCTGGAATCCTTGACTTGATCCCAAGAATGGGGAGCAGTTGGTCACTTGAATAAAAGTAGTCAGTACTTTAGGGGGAAGTGACCAGTAATGCTAGAATTCACAATTGTGGGACAGGGCAATGAAGAATATAATCAAACACAGACCATGGATTTCAGGAAAGCTGATTTTAATAAGTTCAGATAATTACTGGGTGGAATCCTATGGCTAGACCTGCTAAAGGAAAAAGACACCCAGCAAGAGCAGTAGTTCTTAAAAAGGAATTGCAAAAAGCACAATGACAATCCCATGGAAGAAGAAAAATGGAAAACGTCAGAAAAAGTCAATGTGGCTGCACAGCAAACTCATATGAGAAATTGAAAAGAAAAAGGAATATGAATACAGAATGTAAGAAAGGACAAATCACCAAGGAAAAGTACAGATGTACAATCAGCCCTCCACATTTGCAGGTTTCACTTTTGCAGATTTGATTATTCATGGATTATTTGCTGTCAGCTCTGGTGCCGTCCTATGCCAATTTTAATAGAGACTGCAAGCCACGTGAGACTGAATCTATGGTAGATTGGATATGGTGATCATACTTTTTTGTGCATGTTAAATATAGTTTGGAAGGGCCTAATGGTTTTTCCACTCATGGGGGTCCTCTGCCCCTAACCATAGTGAATGTGGAGGGATGACTGTATAGCCCAAGCTTTCAGGAATACTATAAGGAAATGTAAAAGTTAGGAATGAGCTGACACTGGCTAGGCAAGCAAAGAGCAAAAGAAGAGGTTTTTCAGATACATTCAAGGTAAGAGAATGACCAAAGAGACAGTAGGGTCACTGTTCCACAGGGATGGCGAAATGCTAATAGATCACAATGAAAAGACAGAACTACTCAATACCTATTTTGCTTCAATATTTTTTTCCTGAGAGACAGAGAGAGAGAGAACTGTGTACTTCCATGCAGCAGCAGAGACCTTGGCAAGGGAGATCTGGATTACAAATCAAAACTAATAGGGAGCCACCTAGCTAAAAATCTGCAAGGCCAGATGAACTGCATCACAAAATACTGAAGGAATTTCCTGACATACTCTCTGAAGTCCATGCCATCATTTTTGAAAAAATATGGGGGAACAAGTGAGGTGCCAAAGGACTGGAGAAGGGCAAACAAAAATTAACAAACAAATAAACAACAACAAAAAGAGACAAAAAAGAAGATCCAGGAGACTAGATACCAGTCAACCTAATCTCAATACCAGGAAAAATATTAGGTCAGATTATACAGGCATCTGTCTACAAGCATCTTAATGACAATGCAATGAAACCAACATGGATTTGTCAAGAACAAATCTTGCCAAACTAATCTTTTTTTTTTTTCAATCAGATCACTAGTTTAGTCAATGGTGGGATTGCTGAGGATGTCATTTATCTGGATTTCAGCAAGCCATTTGATACGGTCCCCCATAATTTTTTACTTAGAAAATTGATTAAATTTGCAATAGATGATCCATAACTGATTAGAAAACTGTGCTCAAAGAGTGGTCATCAACAGCTGCATTTCGAACTGGAAGGAGTTTGTGGAGGTTCTCAGGGTTCTATCCCAAGATTCTTCAACATTTTTATCAATGGCATAGATGATGTGGTGAAGGGAACCTGTTTTGTACAGATGACATAAAACTGGGAGGGGTGGCTAGCACATTGGAAGACAGGAACAGAATTCAAAAAAACCTGGATAACTAGAAAATTGGGCAGAAAGTAATAAAATGAATAGAGACAAACACAGAATTCTACATTTAAGTCACAAAAATTAATGGAATCAATTGCTTAGAGAGGTGGTGGGGATCTCCTTCTCTGGATTTCTTCAAAAAGAGGCTGGACAGCTACATGCTGGAGATGCTTTTGGTAGAGATCTACATTGAGCAGGAGCTAGACTAGATGGCTTATGAGGCCCCTTCCAGCTCTATGACTCTATGATTCTATTTGCATGCAGTGTCCTACTGTCCTACTGTGTCTTACACAGGACAAATGTGCCACCTCTATGCATAAAGAAAAAATAGACACAAATCTGATATTAGAAGTGTCATTTTAAAAAATGTAGAAGAACACTTCACTGTTACCAATCTCAGAGTCATCCTTCAGAAACAAAAGAACTGAAAGGACAGATTCAAACATGCAGCAGTTGTAGAAGAAATCATCAAGTGTTTCAATTCTTTCTCCTGTGGTTCAAACAGAGGCTTTTTATCAAAGTACACGTGTGAAGATGCTTATCAATGCATGCATGTTTGTATCACCATCCAACTATTGTTTGTTAATGGCCACTGTTTAGGCAATGACCACTGTTTTTCTTTTTGAATTCAATTTTTTCTGTCTCCCCCTTCACTCCCCACTCCTTCATTTACACATCCAAATGAACATGTATATAATGATTTGCCAATAAGAAAATCAAAAAGCAATATTCCATTCAACAGAAGAAGGGGGCTGTAGTCAATGAAAACTCACATATGATAACGTTTGCTATTGTACCTATTGCTGCAAAACTTTTTGTTGATTTTGCTCCAATTTGTTTGTTTATTTATTTAATTTATATCCTATCTTTTCCCCAACATGGGAACTAAGTTGGTTGAACTGACATTCCATGTCCCCTGGAAGTATGGAAGCTTATTTTCAATGTAGAATGAAGACTAAGAAGTCTACATCAAATGCGCTTTTCAAAGAAAGATTTGAAAGCACTGAGAGGGAGGCAGCCTTCTTGTAGGTGTTTTGGAGGGCATCAAAGAAGAAAAGGTTGAATCAAGGAAGAAAGGTTGGAAGCACCAAGGAAGAAAGGACTAAGAGACTAAGAGATTTTTCAGACAACATGGGATTATGAAGTTGGAAGAGGAAAGGTCATGGGTAGGGTAGAGAGATAAGTTAGGGTCACAGAAGATTTTGAAAATGGAGAAGAGGTCTGACTGAATCCAGATGCAGACAGATCCAGTGTAGTGATTTAAAGATTTAAGGTTTGAATAATTACAGAGAAGAAATATTTTTTCATAGGAACTCTGAATAAAGAAGAGTTGGCCAGTAGTGTGTCAATGGAAAATCCTAGGTGAGGAAACTGTTCCAGTTCCAAGGCAAGAAACTGTCATTGGAGCATGAACTAGGGATTTCCATGAAAAGTGAAAGGGTAATATTTTTATATTTCAATTAAGATATAATCCAACTAGATGAACAATCAAATATAGGAAGAAGCAAAGGATCTGAACCTCTCAGACTGAATGATGATTTTATCAACTGATAAATACAGGAGGAGAACAATGTTCCTTGAAGTTGCTGGGAAGGAGTTGGAGACCATAGTGCTTAAGTGGAATCATAGAATCATAGAGTTGGAAGGGGCCCCATAGGCCATTGAGTCCAATCCTCCCTCTCAATGTGGAATGTGGAAACTCCAGCCAGAGCATCTCCAGCAGGTAGCTGTTCAGTCTCTTTTTGAAGATGTCCAGATGTCCAGAGAAAGAGATCCCACACTTCTCCAGGTAAGATGAGAAGTAGAAGATAGATAATGACAGAGTAAATGGCAAACAGAATGGAGAAAGGGATAGATAGGGGGCAGCCCTTAGAATGGAAAAGGGAAGCAAAATGTGGTGCCCCAGCTGTTGCTACAGCAGCTCACACCAGTTTTAGTAAGTGTAACTAATGGTGACCAATCATAGGAGTTGCAGTCCAGCAATATCTGGAAGGTCGATTTGCCTTAGTAATGAAAACCAGACAGAGAATAATGGGTGTTGCTAGACGGTTGATGAGGAGGGTATAGCAGTGTTGTTTGGTTAGATCAGACAGTGATAAGGAGGTAATAAATTTATAGGGGAAAAAACCCAACCCTTTCTTTTTAATCTCATGAGATGTCTAGGCTAATAAAATCATGCAAAGTATCAAACAGAAGGGATGGCTTTGTGCTGTAAATTAAAGGAGCTCATAGTTGATTGGAAGAGGAGGGCAAATGACTTAGCACTTGAAGAAATGGCTGAGTTAAAGGTGAAAATTACAGAAAGTAAGGCATGAGCAGAAGGGATAGGAAAAAAAGGACATTCTCAAGAAAATCTCTGAATAAATTGTCTGAGTCCTGGAAGGAACAAGCAGGAATGGTGAAGGGTGTGTAGTATTGAAGCAGATGAGATGATTATATACATTGAGACACCTCCAGAAGAGATCAGAGACAGAACAACTCCCAGTGAAGAGGGCAGAAAGGCAGTACTTGAGATAGTAAGCTAGGGGATCTAGTTCAAAATGTAAGAAATGGTGGGAGGCAGCTAGGTCAAAGAGATTATCAGTACTAATGTTTAGTGCACACATAGGGCTGGGTGTTATGATGATTCGTGCATCATCGTTGGAATCTTTTGTTAGGCAGAAAAATTTCAGTAACAAACTTGTGCTGAAAAAACCACAGGCAAATTGATTATCCATAGTTTTGGCTAAAATATGTAACAGAAAAAAATAATCAGAAATCATTTAGGAAATTAGTTATAATTATTATCCTGAGTCACATAAATATCCTCTACCATTCTTTTTCTCAATGCTGTCTGTCTGTCTGTCTGTCTGTCTGTCTGTCTGTCTGTCTGTCTGTCTATCTATCTATCTATCTATCTATCTATCTATCTATCTATCTATCTATCTATCTATCTATCTATCTAAATTATACAGTTAAATGCTTGTATAACCTTATCTAACTATATGATTACTATATTATGATGAATGGAAAAGGGCATGTTTTCTAAATCTCCAAAGGAGACATCTTTTTGTTGACTAGTTGAAAGAAATTGTCATTACAGTCAATACATAACAGTAGGTAAGGGAAAGCAGATACTAATCTGTAAAGGGGTGGTTGTGAACCAACCAGTCTAGGACAGAATCAGTAAATCAGTTGGTACTTTCACTTGGACAGGTGAATCCTGGAGGTTAAGTCAAAGGCTTTATTGAAAATGTGAGATTTGGGGACGGATTTGAAGGAATTTGTGTGGTAGTTACCACACTGTAGTAAGGTCGGGGTACTATATTGTAGTAGTGTTCTGAGGCAGAGACTGAGACATAACAAGATTATAAGGGGTAAGGAATTTAGAGAAGAAAAAATGAGAATGTGGAGCAACTGGAAGTGTGTAATTGAATCCAAGACTATATTGAGATGTAGGAGCTGAGAAATATGGTGGGGTAAAGCCATAAAGAGCTGGAGTTTTAAGAAGGTGTTTTTCTAGTGTAAAAAGGAAGGACAAATTAGTTTAGAATGGGCCACATCCTGGTATTTGAGGCACAGCATCATGTCATATAAAATAATGAGACTTGTGCAGCAGAACTATGAATTTAAGATGGAGGTAGAATAAAGAAATGGCAAATGGAAGATGCTGATTGCCAGGAAATAAGGAGATAACCAGTACGGGCATGAGCTGTGGAAACAAAAGGAAAAAAACTGCATTTCCTCAGAAGAAATACAGAAATATGAAGTTAATATGGTCGAATATGGGGAGAAAAGAGAAAGATGAATCAAATATAAATCCAATTATTTTGTGCCTGCCTGCTTAACAGGCTGAATAGTGATGAATTTTGAAGGGGGACTGCAAGAGGGCTTGCTAAAATTAAGCTCAGACGTATAGAGTTTGAAAGAATGATGAGATGCAGGAGGTTGGAATTATGGGCTGGCAAAGAGGAAAGGGTTGAGGTAAGAGAGAATGATAGTTTGAATAGTTTCAATACTGATTATGACTCTAGAGACCAGGATTCAAATTCCCATTGGACCTTGGAAACCAGCTGGGTGACCTTGGACAAGTCACACCTGCTCAGTATTAGAGTAAGGCAAAGGCAAACTTCCTCTGAACAAATCTTGCCAAGACAACCTCGTGATAGGTTTGCCTTAAAATCACCATAAATTGATTTCCACACTACACTCTTTTAGCGCGACTATTCCACTTTCAACATCCTATGGAATCCTGGGGTTTGCAGTTTCGGGAGGGGCTGGCTGGCCCCTCCCGAAACTGCAAACCCCAGGATTCCATAGGATGTTGAAAGTGGAATAATTGCGCTATAAGAGTGTAGTGCAGAAAGGACTTAAAGGCACACACCAACAACAAGAGATAAAGAAGGCTTTCACCAATAAAAAGATGGTATCTAAAATCCTAAAATCTAAAATCCTAGGGTTTACAGTTTAGGGAGGGTCCTTAGCAAACCCCAGGATTCTATCAAAATACTTCTAAAACACCCATTTAAAGATAACATCATAAAATTAATAAGAAACATTTCCTTGCTATGGCAAGGAGTAACTTCACTCCCACTTGTATTGCTTTTGAAAATTAAGCTGCTCCTCCTCACTATATTATTTGCAAATTGTTATTTCCAAGCTCTGATGTAGAGTGTAGAATGACACAACTTTGAAAAGCTTCAAAAGCAGAAACTAGGTGCCATAGCATGGGTTTGGCTCAGGGAATGTAAAGAACATCATTCTCTAGGAAGAGGGTAGAAAAGAGGTAGATTTGAATTTACAGTAGAATATGCCTTGGTTCCAATTTCCTCCAGAGCAGTCTGCCATAATCCTATGCCCTCCAGCTGTTTAGGACAAGTGTCATAATAGCTGGGAACGACTGGCATTGCAGCCCAACACATTCAGAGAGCATTAGGTTGGGAAAATCGAAGCTAGAGGCATAAAACAGTTAATGTGAGCAACTCCTTAATATTTGCTGATCTAGCAGTTATGACCAGGATGCCTTTGAGGCTTTCCTCTTCCATTTTTAATCATCAATCACAAACCACTTGAACAGAGCTGGATATTGTCATTTGCCCCAGAACCTCAAAAACCTCAGCCAGAGTCTATCCATCTTCAAAATTATGGAGGGGAGATTGGTATAAACAGCAGAGGAAGAAGTGAGTGGAGTCAGGGTCTGGGCTAATCATTTCCTGTCCTCAGTTCAACTTGTCAGTGATCCAGAGCCAGCATTAGTTATAATTTTGCATAGACTGATTCCTACTGACAGGTCTTGGAAATAGTCATGTCTGCAATCAGGAAGCTTCCTGGCAATCCAAGGAAGGGAAATTTGTACTTCACATTTCAAATGATGCACCGGCCCTTTTTTCTGGACAAGGATCCTGCACTGTATTGTTTGCTTTTCCCACCTTACTTGGCTGGAAGCCTGTAATTTTTTCACCAAGCTTTGTCTTCAACTAACAATTTATTTTACTAGGACACAGAAAGAAGTACGTGTATAGTCTAATTTTTTAGTGTTCTGAATACCATCAATACAACATTATTAAACATTGAAAGAATAACAACACCTTTGTTATTCAGAGTAGTGAATCTGTGCTTAAAAAGTCCTGAGATTTCTTTTTTCCTGCTTCATGTATATTTTTAATATACCATAAATTTGCTTTTGTTGCTCTTTCTATATGTTGAGGTTATTTTATTCCTGTATTTCTCTGACTCATCAGCTGATGAATATATATTCTGGACAGGGGCAAAACTTTTATCTGGATGCTCTATCATAGCCATGAACCACAGTTTGGCAGATCATTTCATGGCCCTTACCCAACCCACTAGGGTTGTTTCTCTTGCCTTTTTGAATACATGTCTGCCAATGATGTAGTTGTTGGGATACTAAAGACAAGGGAAATCTGGCAGTGGAGAGAACTAACCAACACTCAATTACATGGCCAAGGATAGTGAACTTACAGTTCACAGATCTCTACTTATAACTGTATAACTTATAACTGTCAGTTGCTGTTGCTGGATAACATAAGGAGAGAAGTTCCATTGTCTTCATGGCCTGCTTGTGGACTTTCCACAGGCGTTGTGTTGGTCTCTGTGGGAACAGGATGCCGGATGACACAGAAATAACAGGGGTCTTCCTATGGACTTGTGTACATCCTAGGGATGGGACGAATCCAGAATTTTCTGAATCCAAATCCAGATCCGAATCCCTGGAAGGTTCTGGGAATCCATGAATCTCTTGAATCTCAAATCTTTCAAATCCTTTTTTGTTTAAAAAGCAATGGAAAGAAGGATAATCTTGGGCAAGACACTCTCTCTCAGCCTTAGCAAAAGCCTGGGCAAAGGCAAACTTCCCTCTGAAGAAATCTGGCCAAGACAATTGTCACCGTTTTGCCTCAGGATCTCCCCAGATTGAAAATAACATGAAGGGCCTGCTTACACAGGCAGGAAAATGTGGATTAATCCCACATTTTCCTGCCTGTGTAAACAGGGCCACATACTACAGTATAGAGATAATCCAGGTCAAACTGGATTTTCTTTGCATAGCTCCTTATGGCATCCTGGGGTTTGTAGTTTGATGATGCACCAGCACACTTTGGCAGAGAAGACTATGACACCTTGTAAAACTACAAAGCCCAGAATTGTGTCTGAAAGAGCTTTGCAAGGGAGCTATGCAAAGGAATCTCAGCTGTCCTTGAAATCTCAAGAAGACTGTACCTTCCAGCCAATCAGGCCTTTGGTGGGTCCCGGAGGTGCCAATTCTTAAAAACAATTTTTCCTTTCTGCTACATGTGGTTTGTCATGTGGCTCATGAGAAACCATGACAGGCATTTCACTTTTCATCCTATTCTAGCTATAGGTTTACAACCAGGCACTGGTCTTGTGGAAGGAGGTACACTAGCCTCTATGTGGCAATCACTGGCTGAGACTTTGTGACCTTGCCCTCTGCCCCACTACTTCTGATAGGCATCAGACCCACTGACCCCAGCATTGATACATACCATTGATTTTCAGCACAGAAAATAGTGCTGAACTTAAATATTAAATGTGCAATTTAAATATATTAGAATATAACCCCAGATGTATAATTTCTGAAATTGTTAGCAAAGGCCATTATTACTCTAAGGGAAAAACTCACCTACTTGCCGTCTCCCCTTATGTGTCTGGTCTCCCAGGTTTTCAGGCATCCCAGTCTTGAAAAAATCGGTTTGCTTATTTTAGCACAGGGATCCAGATTCGCCAATCTCAAATCCTTCCCGAGGATTGGAGGATTTGCGGATTTCGTTGGCCCATCCTTAGTTCATACTCATACTCTCATTCTGTCTCTGGGGCCATTTCCGCACTGCACTGTTATAGTGCTATTATTCCACTTTTACCATCCTGTGGAAATCTGGGGTTTGTAATTTACTCAGGCCAAAGAGCTCTCTGGCTGAGAATTCTAAATGTTCCTCTCTAAACTGCAAACCCCTGGATTCCATAGCATGTTGAAAGTGGAATAATAGCATTATAACAGTGTAGTGCGGAAATGGCCTAGGTATGTCCCAGTCCTGGTATCAGTACTTGTTACTTCAAACTTAACTGAAAACTGGCAGGAATGCCACAGGCAATATAGTCAATATGAGGATCTTCTCTGTTTTCTGCTATGTATACTAATTAGTTTTCTGCTATGTATACCCGTATCCTGGAGAACAAGGATAAAGGCCCATCTCAGCCATGGAAATCCACTCGGTGACCTTAGCAAGTCATAGGCCATTTCCGCCCTGGCCTGCTATAGTGCTCTGATTCCACTTTCAACATCCTATGGAACCCTGGGGTTTGCAGCTTTGGGAGGGGCCATGTGGCCCCTCCCGAAACTGCAAATCCCAGGGTTCCATAGGATGTTGAAAGTGGAATGGAGCACTATAACAGGCTAGGGCGGAAATGGCCATACTTTCTCAGCCTCAGAAGAAGGCAAAGGCAAACCCTCTCTGAGCACATGTTGTGAAGAAAACCCTGTGAAAGGTTCACCTTAGGGTTGCCATAAATTGGAAATGACTTGAAAGTATACAACAACAATACCAGTAAGTTGCTACCTATTATCCCTGTACTTTTTTTAGTGTGCTGCTCAGAGTGAAATAATCAGCCATCTGGACAAGTTTTAATGATGGAGTAAAGAAACAAAGGCCTAACTTTTGTTTCATGTGGACCTTGTCCCACTTTGCAAACTCCACCTACCATGCAAACCTTGCCTGTTTTGCTTCTGATTCCAATCAGTTTGGACCACAACTGCTTTGTATCCAAACTACCAAAGCAGCCAGATCTCAGTAAGAAAAAGTTTATCCATTCTTGCTTAAATGCATGATATCATATAATAAATTGCTATCAAGATTCCATTTCATTACCTAGAGACTGTTGGAGTGAGCAGCATTTACATGCTCACAAGTTGCCAGTTGCATGTCTCATTAAGAGTTTAGATATAGGATTTATTGATGTCATTTCCTGTTTATTGGTCCTAGCCATACCCTTTTCCCCTGCAGCTTCTAACCAGTTAGTCTCAGTTTGTTCATACTCCATTTTGTCATGTGGAATCCTTTCTTTGGCCCTTTCTGCAACTCACCTTTTTGCAGAGCTGGGGTGCGGCATCGCGCGAGCAGCCTCTTGTGAGAGGCTCTCGCATTCCCGTTGCTTCAGCTCCGCAGCTGCTGCCTTCTCGTGAGCAGGTAGCGCGAGAGCCCCTTCTCTTCCTTCCGCAGTGCAGCCTGGGATTTTTCCAGGCTGCACTGGGGCAGGAAGCACAACTGCTGTGGCTCCAGAGCTCCACATGCATGGCAAGTGTGTGCGGGGCCCTGGAGCAATGTGCAATCACACACCATTTTTGGCTCAAAGCTGAAAATGAAATAGTGTGTGATTGGCACCTGCCAGCCCCTGGAGCGTCATGCGATTGTGAGTGCATCGTGTAGACCGCTCCTCGCAGTTGTGTGACGCTCCAAGAGCCCTTTCACATGGCAAATGCCGTGCGAAAAGGGCCTTTCTCCTCAACTAAGCACATGTTTGCAGATCCTCTCACTATAAGAGGTTGTATAAACATTAGTATTTATATGTGAAGTTGTCTTCATTTTTTTCCCAAAGGGAATGCCTGTTTTTTATTCCTCTGCATGACCCTTTTTGTGTGTTGTTGGTGGTAGGGGACAGGTTATTATGCACCTTCTGTTTGCCAAGTTTAATTACTCTGCTTATGGAATACACTACTGTCTCTCACGTTTCCCAACAGAGACACTCCACAGGAAAACTCAGATTTAAGAAGATTTAAGTCAACTCAACAGATGCTGTAATGAGAAGATAGTTGTGTACTTGAATTGTACAAATCAGTTACTTGGCTAAAACCCTACTTAGTTTGAGTAATGGTTTATTGATGAGATTTTCCTTCATTCCAAAGATTTCCCAAGAACCAGTGTGTGTATGTGCAGAGAGGAGTGATTTAAAGGGAAAATTTGGCATGGAACATGTTCTTCACTATGGGAGAAATGTCATATTGTTCAGACATTTGGTGAAACTCTGTCTTACATATCATTCAGAATATTTCTGAGGTAGCTGCACATAAAATACTTATGCATATTTACCTTTGCAAAATTTTATAGAATATTCATACTGTGGTATAACTGAAATTTAACTTTTAAAATACATGTTTATCCCTTGGTTACCTTTCTGCTTTGTGTATGTTTTAGATATTTTTAAAACATTTGCATAGCTGTGATCCTTGATATTCCTATGATTAAATACCATATCCTTACTATGGTGAGTCAGGAATACTTGTTTTTGAAGTCGCAATCACATTTGCTCCCAGTTTCTCTGAATGTTCACTATCCATTGTGAATTTCTGCAAAGCAAAAGTTATCCATATACAATTTACCAATGGTCTTTTCCCAGTATGGCAAGCAAATCATTAAGACGGACAAATCAGGCAGTAACCGCGGCAATAGTAGAGTGTGATACGGATGGATCACTGTTGGTGTCACATCTAGATAGGGTTCTCTGTGTAATTGGTCTGGCCTGGGCAGTACAATCTAAAATAGCCTCAAAACAGAGATTCCACACACATTCTAAGACTACCTATTTCTTTGGGGGCATGTATGTAAATATACGTAATGACATGTTATATTATGCCAGAATACACATGCTGTATAACCGTTATGCCCTTACTGCCAGATAGAGCCAATTCCATAATGACACAGAACGTTACTGGTCTGTGACCACTGTCTAGAAAACAAAATTAATTTGGCCATTTCTGGATGATGGCATTATATTTCTATTCTACTTTTACACTGAAAAATAGCATTCAAGGCAGCTAACAATCACTAAACCACCATTTAAAAACAAATTAAAGACAGCTTAAAAACAAATTACAGACTACAGAATAAAACCTTATAAAACAATTACATTAATCAAGCAGTTCAAATCAACAACTAAAAAACCAAGTATAACTGATATCCACCCTGACATAGCATGATAAAGTGAGTGTACCCAATTTGAACCACATTGCTGCTATCTAGACAAATCTTACTGACAGAGTTGGATGGCTCCAGGTCCAAACTTTGCCTGGAGAGAAAAAGCTCAGCACCACAAGAGGTGTTTTCCAAGCACAGATAGAGTCAGGTCTCACTCTGCATTTTGCATTTTGTGGTCCATTTTCCACATACCACTCAGGCTGTGCTGTGAGTAAGATAAATGAAGACCAGGAGTATAATTTATCTAGTGCTGCCTCATCTATACACACCTTCTTTTGAAATGCGGGCTGCATGGGAGCATTGTGAAGTTGATTGGATCTTTAATTTATGGCATCATGACATACAGTAGATAGCAAGTCTTCCCATTAGGACTTTACAGAGACTTCTCTCCAAATTTTCTTGGTCTTCCATGTGAAGGCAGAGAGGACAACACTTTGATGAATAAAGCATATTTTCTTACTTAGTTCTTTTCCTAAACTAGCACAGATTTTTTTTTTTGAAACAGCATGGGTTTGCCACTGAAAAAGCTTCTTTGATAGTGGTGAGGAATTAAGAAAAAAAGCAGCTAAGTAGAAGGGTTCATTCTTTTTTCTTTTTTTTTAAGACAAAAGGAAACAACTTTGAACTCTGTAGACAATGTAGTTTAAACCCAAACAGATGTGACTTAATCTCTTTTTTTGATCCTCTGTAGGTTTCCTTTTAAAATGCATCCATGTGCGTTGACATGATGACTTTCAGATGTCTTGACATAATTTGTCTCTGTTAGGGTATCACCTTGATACATAGATCATATATGCCAAATGCTTAAAGGCTTTGAAAATGAACTGAAGAGGACTGGGTAGAATTTATGTTGGTCCTTAGCTGTTTTTGGCAGCCACGTAACAGAAGTGGTATAATCACACTAACTCAGTGACACATGCACCCATGAATAAATTCTTATACCTTAAAGGTTCCATATGCAAACAAGGCAAAGTGATCTTAAAAAGGAAAAGATGATACTAGAAACTATGAAATGGTATATAAATGTGCCATAACCATCATAGCTTGTCCCCTCTGATTGATATCAGTTTATGTGGTATTTCTTTATGTCTATCTTCTCCCCCTTCTGCAGTCCCATGGTGACACAGCAGTTAGAAGCCAACATTGGAAGAGATTTCCTTTAAATAGCCATACCAACTCATTCACTTTCATTAGAAATGACACAATGACACTATCCTTCAGCACATATATAGATTACTTCCAGCTTCAAAGAGTTGTGGTTTTATGACCTAATCACTTCTCCCAAGAGAAGGACTGAAGGACTGAATACAGAGGAGCTGGCAGAACTTCGTGACTTGCAAGTGTAAATAAAAATTATAACATGAGATGATATCTTTGGGAATGGCAGTGAAGTCTGAAGTCTGAATCCAAGTTGGTGGAGAGGATGTTTATTCAAAGGCCTAAATCTGGCTGGCTAGTCCCAGCTAGAATAGACTCATTGACTCTTTGGGATTTACATGAACACTGATTTATCATTCAGAAATGATAGCTCAGTTTTCCACTGTAGGCTGTATTTCAAAGGAAGGAACTGGCAAAATCACTGCTAAGTATTCCTTGCCTAAAAGAGCCCTCTGAAATTAATGTGGTCACCATTAGTCGACACGCAGCTTGAAGGCACATGCACAACCTAGTGGTACTCTGATTTCCTTGCACTCCAAATGTTCTTCCACTTCTAAAAAGTCAGTGTCATGGCCTTTTCTTCTTATACATTCAGAACATGACCTGCGGAGTATGACTTGCCCTTCCTCTGAAGGAAGACATACTAATTGAAGGATATTTTTCACGGCATCTGTCACAACACGAAAACGCGAGCACGGAAAGCACAGCCAAGCCTCGCACTCAAGGCCTGCCTAGCCCGACACCTCTTTGTGATCAGAAATGAACAGCCAGGGAGATCTCTGAATCAAGTCGGGGCCAGGACGAACGGGTCTGCCTCAGTTCTCCCTCTCTAAGAACGCAGTCCTTTCCTCACTCTTGTCCCCCTTTGGCTTCCTCCTTTGAGGACTCTCCCCCCTTTACTGCCTTCCCTAAATCTGCCCTTCCCCCAGATGTAAGGATCAGCAGTGATTTATATTTTCCAAGACTGTGGTACTGTTGGCACTAAGGTCAAGATGATATTATTAGTAGTGTGTATATTCCAGGATTCAAAATAAGACTCTGTGACACTGTTTTAAGGAACACAGAACTTCAAACATTTATTGTAACACTGTTGCTTTAAATGCGTTTTGTATCTAAATGTTTATAAACAGCACACCATTCTTCTCTCTCTCTTTCTCTTTCAGTTCATTCACTATCTCTCATACACCCGATTTCTCAGTTCTCTCTCCCACAGAGCTCTTCAAATCTCCAACCTCTCCCAAACACACCACAAATCACACTCCTCTTCAAACACCCACCAGACAGTTGAAATCTGTTATTTTCCTCTTTCTACCAGCCCCTCCCCTGGGCTATCCAAGGTTCCATTTCACCAGCCAATCAGCTTAAACACTCTCAGTTGCCAAGGAGGCTCTGTTGCCAAGACCCCCTCCCATCAGGCTCATCGCAGCATCATTTATTCAAGAACCTGTCCAGAACAAACTAGGGAAAATCTTTTCACTTAGATAAACTCAGTTAATTCAATAGGCTTACTCCAATTGGATTAACACTGAATTTTAGGCTGAGTTTTTTTTTAAAAGAATATGTCAACTCACACTAAAGTTATTAGTCATTGAGATCAACAAGCACTTTCACAGTCTGTATTCATGGTGAGGAATTTAAGTTACTAATTTATTGCTTATAAATCCAGCTCAGGTAGACCAAAAAGGTCACATTGGGTTAGAGAAGAGAACAGGTAGTAAATAGCTTAGATAATTAGCATGCAAATGACTAGCTAGTATGTAGTATAAATTTTATATATTCTCACATCCATTTTATCTTCTCAACATCCTGCAAAATAGGCTGAACATGTAGTCCTGTTCATGTGGTCAGACCTCATCAGGTAACTGTAAGTCAAGGAGAAACCGTTCCTGAAAGACAAGAGATTTGCTGATGTTGTGTGTCACCTCAGACCAAAAACTTATTTCTTGCTAGCTGAAAGCTCTAAGTGAAATTCCCCAATACTGTTCTCCTCAACATATCACCAGAAAGCCATTAATATGGGTGGAGTTCTGAAACAAACCAGATATTTCCTGCTTTATCTTGCATGTCTAGGTCCAAACTTTAATCTCTTCTCTAACATTGTCACTCCAAGCACAACAAGCTGATGCTGAGGTTTAAGAGGGAAAAATCCCACCCTTGCCCCACAAAAGAAAACCTCCAGATAAAGCTTTCACATGATTCATTGCAAGATAAAAATGCAGTACGTAATAAAGTAAATAGAGACATGTCCTAAAATTTGATTTAAACAGCTGTTGGCTTGGAAAAGTGCAGGAAACTGAAAGCCATTATTTTTCAGTATCTTATGGTAAAAACAGTTTTGTGTTCATGGGATTTTTGAGGCTTTATTTGTTCATGATTTTCAGCTGTAATTATACCTTTTCAACTTTCCCACTCTCTTTTCGTAGCTGTAGTTAACATCCCTCAAATTTTAGAAATAATAGAAAATGTTCTACTTAAACACATTTTAGTACATGGCTGAATTAACTACTGTACCAAATACTCCTTGTCATAGATTTTCTAAAGTGACAAAAGGGATTTACAGTTTTATCTATCTTGGATAATTTATTCTGTACTGTTTACACTTACACAGATGTAAGATGTACATATGTCATTGCGTATACAGAAGAATGAGCAGTGATTCTCACTGCATCCATGTTTGTGCGTGTGTATGTGCCTTTCAGTCGCCTGTCATCTTATGGTAACCCAATTAATTTCATAGGGTTTTCTTAGGCAAGGAATACTCAGAGGTGGCTTCGCCAGTTCCTTCCTCTCAAGTGTAGTCTATGGCACCTGATATTTGTTGCAGTCACCCATATAAGTACTAACCAGGACTTATTCTGTTTAACTTCTAAGATCAGAGGGCATCAGGGGCCTTTAGAGTATTTAGGTCTCATCATATTCATATTCAGCATGAAGTATTGGCTGGAATCTTATTGCTATCTTATACATTTGTAAAGAAGTTGAATATTTTTTTCAGTGCAAAATGTCCACATGTGGTTCAAAGTTATGGAAGCAGAATTGTCTATGTGAACAATTGGGAATGCAGGTGTTACATTGTATGTGGATAGGTATTGTTCATTGCACATGGGTGCACATGCACATTAGGTTGTGCATTTGATGATTAGGCATTTTGTTGTACATCTGATGTTTTGGACTACTTGTGCAATGTTACCATTGAATGCAAAGGTTGTGTAATACAATTCATGAGTTACTCTATATGTAGAGATTTACTCTATACAACCCATGTAGGTTCTTGGCCATTGTGATGTTCACTCCTGTTCTTCGGGTTTAGAGGCTCTCTCATCCATCCTGTCTGGTCATCCCCACAATTGTCTGATTACCACTGTGGTCTCAGACTCAAGCTAGATGTCAAGAGGAATGTTGTTCCTCCCCAAAATTGGATTTACTAAGAGATACATTCCTGGCAATCAGACTTGCCTTCAACAATCATGTGCTTACTTTCCAATGACCAATCATAATACAAAGCATGCTAAATGCAAGGAAATTGGTGAAGAAAATTACATGTTACGACAAACAAATGCCATTCACCCACTGAAGGAGTACCTCTTCTAAACACATGCTAAATTTACCCATCTACTTTAATCTGAAAAATAAAGGGGAAAGTCTGAAAGGAACAGTCCTCTTTTCTCTTCACTCTTGTTAAGGAATACATTTTGGGTCAATGGAAGCAAGCTAAGTTTTTGCTGATGGTTAGTGGATAATCTGTGCTGATTCTGCAGCTGAAAGGAGGTGTAAAGCCGTGTTTGCTTTTGGTTGGAAATTTACAACACTAATCTTTCCTCAGCCCAGAGTTTGGGGTGGGAGGAAGCTTCTTTCACTACACTGTCCACAATCCCTAACGTAGCATGGACAGTTGTCATGCTGGTGCAGGATTCCAAGCTCTGCTTTAATGAAAAGCGGGAATCTGCTGAGGGTATTAATATTGTGAAAATCGCCTGCAGACATGCAGAAGTGGAAACTATGTAAGTCTCCAGCAACCTCCTTCTAAGCAAAGTGAAGTCTAAGTAAATGCTGGAACTCCTGAAATGTGAAGCTTGTCACTGCTTCTTTGTTATAGAAAACATATATGAGGAAAACAAATGACTGACAAAATTCAACTCCTTCCATCCATGTGTCAATTTGCACCCATGTAATGTGTGCACTAGGCTATTATTTGTATATGTTGCACAGACCCTGCAAAAGTGTACTCTGTGCAGTAAGTAGGGAGCCTGTTCTTTCTTCCTGCAAACTCTTTGTATGAATCACTTCATGTAAGTTTCTGGCACCATGCCTTAATGCTCTTCAGGAGTAAGAGATTTATTTGCTTGTTTATTACATTTATTCCACACCTTCTTTCCAAGGAGAAGTGGAGCACTTGGCTCTCTGTCTTCCCACACTATCCTCAAAACAACTCTCTGAGGTAGGTTAGAAAGATTTCTCAGCTCGTTTCATGGCTCAGTGGGAACTTGAACTTTCATCTATCATATCCTAGTCCTAACCACTGTAATACGCCACACTGACTCTCTTTGATTTCTTGGCAAGGTTGGTTTGGAGAGGGTTTGGAATTGCTTTCCTCTGAGCCTGAGAGAGTGTGATTTGCCCAAGGTCACACAGTGGGTTTCCAGGCTGTGGGGATTTGAACCCTTCTCTCCCAGAGTCTTAGGCCATTTCCACACTAGAGTGTTATAGTGCTACGATTCCATTTTCAACATTCTATGGAATCCATAGGATGTTGAAAGTGGAATCGTAGCGCTATAACTGGCTAGTGCAGAAATGGCCTCAATGCTCAAATCACTATGCTACACTGGCTCTAGCAGTGTATGTTAATTCCCTCCAAATGAAGGTACATACAGAGGAGGGTTTAGTAGGAAACTGCAAGAAGTTGTATACAATAATATCACACACAATTTCTTTCTTGGGTGAAGAACCAGCTACTCTATTCTAGATGAGCATAGTGACTGTGGCTGTCCAAAGAGGGGCAGACAGACCTGGTCTCCTCTTGTGCAGGCTAGGCTTTTTTTTTTCCTTAACACAATCTCTAATTGTAGGTTTTGAGTGGCAGGGAGCCTTTCCGGAGAATCAACCTAAATATTAACAGGGATGTATATCCCCTATGATGAACATGCTAACCTTTAGCAACAAGAAGTGTGTGCCGCAACAATCTGAGTTGGTAAGTAAACCCATATCTGTCTTCCAGTGGCCAATCACAAAATGAAGTAATCTATATACAAGTGAGAAAAAACACATGCTATGACAAATAGATGTCTTTTACCACTGGAGGGAGCATCTCTCCTAGATATGTGTTAAACATATTGTATAGTTTGATTCTGAATTTAGGGAGCCTTCTCAAGGTCTTTTCTATGTAAACACTGTGCATTTCCAGTCGTGTCACTTTCTACAATAAAATTGTGTTCTCCTCAGAGAATTAGGAACAGTTTGCCAACAATGATATTTATCCATTTAAGGCTATTTGATAACTGGAGCATAGCTAGAAATTCCCTACAGAAGTTAGGAAAACAGCATCAACATATGAGTCTCATCACTCATGAGCATTGCTTACCCTGACAATTTCCTGGTAATAAGTGTTTCTACTGAAGTTCAGATATTTGGTTTCGATTAAGCTCTTATTGGTTCCAGCCAGATAATCTGCTCCATCATTATGCATCCTATGCGATGAAAGAAGCATAATGAATTGCACTTCACCATCAACCGAACATTTTGTTTTAACAGAGCTGAGACTATGCTATGGTTAATTCAAACATACACAGTTTGGACAAGTAAAGTGCTCTATTGCAAGCAAAGTGGAAGCAGAGGGCATCTGATTCTTCTTTCAGAAGGGATGCAAAAGGTACGATGAATGATTCCCAACTCTATTGAAGACATCTGCCAACAGTTATAACTGCTGGAGTCACTGCTGCATGAAAGTCTAAGTGGGTTTTATTTCTGGTGATAGATCATAACTGGCAGATTAGTCTTGGAGAAAGATGGAATTCACTCTGAAGGTCCATTAAACAACAATGTTCTGGCCACTGATATGCACATTTCTGGGAAGGTTCTTTTTTGTTAGTTTTCAGTACTAATTACTACTGTCCCTGCAGATTTATGTACAGTCTACAGAATACTTGGGAGTTCTGATGTTCCAAGACATTAAGAATCACTAAATCAATGGTTTGGTCCATCTGTCACAATGCTCTAACAGTAATTTAGGCCATCTAATGATTCTCAAACTCTTTGACAAGATTTCTGTAGTTGTAAAAGACGCAAGCAGATGATGAGCAGCAAAAATTAATACTTAAATGTACGTAATATTATTACATTTGCCTTTTACCTATAGAGCTGACTACCGTTAAGTAGGAAAATAATTTTTTGAGGGGGAAGAGGTCTGTTTCTCATGAGCATTTCTCTGATTTGAATATGTCTAGGAGAGGCCCTTTCACACTACACTATGATTCCACTGGAACTTTCATGGCTGCATCCTGTGAAATCTTTAGATTAATAGTCTCTTGAGGCATTAGATCTCTATGACTGACAATTTTAAATACTCTTCCCTAAATTGCAAATCTCAGGATTCCATAGGATGGAACCGTGGCAGTTAAGATAGAATCATAGTGTTATAACTGTTTATGTGAAAGAGTTCTGATCTTTGTGTACAGATTAGATGAGCATGAACGGATACAGATATGTCATGAGGCACTTGACGTCCTAGTTTTGAGAGAAAGGAAGGCTAGAAAGCAAGCAAGCAAGTAAGCAATGCATACATACATACATACATACATACTCTAGAGAAGTACATGCATGAAAGAGTGAAGATCACTGATACAGACAAGGAATGCTTGGAGTGGATGCCCTGCGTAATCTCTCTCCTTGTTTAGAATGGATCAAACTGTTGGACAAACATAATCTATGCAAACCAGATTTTACCCTTTTTGGAAATTTGGAACCATTGGAATTGAATATAGTAATGTTAACTCTAGGCAAGCTTATGTACATGTAACCATGAAAAGTGGTTGCCTTTATTGAACGGACACTTCTATACTCCGACTAATTTAACCGCAACCATAGAAGAATTAAATCATAACTAGCCTCATAAAAATATGCCTTCAAGCAAGACAGAATACTGAAAAGATTGAAAAATGAAGCACAAGTTGCCAGGTACTTCCTGTACCTCACATCTTATTGTTCTGTTGGTAATTTGTAGTTGTCAACCTTGTGCTTTAGAAGAATAAACTCTCAGGGCTGAGAAGAATTAAACGGAAACCTGAAATATCAGGAATGTTTTGTGTAATAGCTGATGAAAATTGTCATCTAAATGACAAAACCTGAAGCCAAGCCATCTCAGGAAATTAAAATATGGAAATATGGAAAAGTCTGATCAGTTGGCTAGATCTAGGGAGATGTAGCCAAACATAATTTGTTAGGTCTGAAAAGGAAATTAATGTTGAGCTTATTATAAGACAACGAAGTGATATTTTAGTTTGGAGAAAAACCTGACTATACATAGTTTATTAATTTATCCTTCATTTTCTTAAAACATTTATTTTTATCTTAGGTGAATAATTCTATTTTTCTTTTTAAAGTGCTCACATTTGGATAGGGGAAATGAATTCTTCTCCTAAATTAGAAAATGTATTTCCGTATAATTGCAAATTCTTGTATATTACTGGTAATTCATTCAATGGACAAAGTATGCAGAACTACATCCAGTTGCTAGCCCCAGCTACAATAAATCCATTAAATAAATGGAACATATGCTAGTGTTGATTCACAAAATTCCTATTGATTCAGTTGGTCTAAGTTTAGGCAAAAGCTCCAACTTACAAACTGAATTATTATTATTTTTAAAAACTGGTTCCAGAATTCACCAGAGGGTTTAGCATAGCAATCACTGGAGGAAAAACAAAAGCAGTGGTCAGCCCCGGTGGGCAGTTACTACACCATATCACATCACATTGCTCTATGTTTTTCAAAAATTAGAGGCCCTTCTTATTGCATTTTATTTAGGTATTAGAACTCAGATACAGGCTGAATGAAGTTTCATAACCACAGAGATCTGTGCTTACACTTCTGTTAGTTTAATGAGACTGGTATTCCAATCTGCTCTTTACTCATAATATAACAGTCCTCTTCTGCCCTGTTCCAAACTTCAGCTGTCTCCAAAGTGAACATGGAAATATTTACAATTATGAGCAGGACCATACTCAGGAAGAGTTGGACAAAGTCATTTCCCCATTGTTTGTCTGGAGACATGGAAAGTCTTTTCAAATACTTTCCTTAGCTAGATCCAGGTCTTTTAGAATTCTTTCCATTGATTCTTTGGTCAACATTTTTAAACATTTGGCATGATGTCTGATATATTTCATTTCTTAGATTTTCACCTGTTTTGTGTATCAGCAACAGGCACATAGCCGTGGTGGTGGTGGTGGTGAGCAGCTGGTAAGGAAGGTCTGGTGATAACAAACATCTCTCTCAAAGGAGGACAGGCTGGGCTGTCACTGCCCCCATGTGCACATATTTATTTCTTTGCCACCTCCTGTTACCTCTCTGGTGAAAAGGGAAGGAGGCGATGTCTGTGTATGTGCTCAGCAGTCATTCAACTGACCTCAGCTTTTCTTCAGACTCCTGGTGTTCTGTTCCTAACCTCAGCTGTTTTTCAGATTCTTGTCCCTTCATGTTTTTTTACTGACTGCAGCCGTTCGCTACACTCTGGAATTTTGGTGTTCTCTTCTTGACTTTAACTTTCCTTCCAACTCTTGATTCTTGGTTCTCTCTTCCTGGCATCTGAGCCTCGTCAGACTGTTAGGCCATTTCTGCATGACGGGGCTTTTGCGCATCGTCCCATCACAGTCCTGGCAGGGAAGGGAGCACAACAGGAATGCTCCCTGCCGCACAGGACCAGCTCCTCCTGAACAGAAAGCGATGGCCATACCTCTTCCGCAGCACAGCCAGGGACTTTCCCAGGCTGTGCTGGGGAAGGAAGCATCACCAACGTGCTTCCTGCCCTTCCACAGGACTAGTAGGTACAGGAATATTGTGTGATCGCAAGTGCTAAATGGATTTTACCCATTTAGCAAATACCCCGTGAGCACGATGAATGGGACAGGATGGCAGGATAGGACAGGATGGCAGCAGGTGAGCAATGATGTTGTATGGAAGCATGATCAGTTGACTGCTGCCATCCTCTCCCCATAACGGGACAGCCCCGTTGTGTGGAAATGGCTTTAGTGTTGTCTTGTTGACCTCAGCTCTTCTTCTGACTCTTGACTTTTGGTATTCTCTTTCTGGCATCAGCTGTTGACCAGACTCTAGCCTCTTGGTGGTCTCTTCTTGGTGATCTTCTTCCAGCTCTTGATTCTTAGAGCTCTCTTTCTGACCATGGCTCTTTCAAAGATTTGTGTGTGTGTGTGTGTGTGTGTGCGCACACACACACACACACACACATTTTACCTGCTTGGGGAAAGATAGTAAAGAAAGTAGCTAGACTGATCTCTCTGGAAAGGAGCTGCAGAACATGGGAGCAGCCACAAAGAAGAGTACAGTCCTTCAAATAATTGAGACCTGACATGGTAAACTTAACTGTGGTCCTTCAAATAATCTTAAGATAACCTGGAAATGACATAATAAACTTAACCATAATTACAGGCATTCTTGTGTTACAGTATGACCTTCATTTGGAAATGGAGGAAATGAATGATTATAACATAGCTCTATTTATGTTTATTCAGGTAACTATGCATTATGCTGCTGTTATTACAGTTTTCTTTGTTATGTTTACTTGTGGATGCTCTTCATGAATGCATGTGATTGGTGGATTGGTTCAATCCTGCCTACTGCTGAGTCTGGGGTACAGCAGTAGAAACATTATCACATTGCTAATAATATTTCCACCAGTTCAGAAATGTGATAATGCTCTGACCAGGAGGTGCTATGTCTTAACTAGTCCCTGTCTGTCAAGCTCACTAGATTTTGTGGTCCAGCTGCACAACAGGAGAACAGCACTGTGATCACACATTGTTGTGCGTGCATTTGTGTATGTTTGTGTGTATTCATGTATTAGGACAAGACAATTGTTTGACAACAGGAAATAATGGATTGTAACCTAACTGGATATATTTATTCAGAAGAGTATGCGTTATGCTTGCTGTTTGAGGGGAAAAAAATGAAAAAAAATCCAATGGGTTCTCTGAACAAGTGCCACGGTTCTTTGGATGCTGGGAGGTGTTTGATATCAAAGACATATCTATATCCTTACAGTTTAATAAGTTGAAACCATTTTATTTCAAACTAAGAAGTGTAAATCTAATTGTTAGTCCCAGCCAAGATATACCCATTGAATCAGTGAGGTTTACATAAACACTGGCCATTTTTGCCCTACATTGTTAATAGTGCTCTTATTCTTTTTTCAATGTCCTGTGGAATTCTGGGGTTTGTAGTTTGCTGAGGCCAAAGAGCTCTCTGACTGAGAATTCTAAATGCCCCTCCCTAAACTGCAAACCCCAGGATTCCATGGGATGTTGAAAGTGGAATAATAGCACTATAACAGTGTAGTATGGAAATGGTCATTGATTTATCATTCAGCAGTTGAGTCAAAGGATCTACTCTAGATGGGACTACCAAATGGATTTAGGCCTAAAATTCTATAGCAGAGGTGGAAATTATATGGCCTTTCAGATGTTGTATGACTGCCCCTCCCGGCAACCATAGTCATTATAGTCAATAATGAGGAAGGCTGGGATTAGCAGTCCAACAGCAACATCTGGAGAGCTGCATGATTCCCACCCCTTTTAGAATGGATTGCAGCTCTTCTGACTATTGAACAGTATATATACAAGTTTTTCACCTTACCAACATTTTATTTAATTCACTATGCTAATTCAGCTATGCCGTCCTCCTTCATGAACTTTGGGACATCTTAAGTAAAAATAAAATCTGGCTACAGACCTGGCTAGCAAGTGATGAAAACTGAAGCAAGACAGAGAAAATTTGCTTCATGATTTGTGCCATGACTCGTGTGCATCAGGAAGGTGATCCATCATGCACAGACAGTTCACTCAGCAAACAAACAGTCCGTGTTGCTGCCATAGATTTCCAAGTGGATAGAAGAAAAGGTAGTTGTTCCTGTGTTGAAAGCAATATAGTTGCTCATTAGAAAAGGTATGTGTGGGTGGCTTCAGTGAACGGTCATCCCCCTCCCCATTTTTCTCTCTATATCTTTTGTTTTTCTAGTGCATGAAGGCAGTAAGATTACCTTAGACATGGTTTGGATTATTTCCTGAGGGATTGCCTTTGGAAATTGGTACCTTTGTAAAAATAACAGGTGTATCTAGATATTTTTGGTCATGGTATCTTCAAAGAATAACCTGTGAGACACGGAGGGGAAAACTGACAAATCTTAACTGCTGTAATTGTTTCCCTTCCATAAAAAAACAAAAAGAAGCATGGCTTGTCTATGTATTCTGTCTGGTATCTCTTTCTAAATTAGGGAATGGGCTTGGGCCTTATTATCTGATATAGATAAAGCAGCTGTTATCTTCTACTTCAAAGGACTGAGGGGACGGGAAAAAAAACTTTGGCACTGTCCATTTCAATTAATCACAAGAAGTGAGTCCTTAAGTGACTGGAAACATTTATTCTTATATATGAGAAGACTTCTAAGACAAAGAGCACTAAGCATTCCCCTCCTGAAAACACAAAGGCAGCATAAATGCTTAGCAGAAAAGACTTCTTATCTTTTGATACCCTTCTGTTTTAGTTCATCATCAGTAGAAAAGAAATCGCTCATTTAAAATAATTTATATTTGATTCTCTGAATCTCCACGTCACTTGTGATATACGTCATTTTCCTTTAACCAAAAGAAAAAAAGAAAAAAAAAAGGAAGTTTCAGAATACAAAAACCAGGAAGAAATAGCCTGGAGAATATATGTGCATAGAATACACCTTGCAGAGCTATGGGCCTTTCCGCACTACAATGTTATAGTGCTATTATTCCACTTTCAACACCCTGTTGAATTCTGAGATTTGTAGTTTACTGAGGTCAAATAGCTTTCTTGCTGAGAATTCTCAATGCCCCATCCTAAACTGCAAACCCCAGGATTCCATAGGAGGTTGAAAGTGGAATAACAGCACTATAACAGTGTAGTGCAGAAAGGCCCATATGTTTCAACATCCTATCCATAATATGCTAGCTTCTAGAAAATACTTCCAAGTGGTTCTAGATGGGAACACATTATCTAGAGACACTTTCCATGTGTATTCTCCTAACTGTGTGGAATATCTCCATGCCAAAATCATACATTGCTACAAGGTGGACGCTCAGCCAAAGACTCTTTATGAGAGCCTTTAAAAAAGACACCATATAATTTGAGGTTTCAGTATCTCTGGACATCATCTGATCAGCGTGGAGATGTTGCATTGTGGAAACATTTCCCATGAACTTGCACATAGCAGGATTTTTAGTGTAAACTGGTCCCTAGAAAGAAAGATTGTTCTCTTTATTTATCCATTTGCTAGTTACCTTCAAAACCTACTTTTCTAGCAATGAATTTGGAGAGGTATACATGGTTCTCGTCCTCTTCATTTTGTCCTCAACCCTGTGAAGTGAATCAAGAGAATGACTGGCCTACAGCCAGCTTGTGAATTTCAAGGCTCAGTGCAGGTTTGAATCTGGAACTCACACTATTGATCAGACATGATCTTTCATCATATTAAGACAGTGTAAGGTTCCATCAACATGCTTACAGGAGGCTGTGGTAAATATTTTTCCTGCCCATCTTCTTCCCATAGTGCACAACAGCAGCTGGGGGACTTGAATCCAACCCAGCTAGTGATCTGTTCTCCCTGTCACTGACTAATGTTGGAAAATTCTGGCATTCTCTCTCCCCGCTCTTGCTCTAGGACAAATGGGGTTTAGCTAGCGTAGGGTTAATTTTCCTTTGCGTGTAAAAGCCCTCTGGCGTCTCACCTAAAGTCTCAACTGTTGCTCTGTGTTATTTAAAATGATTGGCTATGGTATCCAGATCATGTGATTCAGGATACACCCTAGAGCCAGTCATTGGCCTTACATAGATGACCATGCCTCTCTCTCTTTTTTTCCCTTTGCAATCTTGCTTCTAGCACCTTCTCTTTGTTATGCTAGTCTCTCTACCAAGAAGTTAGTGAGTTAAGAATGAAACTACTATCTTCCTTAATCTTTTTTTTTTTAGTTAGCTGGGATCTAGTTTCTCCAATGTATATGCAAGTGTAAAGTTTATAAGTAAATCTTTTAATTTTGGAACCTGAAACTGCCTGCCTTTTTTTGCTTTTCAAGTCAGTCTCAGTTCAGGGAAGCCACACAGAGATTGGGACATGCTTTTTCTGCAACTCTTCTAAAAGAATAATAGAATCAAAGAAAGCTAATTCCTAACAGCTTTAGCTTTCATAGAATTTCCAAAGGGTTAACCCTTTCAAGAACTCTAAATCCCAACAACTAGTAGGTACAGAGACAGTGCTCTTTGTTGCATGCCAAGGTGGGGGCCTTGTACAAGAAAGCACTGAAGGATGCTAGCCATGGTTGTATGTCTTTCATATTTGTATCCCAGCCTTTGTATAACATGGTCATGATGGCATTTACTAGGTTGCTTGCCCATGTACTTGCAACTCATGGGGTGGGTATGGGGATGAAGAGACACTGCCCAAGAAGGGCATTAACTCCAACTGTCCTGATCTGGCAGGCAAAGTCTTGAATAAAGCTCTGTAAACCCACATTTTGATTTGCTTTTAAAAATGTCCCAGTTTTTCTCCCCTTCTCCCACCCTCCCCCTTTGTCCTCAACTTACTTTAACTGCTGCAAATTGAGTTCAGTTTCTAGGGTAGTTTGTGTTCAACTCAGAAAGGAGGAGAGGAAGGAATGGAGTCTTGCTTTCCTTAATTGGTTCAGGCAAAAGCAAATTGCTGCAGTCTCTCCTAGCTTGTGCTTTCTTCCTCACTAATAACTTTAGCCATCTTGACCACACTTTGATATTGCTTGGCCACATGTGTTCCAGTATTCATTTGTGAAATGTTGGGGGGCGTGTAACTCATAGCACTGAACAGCACTGAGCACTGATGTCAATCTACACATGCTTAAAACAACTTTCTGATTAGATTAATCAGACTAACTTTTTTCACCAGGGTACCTTCTTGTTGTGTTGTACTTAACCTCCAAACACCACCAGCTAGTGTGCAGCCATTTTCCATGCTGCCTGAGATGCCAGGATTTTTGGTCCAACACATCATGAGAGCATCAGGTTGGGAAAGGCCAGATTAAACTGTTGGAAAGCTTACTGTTTTACAGAGCTTTACAGATCTCTAGCTGGCTTTATTGTTTGCTAATGTTTCCCAAATCTTTATCCTGCACCAAAATGAGATGCTGTTTTAGCCATTTGGAGAGTGCTATAACTGAAAATACTTATTCCATAAGTAAGGCATTTATTTAAGACAAGCTTTCTTGTGACAAAGATCTTGAAATTAAATTAGGAGAGAAGAGAAATGGCCATTGGCAGGTTGTATGGGGATTTTGTGCATATGGCGAGATGATTAGCTGACAACAGGCCTGGCTGCTTTAAGCATTAAAGGAAGAAAACTATCATTTCACTTCTGGACAATAAGACTTTTTCCAGATTGTCAGAGGAAATAATTTTTGGAACAGAGGTGTTTTCTGAGGAAATTGCTTCTTCTACGAAATAATTAATATTTTTGAGGGAAGTCCCCTTCTGCCTTACAAATATCTGTTGGGGCCTACATATGAGGTGAAGACTTGAATGTAGATTTATAAACTAATAATTACTTTTAATACAATAATTTGCACAATTAACTTCTGTTATGGAGCAACTTTATAAGTGTGGGCAATCAGTCAGTCAATGAATCAGTAAAATGTACTTAATAAAAATAAAGCTTAATTGCACGTAAGTTTAAAAAGGTGCTAAATATTAAGAGTTTGCAATATAATCAATTATTCATCAGGCATTGTTCTCTAACAGTGTATTCTTGAAATTCAGGTATCCCAGTTTGTGCTTAGAATGAGAAGAAGGTGATCTGTGCTTAGGAGACTGAAAATGATTCCTTCTGTCACTGTCTTTGAGGTTTGGACTTTGAGCATTACTCACTCTGTGGTGTGAAGGAGTTGTCACTGCTCAAATTACAGGAGAGAAGGCATGAGAGACATTAATGACAGAGTTCAGGCATTTATTTTTAAAAAGAATGAATATGATGACATACTGAAGTCATCCGCAACTGAGCAGATATCCGGAATCTTTTTCCAGCCACTGCTCATTTATAGATTGATTCAGCATGTTTCTTGCCAAATCAACTTTCTGAGCACATGGAAATCTATCAGCCCCAACCCCAGACTCTTCCCAATGTTATTCATTTTCTACCTCCCTCTCTGTCTCTTTCAGCTGTTCACTATTTGGCCCTTATATTAACTGTCTGGCTCTTTAGCTGTTATTGGTCATCTCCCATCCAGCAAATCTGCATAATGCGAGGTTTGCTAGAGACCAGGTATTACTGCACTTGAAGACTGAGACCATTTCCGCACTAGACTGTTGTAATGCTATGATTCCACTTTCAACATCCTATGGAATCCGGGGGTTTGCAGTTTAGGGAGGGGCTGATCATTGCACTTTAACAGTCTAGTGCAGAAATGGACTGAGAAGTTTTCTAAATAGTGTTCCACAGCCGGTAGTAAATTCAGCCAGATAGTGAGTGCATCCATGCTGCAAAATTATAACAAGTTGACACCATTTTATCTGTCATGGCTCCATCTTACAGAATCTAGGGATTTGTAGTTTGGCGAAGCCCTCACAATTCTCCACTGCATTCCCACTGTGTTCCCCTGAACTACAAAAATAGAGCTCTCTGACAGGGAATTCTAAGTCCTTCTTGTTGTCAAATCAATTATTTCAACCTTCGCATGTGTTGGTCTTGGAAAGATGTATTCAGAAGGCTTTCTCAGCCTTTGCCTTCCTCTAGGACAGTATGACTTTCCCAAGGTCACCTAGTGAATTTCAGTGGTTCGGCAGGGAATCAAACTCTGTTCTCTTGAACTCATTGTCCAATACTCATAGATTCATAGAATTTTAGGGCCTTTCAGCACTACATTGTTATAGAGCTATTATTCCACTTTCAGCATCCTATGGAATTCTAGGGTTTTCAGTTTCAAGAGGGGCATTTTGAATTCTCAGCCAGAGAGCTTTTTGACCTCAGTAAACTATGAACCTCAGAATTCCACAGAATGCTGAAAGGCCCAGAGTGTTGGAAGGGGACACAAGGGCCATCTAGTGCAACCCCTTGCCATGCAAGAATACACAACTAAAGCATTGCTGAAAGATGCCTGCTCAAACCACTACACCATGTTGACTCTCTGCCCACAAAACTATAAATCCCAAGACTCTAGTGCAGTGGTTCTCAACCTGTGGGTCCCCAGATGTTTTTGGACTTCAGCTCCCAGAAGCCCTGAGCATTGACCATAGTAGCTGGGGCTTCTGAGAGCTGAAGTCCACAAACATCTGGGGACCCACAGGTTGAGAACAACTGCGCTAGTGGATGAAGCCATGGTAACTAAAGAAATAACAAAGCACTTTAAATTTGTAGCGTGAATACTCCTCACTATATTAACTGAAGTATTTTTTTCAGCTAAACTATCATTTGCCTTTCTTATTTGCGGCAACATTTTTTCACATCCCATTTAGTTGTCAGTTTCCAAAAAATTGCAGGCAAAATAGGAGTTAACTGCTGCAATCTGCTACAGCATCACAGTATCACATATAAGAGGATGGCCTTGTTCCAGGATAGCATGTATTAGTTTAAAAGTCTTGGGGAACATTAGCTCTGCCATAGACCATAATGGCTACTGAGGAGCTCCTTCAGCCAGTCTTGTGCCAACTAATGAGTCTGAAAGTCTAGGAAGGAAGCATCAGAAAGAGTCCTGCGGTATAGCAGGACACAACTCATTTGATGTAATATTATCTTTAACAGACGCTGGGTGGTTAAATTTAGACCCAGTGGAGAAACTGATGTGCTGACATGGATTCTTTTCAGCCATCGTCTGACTTACTTTGCAAGCCTGGTGGGACTTCTTGCCAGTGAGGTGCGGCCAGAAAATATGAAGAGCTGAAAGCAGTATTTTTAGATTTGAAATAAGGCATAAAACAAGGCTATGTTAGTTAGCAAGTTACAAGTTGGAGACAAAAGAGCAATCTGGTACATACGTTTGATTAACAATTAGTGCCTTCAAAGGGGTTTCTATTAAAAGAGAGAAGGAGAGAAACCATTTGGCTTATTCATCCTGATAAAATGCATTCTGCAAAAACATTTGAGGCAAAGCACTACTTAATACTGACTCCAGTGACAATTAGGAACATGAATGTAGGTGGTTAGGCCTCAAACATTCCTCCCCACTGAGTATTAATCTAAGCTGCTGAGCTAGCTATATGGAACCAACATCACAAATAACTGTAAGATTGTGTGTCTTCTATATTTATGTATGAGGCATTTCTCTATATAGATCCAACTGATAGATAAAATCCATTGCTTAGTAAATGGCTTTACAGTACAATGGAGAACAGCTCTCTCTCTCTCTCTGACTTTACAATATAATGGTGAATGGGTCTGTCTGTCTGTCTGTCTGTCTGTCTCTCTCTCCTTCCTTCCTTCCTTCCTTCCTTCCTTCCTTGTTGCAAAATAAAAGGTCAAACTATCTTTCTTGTTAGTAGCCATTTCCTATCCTTTCCTATCCTTATTTCCCCAGAAGGTTTGTTTGTCATAAGATCTTTCTGTCCTACACTGTTATAGTGCTATTATTCCACTTTTAACATTCTGTGGAATTCTGAGGTTTGTAGTCTGCTGAGGCCAAAGAGCTCTCTGGGTGAGAATTCTAAAGGCCCCTCCCTAAACTGCAAATCCCAGGATTCTGCAGGATGTTGAAAGTGGAATAATAGTACTGTAACAGTGTAGTGCAGAAATGGCCTCAGTCTGTGCTTTTCCTCTTATCTGTATCCTTTTTAGTGTGCTTTGTTTGTGATTGGTCACATGACGATAAAACTGGCTTCCTTTGCAGTTGTGATTGGTGAGGCATGTATGGAGAAGAAAACAGGATAATCATACAGAAGCACATGCTCCTTAATGTCTAATTTGATCCTGCATTGTCTCATTTCATAAGAGCAAAATTGATCATAGTAACAGAGATACCTTTAATAACCTGTGGTGACATTTAATTTTGCAATTAGCAATTGTGCATTTCACAAACACCACAGTGCAGCACCTTCCTACAGAACCGTTTCCCATACCAATATCCTGCAGCACAACTCTTATGACCTTAAAGTATTACAGAGATTGTGGATGAGGTGAGATCAATTGACATGAAAGCTTTTTCTGTTATGTTTCATCTCTGATGGCTTATTCATATAGGCATGTCATGAGCTGACGTTGCAATCACAGAAGAAATAAATGTTATTGTGTGATTTATATCTCATAAAACTGATAACATCACTGAGCTGGTTATATTTTAGTAGTAGCAGTAGAAGTAGTAGCAGACGGAGGAGGAAGAGTAAATATTATTGTTTGCTAAAATACTCAGGCAATTTTTCCATATTTTGGATCCCCCCATAGCTATTCTACGTTGGGAGAGGCCTTTTTTGAAGACATGAAATAAAACAGAAGTCAATGTTTAAAAAAAATCAAAATGTGGGGGATGTGGGGGGGATATCCACCGAGGACCTGGGGGCAGTGGACATTGAGGGTCTTCAACTCTAGAAGTTGCTCACCCCTGCTGCAAATTAATAACAGCAAAAATTATGCTGTTGACAAATGGAACTCAAAAGTGTGTTTAAATGTGTTGTCTGATCCCCAGAAGAACATAACCTTTCCAGATATGTAGGGTCTGATGGTAATGATGCAACCGTATGAGGAAATGCAGAGCCTGGAGGTAATGAGTTAAAAGTAATGTAGCTCCCTCTGCAATAAGTTCCTTTGCAGATTTAAAGAGAGCAGAATAAAGTTGGATTGCAGAAGTAACATAACAAGTGGGAATGGTGGCATGTATTGCTGCCCTAATGGCGAACTCTTTCTAGTTGTTTTCCTGTTTCCTTTTTAAAGGCATTATTGACATCATGCATGGAATTTTTCCAGTTTTGTGCCATTGTCATATCAGTCCTGCGCAGTGGCTGGTGACTCTGATGTCAGCAGAGCTTCCCCTCTCCAAAGTAGTAGAAAAGCAGAAACTAAAGTAATGAGTTGCTCAAAGCGGTAACAGTGACTACTAATGATAATGATTTAGTTTTTAAACATTGCAACAAATGATGGGAACATACTCCTTTTCCGAAATAATCTTGAGAAAGTGCATCCATACTCTGCCACTACTCCGTATTTCCAGGATTAAGCCCTTCCATTGCAGACGATTATGTATTTATGCAGAAGCACTAGAATTCCTTTCATTATGTGTTCCAGCATTTCTTCCACAGACATTCAAGAAAATTCTCCTAAGCTTCCTGATTTCTACCTTTGGAGTCCGGTTGGTTTTAACTGTGATGCAACAATTGGTCCAAAATAATTTAGCATGCTTAACAGCTGAACAAAAATATCAGCCAAGGTCTTTCCAGCCTGAGGTTTGCGTAGGCTCTCACTTCTGGGTTTGAGCCTTGGTGCAGCATTTGAAGGTGAAGGATGTAAATGTCCAGTATTTTCATTCTTGGATGAAAGTAGCCCTCTGCTGACCTTAAAATGGCCCAAAATGGGTCAAAATACAATGAAACATGGAAACAAAAAATGCAAAAATTTTCTCTGGGGAACTGCTTGTCTCCCAGCCCCCAATAAGTGTCCACTCGTGTTGCAGAATTTGGGTGGGCAGGGGGGATTAGGGACACATTCTTTCTTTCTTTCGCCTTAACTTACTGAAGATAGTACAATCGACAAATATCAAGCTCATTTTAACATATTTCAGCATGGCATCAAGGGCAATGGTCCAGCTCAGTCGTCCCTGGCACCTTCTGTTTCTGAACTCAGCCTTCTGGCTTTGCATCACTCTCCCCTTGTTCCCTCCAAACTTCAGTGGAGAGCCTACTGTATAAGACCTTAGGAAAGGAGTGTTTAGCCCATTATGTGCTTCTTCCATTCAAAAAAATGGTATATTATACACTCACATCCACACATGTTCAAAAGGACTTCCAAAGTTGAAGGAAGAACTGAACCCCAATAAGAACTCACCAAGAACTAATGTGTACCTCTTGTGTTTCTTTACATTCTGCCTAATGCAGCCACACAATTAGAGTAAACAACATTTGATTCTGTTTTACTAGAATAGGAACATAGTATTTTTTGTAAAGTGCTGTTTACCGGAAGACACATGCAGCCTTCAAGTAAGCATATCTATACTTCACTTTAAAAAAAAAATAAGGCTGGACAAGAAAATGTTAAAAGATTAAGTTGTGAAACAGAGTTTAATTATACATACGCAGTTTCCCCCCTCTAGTTCATAATATTTCAATTCATAATTAAAATCTATTAGCTCTGCGTGTTTTTTTATATGCCATAACAGGAGCACATAGTAAGACCAAGTGCAGAGCAACAGCTAGTGTGATGGATGATAACTGAGGAGACAGTTTTAAATATCCAATTAGCAAATTTCGAAAAGTGGGTGACTTTATTTTTATTTCTTTTTAAATTTTTACCCTGCCTTTCTCCCAATATTGAATCCAAGGTGGCTCTAAACTACTCTCACAACTTAGCCTACCTTTGTTATGGTTGTTAACATGAAGTCAGCTTCAACTTGTGAATGACAGTCTTCTCAGAGCCCCAGAGTCCTTTCACACTACGCAATCATATCACTATGATTCCCCTTTAACTGCCATTGCTACATCCAATGGAATCCAAGGATGTGTAGTTTGAGGAAGCACTAGAACTCTCTGGCTGAGAATTCTAAATACCTCGCCCTAAACTGTACATTCTAGAGTTCCATAAGGCCAGGGTTCCATAAATTAAAATGGAATCATAGTGTGTATTATAAGTGTGTTTTATGAACGGGCTCCTGGTCATCAACTGCCCTGGTTAGGCCTTGCAAATGTAGGGCTGGTGCTTCCTTGATTGAACCAATCCACCTATAATCTTCCTTTTTTTCTTACTGCTTCCACTTAACTGAGCATTATCATCTTTTCAAATGAGTTGTGTTTCATGATATGTCCATAGTAACATAGCCTCATGTTAGCCATTTTGGCTTCTAATGACAGTTCAGGCTTGATTTGCTCTAGGACCCATTTGGTTGTCTTTTGGCAGTCCACGGTAACCATAGAACTCTCCACCAACACTATATTTCAAATGAGTTGATTTTCTTCCTCTCAGCTTTCTTTCACCATCCAACCTACATTATCAAGTTATGAACAGGATAAAATGCAAGAGCAAGAGAGTATGTGAATATACTGTCTTGGGTTGCTTGGAGAAAGAGTAAGGTAAAAATGAAATAGACAAAAGAAGGATGCCTCTACATCAGACAAGATTGTTTCCACTTAATATTGGCGTAGCAATCAAAGTTTCAACAATTATAGCCAAACTTTCATCCCAGGAAGAGGATGTTAAAAATGTTTTCTGAAATGAAAGCAATGATATCTATTCTATGCCGCAACTAGGGTTGCCAGGTTGGATACGGACTGCGGCTCTTGTAACTTTAAGCTAAGAAGTAGGATGAGGTATCATAACACTCCATGCAGCTGGGTACGCCCCCTTACCTTTCAGCTGCAGCCAGTCTCTCCCAACATGGCTCTTGTCTCCATAGTGGAGAGCAGTGGGAGGGAGCATGGAGCATGGAGGTGCTAGCAACATGAACAGAGCATGATGCCCCTTTACTCCTTTCTTTTGCTCTCCACCAGGTGGTCATGTTAGTAGGAAACAACTGTTGTCAAAAGTTTGAGGCTGAAAGGTAAAGGAAAACTGGAACCTTCAGAATTTTATGGCACCTTGCCCTTCTTCTCAATCTGTTTAGGGTTAAAGATACCAGAGCCCCATCCTGTATCTAACCTGGCAGCCCTATCTGGAACTTTTAAATCACTTGAGTACTATGTAAGAAAATGATTGGTAAGGGACAACTCAGTCCAGCCTCCTCCTACAACATTCCACATATGGAACTTATAACATAGGCCTGAAACGTGGCCAAAATACCCTAAAGACACCAAATCCCACCTGATCTTGGAAGCTAAGACTACTAAAGACCACTAAATAATGTCAGGCACTGTTGACTGTATTTCAGTGGAAGGAACTGGCAAAACCACTTCTGAGTATTCCCCGCCTAAGAAAAAACAATGAAAATCATGGGGTCACCATAAGTCAGCAGTCAACTTGAAAGCATATACACATACCTGAAACTTCTTGGAGCTCAAATAGATCCATTGAATCAATTGTTAGGTAATTCCAATGACTTAATAGGTCTGCTGTAGATGGGATCTGGCTATATAGTTCAGGCCTTAAATTTAGAAGTGACTGCTGATTTTCTCTGCTGTATCACTCAAAGTTCACCCATCCCCACTACCAATCACCTCCCTTCCTAGGCCATTTCCACACTATACTATTATAGTGCTATTATTCTACTTTCAACATCCTGTGGAATTCTGGGGTTCATACTTTCCTGAGGCCAAAGAGCTCTCTGGCTGAGAATTCTAAATGTCCCTCCCTAAACTGCAAAGCCCAGCATACCATAGGATGTTGAAAGCTGAATAATAGTACTATAACAGTGCAGGGCAGAAATGGTCCTAGTCCTTTTTCTAAGTGTCTGCAAAAATTGCTGTGGTACAAGTATTACAGATGCATATTTTTGAATACAGGCATGCGTGGGAATCTGCCTACAGTTAAGAAAAGTATATGTATACTCAAAACATTTTGTTGTATCTGATCTTTGATTGTCTGCTCCCCAAGTAGTGTGCCAAGAAAATATTCACTATTTTTAGATGCACTTGTAATTTCCAGTGGAAAATTTGCATCTGGATGAACTGGATGAGCAGAATACTTTGCTTTGACCGAAATGGCCACTGGAGGGCAGCAAACGACAATGCAATAGGACAAACCACCTCTCTTACTTTTTGTCTCTCTCTGCCTCCCACTTTAAATCCTCCTTCCACACCACTATAAAATGATCTGCTCATGCCAAGCTATTGCAAATATCTCCTCCTTGTGCAGATTAAATTGAATCTGCCTTGCCTTGCATAATTTGGAAATTCAAAAGACCAATTTCTGAGTGTAATTGAAAAGCACATTTCAAGATTATTCACTGAATCAATAGTTCCAGCTAGAGTTCATATTAATCTATATACTGTTCAACAAGATAACAAGGACAGAGTAATATTTACTCAATATTCCAACAGTACTACTGAAAAAAATTTAGTGGTGTCGTGTGCATGTGCACGTACAAAATATTAACATTATATAGTTGATATATATTTTACTCTAAAGCAAATGGGATATCTTACGTTCATATGGATTGTTGAACATTTGCTCTCAGAGAAACTGTTAGATCAGAGGGATGGAACCTATGGCCCTTCTGATGTTGCTGGACTGCAGCTCCCGCAATCCCATACAATTAGCTGTGCCAGCCTGAGGTCATGGAAATTAGAAGACCACACATTCCCCACTCTTAATCTACAGATCAATCAGCAAGTCATTCATTAAGAAGTCAGTGAAGCATCATGCCTAGACAGGCAGAGAATAGCAATAGCAATAGCATTTATTTCTACACCGCTTATCAACTGAGTGTTATCTAAGTGGTTTACAATGTATTTTTAGCTAATTGCCCCCAACAAGCTGGGTACTCATTTTACTGACCTGCAAAAGGACGGAAGGCTGAGTCAACCTTGGAGCCTGGCAGGATTGAACTCACAACCTTGTGGTTGCAGTACTGGCATTTAAGCACTGCGACACCAGGGCTCCATGGGGTGCCCCAGTGCTTAGAACATTTGATTTAGTCATGTGACACTGAGGTGCCAATTAGTGCTCAGCCACAAAGCTCAGTGGCATTGCTTCACTAGTTTTCTTCTTGAAGAAGCAAAAAATAATTTTAGAAATTGCCTTAACATCTGCAAGAAAGACATCAAAAGCCATACAGTTTTCAAAGCTTATCAGTGATTTGGGACTTGTCTGGTGCAAAATTCACATTTTTGTGTGTGCTTTAAACAGGCCTTTTTGTGCAGGAAATACCATTTTATGCTCAGACAACAAGATTTCTATGCAGAAATATTATTTTCCTTGCAGAATTAGGTATTTCATGAGCACAAAATGCTGTTATCTTACTAAATCAACCATGTGTGAAAACTGTGCAGAAAAAGTCCCTATCTGCAGAATTTTTTTTCTATGCTGGAAAACTGCTGTTACTGCATAGAAAATAATATTTCTGTGTAGAAAAATTATTTTCTGCTCAAATTAATATATACTGTTTTATGTGCAAAACAACCACATACAAATTTTGTGCTACAGAAGTCCTGAACTGGAAAGATTGTCATCAGTTAAGGATTCATTTTGTCAGGATTTCTTGACACACGAAGAATACATTTTCAACTATTTTTCAATATTCTTTCTATTCCTGTAACCTTCCTTAAAGTGTTGTTATGGGAATACATGAGATAAGAATGGGCACTAAGTTTACTGAGAGCTCTTATATACTGATAAGGAAAAGAGCAATCAAAGTGTTTATAAGGACAGAAAGGAAGTATTGCCTTCCCCTTGCATTGTTGGTCCCTATTACCATACCTCTCAGGTAGTTTCCAGCTGAAATTAAAGCTGGAGAAGGGTTGGAAAATTTCAGTAAGTTTTCATTTCATCTTGTTACTATGCTTATTTGTTATCCTTTGACAGCCTCCATACTCTTTTGTCATATAACTCTTTCACCCAAATTTTTAAAGGTATTATTTGCTGATAGGTTAAAGGCATGTGAAAAGAAGTCTTCTTCCTAGCATGGAAAATGTGCATCTGTGTCCTCATCCTATAGAGCAAAGGTTTCTTGGGTTTCTAAGTTTCTTGAGACCACTTTTTTTTGTCCCAGGGACCCACTGTGGACTTTATTTGTCCTAAGTATTGGAGGTGGGGGAGGACAGAAATTAGAACTGGAAGTAGCTGAATGTTCTTTTTTTTTTTTTTTTTGAGATTTTTGGGAGAGAGTATCATGGAAGTCTTTGTCTCTTGTATTAATGCACAATGACCACTTCTGGAGCTTGCCAAGAGTGGAAAGTTACTTGTTTTTTTTTTTTTCTGAGAGGGGGAAGGTACAAGAGAGGCACTAAGGCCACAATTATGACCTTGAAGACTACATGTAGCCCACAGGTTGTACTTCCTATTATAGAAAGAGCCCTCAGTTCATGGTGTTGTGTGCCTAGGGCTCTCTTCAGATCCTCTGATGAACTGGAGTCTGGAGCCAGCTGGAATTTGCTGCTTCAAGGCCACATCATCTGCACCCCCACTTTCATGCGGATCACTCATATGAAAAAACTCTGTAGGAAATGTTGGTTGACATAGGGTTACCTATCATAGAATCACAGTGCTGGAAGGGGACACATAAGAACCATCCAGTCCAACCCTCTGTCATGTGGGAATATACAATCAAAGCACTCCGGACAGATGGCCATCCAGCCTCTGTTTAAAAACCTCCAAAGAAGGAGACTCATTGCACTCTGAGGCCATTTCCGCAGTACACTGCTATAGTGCTATTATTCCACTTTCAACATCCTATGGAATCCTGGGGCTTGCAGTGTAGGGAGGGGCATTTAGAATTCTCAGCCACAGAGCTCTTTGTCCTCAGTAAACTACAAGGCCCAGAATTCCACAGGATGTTGAAAGTGGAATAAGAGCACTATAATAGTGTCGGGCAGAAATGGCCTCAGTAAGAACTGCCAGAAAGTTCTTCCCAATGTTTATGGGAAATCTGTTTTCCTGTAGTTTGAAGCCATTGCTCTGTGTCCTAGTCTTTGGAACAAGAGAAAACAGGTTTGCTTCAATCTCTATATGACATCCCTTCAAATATATAAATATAGCTATCATGTTTCCTCTTAACCTTCTCTTCTCCAGCCTAAACACATCCAGCTCCCTATGCTGCTCCTCAGAGGGCATGGCTTCCACACCTATCAGTACACCTTAGAAACATTGGTGTCAAAGCTAATATGCTATGGTTAACATTATTGTGACAACTGTTTGTTGAAAATCTTTCATTATGAGACATAGCCAGAAGGACAAGAACTGTATTGTAGTCACTACTTCTGCCAATGCCACCACAACAAAACTTAACTTTTAATCCAAGCAGCATCCTGACCTAAGGGTTTTTGAGGTGTTGGAAATGACAACTGCAGTGTTCTCCTGTTGCAGGGTATGTTGAGATGGGAAGCCAAAGAGACCCCTCAAAGTCCTGCTGCAGCTGCTTGTCTCAATGTACCCTATGGAGGGGAGAGCACTACCATTGTCATTTCCTAGCACTCTGATCTGCAGCACCTAGGAATCCCTTTACCTGGGACACTGCCTTGCTTAAGAGGTAACTTTTTGGTCATTAACAGCTATAAACACGAATCCCCAAAGTCACGAGAATGATCCCTTGATTCATAAATACAGCTTACGATCCCATAAATATTGAACAGGATGCCAGCCTGTGTGTTAACATCAGTCATTTCAGCAGATAGGATGAAATTAATTTATTGTAATAATTTTTAGCAACGTATCAGTGACATGTTAACTTTATTTTTTTTTAAAAAAAATTAAAACTAGCAACCACCTCAAAATTACCTCCCAAAGTAACATGGAACGTTAATCAGTACTCAAGCAGCTAACATCTTTGGTGTTAAAATGATGAAAGCAATAACTTTTATAGTGAGTTATGGATAATAAGTGAATTTTAATAAATTAATTCCAAGCTCCACCTCTGGGATTTAACTGCATTTCTTCCATCTGTAGCTAGTGTGCTTCTCATCTCTCTATAGATGTCTGCTGACAGTTGATTGGAGATGTAAGGCTCATGGCATATGGCGTATTCCTATAGCAGGGATCTAACTCTGTCCTCTGACTAAGCACTTGGTTTCACAGTGCCATAGCACTTCTTTTTTTGTTAACAGAAGGATATAATCTAAGACAGAGAGGATTTACATCCACCTAATTTTTGACTATAGGCTTAAATACCCTAAAGGCACCAAATCCCATCTGATCTTAGAAGTGAAGCCAGGTCAGCCCCTGTTAGTACTTGGGAGGGAGACCACCAACAAATACTAAGTGCTGTAGCCTACATTTCAGAGGAAGGGACTGTGCCTTTAGAATATTTAGGCCCACCACTTGCACATGAGGAAATTAGAACTAGCCAGTTCCTTAACATTCATACCTAGTAGAGGGCTGCTGTTACATTACTACACAGTAGGGCTGGCACAGTCCCAATATCAGTCCCAATATACATTGGCTGCTCATGCCAGTATCCCAATGTGTATCTTTGCAGTTTACTAACATGGTTTCTTAGTGCCTCTGCTTAGATAAGTATATGTATAGTTAAGTTTGAAAAAGGTGATACAGGATTCTAGCAATTTTTTCCATCCCTAATGTGGCATGCACCCTAATGCAGCAGGAAAGGGGAGTAGATTTTGCTCTTTTCTGAGTATTCCTTTTTATATAAAGACTTCATGTCCGCATCCCCACTTGATTTGTGAATGGAGTCACAAAGGAAATACAAAAGCGTCATATAAGCAGACAGTTCCCAGTGCACCAAATACAAGACATTCAACCCATTTGCTGTTCTAGAGCACAGTTGTTCCCAATGCATTTCAGGATCTATTAAGGGGACAAAGCTGGCAGGAGAGCATAATCTTACCTTTCTTTAGAAGTTTCTTGTAGCAGAATCAACACAAATTACTTGAATTTTCCCTGGGTTTAAAGTTAGGACCAGTGACATAACTGTCAATTTCCTTATGAAGCATGCCACAGATAAAAATCTTAATTAGTGACACTTTACTGTTTCCTGAGGGAAGAACAATGGGGGAAATTGCTCTGTCTCCAAACATTTCAATTACCAAGGGGCCAATGACCTTTTCTCACTGCAGCTGTTCCAGAGACACAGCTTTGACTGACAAATTAGAAATTAAGTAATTTCTAATAAGATCAGCTTCTATTTTAAGATATCACAGGCATTTAGAGTTGTGAACTAATTCAAGAGACACTGTCTCTACCACTGATTCTGAAAATCTCCCCACCCCACTTAGAGCTGTTTGAGGACCTGGGGTCTACAGCCTATAACCAGTCTACCTGGTTTAATTTTGGATTGGAATAGCACCTGTTTGAAATCTGTGTACTCCATGGTGGTTTTAAGGGTTCCTTATACAGACGGGGGTAGTTATCTTTCTCCCCATATAATATCCCTGATAGTTTCCAGAGAACTATACACAAAACAAAATGTGGCAACACCACTAAGGATTATGTGCCTAGAGGAGACAAAGTATTTCTTATACCTTTATGGAGGAGTTCCTGTTGCGCTGAACTCCCAGGTCAGCACGATTGCTCTCAGGGCTGACTGAGCAGCTGCTTCATACAGGCCTGGATGAAGTCTTGTGATGGAATGAAGGCACAGCCCTTGTGAGACTTTAGTGTGTGTTTTTGGGACCCAGATCTTGTAGCAAGTCTCTCAAAACCCCAAATCTGGCACAAAGTCTCACATGACCCCCAAATTTGTGAGGCATGCTGGCATTTTGCCAAGCTAATATGCAGCCCTGCCAACTTCCTGGATGGCCATTTTTGGCTGAACCTTCAACACATCCCACTCTTCTTTCTTTCATGCCTCTCACTAGATTCCCCAGACATAAGATGGTTGCCTTTGGAGGCTAGAAAGGAATTTTTCCATGTTATTCCAGCACAGGTTTTTCACCATTCCTGAGGTTTCATCCACTTTATTTATTTATTTTTTGGGGAAGAGAGAACCCTGCAACATTAGAATGGTGTGTGTGTGTTCTGTATGTGAACAGGGGGTTAATCTGCTGGTTTGGACATCTGCAGATTGGCTAACCTCTAAATGACTGTTTTGATTGCCACACACTTTGGTAAGCATTGCCAGATGTTTACCAGACTACAGTTGCTTCCTGCTCTGCTTGGAAAAGTATTGCTCTGGAATCCATGATGGTTGGTGTCTTCCCCCCCCCCGCATTGGTTGCAGAAGTTTGTTAAAGATGTAATTGGCTGATATGTAAAAAGTTCTGGCCATCACATTTAACCCATATTTCACTGTATGCAATCTTTTTGTCTCAGCGCAGTAGGGATACAAACAGAGTATTTTTATCCCCTTGGGTATTCTTTTTTTGTCTTGTTCTGTTGGTCTCCTTTTAACTAATATTCTCAATGTGACTTCTTAGTTGTCATCCTCCATTATTCTCTTTCTTTGCTCCTTAAACATGTAGCTTATCCGTAGCATCTCACGCTTATCTTCTTATCTCTACATGAAGTTTTTGTAAGAAAGATTTTTTTTCACAAAAAGTTGTCTCTGCTGCTAAATCAAATGACACCTTTTCATACATATTCAGCACATAAATACAGTTTATGTGGTAGATGCCAAGTTTTTGTAGAGAAGCTAAATAAATGCAAGGAAGAATAGTAAATGGAATAGTAAATAAGGGAAGGAAAGTAGGTAAATTAAAAGACAGACCTTAGATCACCTAGTAAATTTGCACATTTTGTCAAGATATTTGTTTAAAAGTCATTTTTTTCATCAATCACAAGTACTGGGACATGTGGAACAAGATGAAGCAAATTTTCTATCAACCATGTATGAAATCAGCTTAAATCAAATTAAGACTGAACTATCCCACTTCTTCTTTCCATTAATGCTTTCTTCACCAGGAAATATATCTTAATACTATAATCCCTTTTCAAGCTTCCATAGGCCATTTCTGCACTACATTGTTATAGTGCTATTATTCCACTGTCAGCATCCTATGGAATCCCAGGGTTTGCAGTTCAGGGAGGGGCATTGAGAATTCTCAGCCAGAGAGCTCTCTGGTCTCAGTAAACTACAAATCCCATAATTCCACAGGATGTTGAAAGTGGAATAATAGCACTATAACAATGTAGTGCAGAAATGGCCATACTCTTTCTTCTGGCTCTCTCTATAATTCTTCCTATTCTGTTAAATGAAGGATGAGCACATTATGGTGATTTTTCCTGAGGGATTGGTCATTCTCACTCCTGAGTAAGTGTATCTGTGACAAGACATTTTTGATTGTTCATGATTTGGTACCTTAAACATGTAGGTAAGGGCTGTATGGTTAATTGTTCTTTTCTACAGAAAGCGAAAAAAAATGTCAAAGAGAGATATCTATGGGGTGCTGTACTGAAAGGGTTCTGGACAGTTCTTCTTGATTTGGGTTTGTGTGCTTATTTATGGTTTGTATGTGGGAATATCCAATAAGGAATGCTCTCTCCTGCAGTTCCAGGGACAGATATACCTCTCCAACTACTATTTTTAAGAATCAGACCCTAGCACAAGGACAGACTTCTTTAAGTACTGGTGAAAATTTGTGGCTACTTGAAGAGAGAGGTATCAGGAAGGTTCCAAACTTGAATCCCTGAAGGCTTTCCATAAGATTTTTATTATGTATGTGCTGATGGTACTGCTTGTACAATTCCAGTGAGTAAAAAAAAACAAAAACAAAAAACAAACTGGAGGTACTTATCACAAGGAATAAATACTTCCTTCTCTCCCTCCCTCCCTCCCTCCGCCCTCTAGAACGTTGCTGGCAATTTCATCACTATGCTAATGTGTACGGGGTCTACTGGATAGCTCAGGTTTTAGTAAAATGGGGTGATACCTACTGACTCAACTCCTGATTTCTGTACTTTCGCACAAGATCTGAAAATGTTTCTAAGGGTACAAAGCTGAATGTGATAGGAAGTCCTGGATGATCAGTTTTCCCAAAAGTATGGAAAGGTTTATATTCTCTTTGCATGAATTCGTGCAGATTTTCCTTTGAATGTGAGTATGTCAGCTTGTGCGTGTATATGGATGATCTCTATTCTGAGATCCAGTGTCTTCGAGGAGGGCAGGGCTTATTGTTTCCATTCAACGGTTAAATGTTGTGTTAAATCACACGTCAGCCCCTAGCTAGATCATTAAAACAAAGTATTATCCCATGCATGAACTTTTAAAGATGCATTTGATGGTTGTGTTTGATAAATTCTGAGAGAAAGCAGCTAGAAAGTACATCACACATAACTCCAAACAAGTGAATCATGGCTTTAGTGACTGTTCATTGTGAGTGTTGAAAATAAAGGTCTGTCTTTTTTGCATTTAAGAAACTTTTAACTGAGGAAAATGGAAGTCTAGTGAAGTCCATACAAGAACAGCTAGGAAGATACCTGTTCCAAAGGCACTTGTAAGCATTTCTAAAAATACTTCCCTTGAACAAATCACTCCCTCAAGTGGAAATAATTTTTTATTGCAAAGATACTAAATCTTCCTACAGTTATGAACTGGATTTTGGAAGGGTTGAGAATTCCATTTATCACTGGCCTAGTTCACGGACATCTTTTTGCTGAAGGAGAAAGCAAAGGTAACCAAGGAGGCATTTAAAAAAGACTGTATCAGGGGAAAAAATATTAATCTGTGCAGGTTTGAATGGTCATTTCCCTCTTTTCTTCTCTGTGTAGTGCTTGCTGCCCTTTAAAAAAAACAAAATACTCATGGGGTGTTGCGTGTCTCAAAAGATCTCCTCTTTCTAAATGCTTTCTCCAGATTTTCTTCCCTGGATATTTCTTCCTTGGATCATGCAAACCAGTTACCATTTGTCTTTTAACTTGATTTAGAATGATATAAACATAGACTGATAAAAACCACTGAGGTCTGTAGATTTCTTCATTTTTGTAGAAATGTTTTTATAAGCTATACTTCCCCTGTCATTTTATTAAGACTCTTGTCAAGTACATGTTTAAGCACCATGATGGGTCTTTCTTTGTGCCATTCTGCAAAGTCAAATTTATTTTGTTCAGCTATTTCATGTTGATTGAAACTTAATCTCTTCTCTTCATTCCTTCTTTCTAAGGATGTGTTTTCCAGGTTTCTTACTTTCTAGACTGCATTACTTTAATAAAATATAAAAAGAGTCTTGAACTGAGGCAAATGTGTCATGCAGAATATTTTTATATTATTTATAAATTGTTTTAGATAATAACCAAAAATACATAGCATGGAACACATAGCTATGATGTCATAGCTACACTTCCTCTCAAGATCCAATCCCCTGAAATTTGCTTTAAAAACCAGAAAGCCATACCAAGCACAGGAGTTTTGTGGCGCTAGCAAGAAGGGTGTGAAGTATGATGCACCCAGCCCCCTCCCACCAGGAAGCCACTGTGGGATGAGCAGAAGCAGAGACTCTTATGGGGTCTTGTTCCAAGTCCTCATTGCACTATGGCTTGCTCGTGAGAGGGGGCTGGATGTGTCATCCTTCAGTACCCTGTCACCAGGGCTGCAGAAATGCTTCTCTCAGTATGGCTGCCTGGCTCTTAAAATGAATTTTAGGGGCATTTGCACTTGTGGCAATGGTCCCATGATCATACATGTGAATATAAAACAAGTACAATGTCAGAAGTCCTGGATTAAAATATTATAACTACCTAACAGAACACCAGCCTATATTTATTAACTGTTGTCATTATTCTGGTTTTTATACAGCCTGCCCCAGATTTTTTCCAATTACTTTATTTATTCTCTTTATCGTTTTCCACCCTAAAATATCTTGTATAATCAACTTTTATTGGTGGGCACACATCCATGGGATCATGTTATACCAATCCAGCAACAGCTGTGTTTATTATGTTCCCAGTGTGGTTGATTACCTGTAAAGCACAAGCCACTGTACCCCCTAGTGAAGGATCATGGGAGGGCCACAAGTTGTCCAGCCCTGCCATTGAGGTATGTCTCATGATGAGAGTTTGGAAATAAGGTGTTCCACACAATGCTATTTCCTTTCATATGTTGGTTCGGAGATAACAAGCATGCTATGATGTTATTGCTGCCCCATTTGGAAATAATGCTACCACACAACATTTTATTTTAACCACTTTATTTTGACTACTTAAGTGAACACGTCAACTACGAGGGCGAGCAACCTGGTGTGGGGTCGGTCCACTGAAGTAGGGAATCAGCCCCAGGCCTCCTCCTCAGCTATCCCCAGCTTAAGCACTTGAACTTCAGAACAATCCTGCTGTAGCAGATATTGGCCAGCTGGCATTTGCTGCTAGAAAATGCTCATTAAGAACCTCCTCCACCAAATCTTATAATGTAAAGCAAGGGTGTGCCCCAGGTCAACTCCCAGGTTAGTCTCCTTCCTCACCTCCTAGGTCCCATGACCAACATGGGTGGTTCTGGAGACCTCTCTTTCACCAAAATCATGCCTATAGGTGCTCACTGAATTCTAGTCATTCTCACTCCACTACCTGACAAGTGACCTGTGATTAAGCCAATTAAAAAAAAAATCAGGAAAAGGCAGGGGGATTCCACTTGTCCCTGAGTCAATCATTCCAAGCCTATATTGAACCAGACAATGGGTGAAGCAAGCTTCAGTGTCCAAAGAGGAGGTCACAGAGTGTTCAAGACTCCAAAACCCTTGGCCTCTACACTTCTAGGTCAAGGTGCTGCAGCAGTTTGACACACATCCTCCCCTGCTGGCTTCAATTTCAATGGGGCCAGCAAAGACAGCTTGCACTGCATGGAAGCAGGAGCAGTTTTTGCTTTTTCTTTTGTTTAAAGAAAGAACATAAAAATGAATAACATCATTTTTAAACATAATAAGTAAGTAACGTTTATTTGTTACTCTAAAATATTGCTTGGGCGGTCATTTGGAGGCATATTAGGCCCCTTTTTTTGTATTTTTGAAAGAGTGAAGGTATTATTTATTTATTTATTAAATTTATATCTTGCATTTCTCCCAAGGTGGCTTACGGTAATCTAGAAAGATACTGTTGAAACATTTAGTTTACAGAAGTTTGAAAGAAATTAAACATTTCAATTATTAAAAGAGGCTTAAAAACACATAAAACATAATTAAAACATTATTTCAAAAAAGATTTAAAAATACAGATTAAAAATACAGCATACACTTGTTATTGCTGTGTGCCTTCAAGTAGTTTCTCAGTTATGGTGATCCTAAGGCACACCTATGAAGGGGTGTTTTGGGGACTGATGGTGTGTGGCACACCTAAAGGCACCCCGTGGATTTCCATGGCTGAGTGGGAAACTGAGCCCTGGTCTCTAGGATCATAATCCAATGCTCAAACAACTATATAACGCTGGCTCACACAATCTGCAGCTCCATAATTAAAATCCAAGATTCCTAAGCCTGCTTGAATGAAAACATCTTCATAAAATCGTGAAATAGTGATGTGTTAGTAGCACGATACTGGCATATTCATAACATGTTACTAGCACGTTACTCTTTAAATAATCAGCAACAACTAAGAACAATTTTTTCCAGATGTAATAGTACAATACAGAGAATTCAATCTTCTTTCCCTAAGAAAAGGGGCTGTTAGCTATTCACAGGACAGGGACATCTGGATCTCAAGAGAAGATACTTTTCTGTTGCTAATGGACGTTGAAATTTTATTACCTGTCTTTTATTGCTCTTTGTCTTTGGTTCTCACATGGCCACTAAGAAGAATGGCCTTTGTCTACATTGAAATCCCTCAGTACCATCTTAACTGACAAATCCCAGACAGAATGTAGGCCTGTGATTCTATCATTGTAACCATTTTTCTCTTGTATGATTTTTAACATCTTTGCCTGATGAGGAAACCAGTGAAGCTTCAAAAGCTTGCATGGTGTATTTTATGCTTTGGAGCTGCTCCCAAAATGGTATCACGACTTGTAGGTTTGGATAATGATAGCAAGTTACCTTGGAAAAACATAACAGCTCATAAGCAGTGAATCTCTTTTTAGAAATACTGTGCCAAGTTCTGCTTGTGACATTGGAACGTTGTCACTGGTCTCTTTCCATGTAGTTTTTCACCAGTTATTGGAAACCATTTCATTCCATCAGGCCTTTGTCCTTTGTGGCTGATAATGTCTTCAGTATTTTGGTATTAACCATTGATACTGTCTCATTTCTTGATTATTTTATGTTACTATTTTTATAAAATGTAATTTAAAAATCACCCCAAGTAGTGCTTTTGAACAAGAAGGGCTAGATATAATGTGGCAACATGCAAATAGAGAAAAAATGCAATTATATTAAGTAGATTGTATATCGGTTGCTCAAGGACTTATTTTTAGAAGAGATTCAAAAGGAACTCAAGACCTTCTCTGCCACTAGTCTAGATAATGTAACCTTGGAAAAGCATTTATAAAGAAGGAAAAAAAATAAAGAGCATTGATGATTTTCAAATGAAAACCTGGGCTTTGAAAGCATTTCTGCCAAAGTTCAACAGCCAAGGTTAATTCAGCAATGCCAAGACAATGATGGAGTGAAGTGGAAATTTCAGGTGAGAAAATGAAAACTTAAAGGAAATAAAGGAAAGAGGAGAATTAGTCAGATGATGAATGGCAGAACAACATAAATATTACAAAGCAGGAAAGAATGCAGACAGATTTAACAGATAAATGGAACTGAATATTTTAATGGTTAGGAAAACAAATAATGTAAGGTCATATCCTTCTTCCATTAGACTAAAACAGACGTGGTGGTGAGAACTGTTTCCCACTAAAAATACCTAGCCTTGCTTCTGCATAGTTGCTTTTAGTCTATAATGTCTAGAGCATAACATGAATAGTATACCTGATCATCTAATAGTTGGATAAAAAGACAGCAAGTCAAATTTGGGCAGGGGAGAGATTTTAGAAGGTAGTAGAAGATGCTCAGAACAAGTCTTCAGCAATTTTATAATGGGAAATCGTACAGTAGCCATGCATCTAAACACAATGAATACACAATGCATTCAGAATAAAATTTTCATTAGAATATTGAGATTGTTGCAGAATATAGAGGGAGACATAACCACGATATAACCCTAAATGTATGAGAACAGAAATACCTGCTAGAAATCTTAGGGATAGTAATGTGACTCATAAGATAGACAATAACCTATCAGTTATAATTTCCCAATTTTTCACTACAAATGGCAGACTAATCTCTTTTGGAACAAATGTGTGTGTGTGTGTGTGTGTATAAATCATGATCACCTCCATTATAAGAAGTTCCCATTGATTCAGTGAATCTGCTCTTGCTGCCTCTAACAGTTGAATTTAGGGCTACAATTTCACAAAGGTTTTTTTGGGGGAAGAAAGCACCCCAACTAATAAACAAAAAAATTATTTTCATAATAGATATGCAGATGGTACATAAATTTAAAGAAGAAGGAAATAAACATTGGGCATTAATATGAAAAAATAATCATAAAAGTTAATACTATGTGTGAAATTCAGGTGAGCAACTTTGAGGAGACATTTAGTTATTTTAATTCTCTGTAGACATAATAAACATTTTCAAATAATTACCTGAGAGAACAAAAGCACAAAAAGTAGTGAATATCATATGGTATAAAGAAATTGTAGTAAGTTACTGAAATGAAAGAGAGTCAAGGAGAGATATTAAAACTCATAGAACAGAGATCATAAATCAGCTTCAGCGAAATCTAATAATATCCTAGTAAGCTAGTATAGTTTTTTTTTTTAAGAAGGTGCATTATGATGACCCTATCCTTAATCATCTTCTCAGCTCTGGCCTTGGAAAATTTCACACTGAAACAAAAAATTGAAATCATATGTGCCCTATACTGGACTAGAGCTCATTTTTAAAAGTGACACACAGAGACAGAGATGAGAAATATGAAAATGGTGCTGATTTTGGAAATCTGCTACCTAAAATGGGGTCCCTTCCTCAAGATATTTTCATGCCAAGGCTAACCCAGAATTTTCTCCCGGCTTTGCAAGTATAAGCTTTCTTCTCCTTCATCTTCCGATATGGAAAATGGATTCCGCATGTTTAATATATTAACCAGCATCCACTGTAGCCAAAGTCTTTTTTGTGGGCTCCTCCAAGCCTCCTCAGCTGTCGGTCCACCTGGCTATGGTGCAGGTCAGTTATGAGCCTCCATTTTAAATTTCCCCCCATCCTTGTGAGGCAGCATTGCTTAAGGGCAGTGATGCCTGGTTTCAGTAATGTGAACCTTTCTTATTTTGGGAATGCAGGAGGATCAATCATTGAGACGGCATAATACAATCATTTGTTGGCTTTATTGCAACTGTAGATCATTTAATTAGGAAAAAAATAATTAACAACTCAATTCTGGAGCAATTTTATGCTAACATTCCAACTAAAGTCAATCACTTTAGTTAAAAAATAAATCAGGAATCCTGTTGGGGAGTTACAAATACATAAGTACCATAATTACAGTTATTCCCAGTGAATCCCATCCCAATCCCCCCAGTCTATATGTCTGTATTAAATATAGACATAAACAGAATCTTGCAAAGAAGAAAAATGGTCATTTTGGAAGAACAGGTGTTTTTTAGTCAGCAGATGATTCCATGTTGCCATGTCTTTGAGACTGCAACCAGTCCTACAAAACAGCTCAAAGTGAATCTTCTGCCCAGCAACTACTGAACTACTGCCTAGACCAGTGGTTCAGATTTTGAGCTTCATTTTGTTGCACAGCATTTGTTTGTTTGCTTGTTTATTACGATATATGTATCCTGTCTTGAAGGCAACGTACATGGTTCTCTGGCCCATTTCACAACACCCCTGTGGGATCAATTAGGCTGAAAGGTCCTTACTGGTCCAAGTGACCTTTATGGGTATATTTATTTAATCTATAAGAAAATATCCACCAGGAAGGAGAGGTTAGTGTCAGGTAAGAATTTGGAAAATCTGAGATCCAAACCCTACACAATAACAAAGGGAAACTGATTTAGGTTTAGGCCTATCTCACAGTCTAAGCTGTATCACATGGCTGTTGTGAAGGTACAGGGCAGTGGTGAGGACGAAATACACATTCCGTCACAGAAGGGTGGGACATAAATATAATCTTAAAAAATGTCCCAAACCTACCTCTTTCAACTAGATTGTGTCAGTGTGTCTTGAAATACTTGAATTTTTATTTGTTCCTTTTCACTGCTCAGTTTTATCAACAGTCTTTCATCACATATCTTTGGCTGTATAACTCAGCCCTGCTGCATCACAGATCTAGGATGTTTAGTCTGATAGCTTTTCATAGTGGTTTATTTCCTTCTCTTTTAAGACCTCCCTCTTTGCCTGGTGCAAATATTACATGTTCTATCTATATTGATTCTTAGCCTGATTTGTTCTATTACATTGCAACTCCTTTTTATGTTTGCCACAATACACAATATTGCCTGCAAATAGCACAGTCCATCCCTGCCATCAGAACTTCTGTTGTTATGTGGAACTCAGGATTAACATGGTCTAGTGACTTACTGCATCTCCCCTTTAACTGAGAAATTCTTAGTCCTATTACATTTGGATTGCACTTAGAGTAAGCTCTTATCACCCATCGACTGTTCAAATATACAAACCCTGTGCATGTAACGTATTATACAGCAAGGCTGGGGAGTCTCATTCAGCACAAGTGGCAATTCGGTTTCAGATAAGTTCTCAGGGGTATAGATTGTTATGTATGTACATTAGTATTTCCATATCTAGAGATTCACATCTCCAGATGGATCATATCATGAAGGCTACACTTTTAAACTTTCTTAATGAACCATCAAACATGTATTCTGTTACTCTCCCTAGAGCATTTTGAAAAGCTTTTTGGCTATAGATCACTTGAATGTATACAACACTGCGCTTAGGGATAGGAAGTGCATTTTAAGACTGTTCCATGACATGTTTAGGACTATATATTTCATTTCACCTTCTACCAAAGAGGCTACAAGGACATACATAGAATTGTTCAACTTAAGACTCACAACAAAGCAGGAAGTGAAGATGTCTTGACTTGTCAAAGTCTTCCTGGTAAATTGGAACATACAAAGCTGTTCTACATTCAGCTAGACCATTGATTCATAGAGCCTAGTGTGATTTGGTGGCTCTTCAGATCGTTCCCAGTGACTACTTAAAATCCTGCTGTGGGTTGAACCCAAGATGTGTGTGTGTGTGTGTGTGTGTGCATGCACATGCACTCATGAAATTGTGTATATACACAAAGCGTGAGCCCTGTCTCTCTCTTATGGTCCTTCCCATAATGGCCTGTGATCTATGTTCAACATATTATCCAAGAAAATACCATAGTCCTGATGCACCACTGTCACAGCACATTGCAATTATCTTGGTCCATCTTTCTTTTTAGCCATCCTTGATACAAAATTTGGGGTGGAGGGATAAAGGCCAAATTTCATCACTATTCACCATTTAGAACTAATTTAGCTTCTGCTTTCCTCCCAAACCATATTTTGAGTTAATCTTTATACCATTTCCAGTTGGGTCTCCTTTCTTTCTGTGTGGGGATTGTAAAAGGAAACAAAGAAGAGACCAAAACAAAAACAAAAACAATCTACCAAATGATCAGATTTCGTACATTTGTCCTGCTCTAAATCCACAATATGTTCAGCACTTTGAACTGCAGCAAATCCTGCCTTTCAGACCTGGAAGAACTATTTGGGGATCACAACAGACTCTGTTTTAGTGCTGTATTCTAAAGCTTAAATTGCGCTTGTTTTTCAACAGGAATTTCTTCTTGAGAGAGACTTTGTATAAGTGAGTCAGGATGCATTCTGCTTCCAATTTATTGCTGCTTCTAATTCTTCATTCTGAGCATTTTAATGCCTCTTCTTTTTGTCCAAGGAGTGGGGAAAGCAAACTTTTTTAAAAAGGAGGAAAGACATAAGAAAATCTCCAAAATATGACACACAAATCATTACGAAAATCAATACTCTGATGTTCATGCTAAAAAGTTAAATAACTGGCTATGGAAACTAAACCTCAGGAGTCTAAACTGGATTCAGAATGAAGCAGTCACACTACTGTATCCAAAATCACTGATGATGCTTACAGCCACTTCTGATTTAGTGACTGGAATGCATTCCAGCACATCAAAGTCAACCATATTTGTTTTTCTGTCCAAAACAGAGGAAATAGTTAAACAACAAGAAAATCTGTTAAAACCTTCAGGGGTTAGCAACTTTGTGGACCTCCAGATTGTTCCCTTAAAAGGTGAGGGACTTTGGGGTCCACCTGCAATGCCATCTCCTTGGAATCTGGGGAATTATTAGGTCAAAGGATGCCTTGAAAGGAGGATAATGGCAGGATCTTTCCACCTGAGTATACAGTACTAACTGTAGAGAGGACTCCAGTTCAGAATTAAGCAGAGTATTTTATTGGAAATTAATAACTAGACACAAGAAATCAAGCAATCTCATGAACCATACAATGCTATTAAAGGACAGGGTAGGAAAGGTTGGCTAGAGAGAAGTTTTGGGTGGAAGAGGTGATATTTACTGGTCTTGAAACAGAAGATGAAAGTGGAGTAGCTCAAACAAGTGTCTGAGAGTAGTGTGGAGGAATGGGAATCTGTGGGACCATGCACAACGTGATGCCTAACATACTACAAATTGCTGGGATTGGAGCTAGGGTTTTTACATCCTTTTCCTGCTCTGAAGGAGAGTGCATGAACAAAGCAGAAATGGCTTTTCCATGAACTGACAAAGGAGTCTGAAATGGGCTGATTGCCTTAACTTTAGGTGACAAAACATTGATAGGAGTCCTAAAAATCTCTTAAAGTCTTGGCTGGGTAAACTAAATAGAGAAAGTCTCTGTAGGATATTCTCATAGCAGGGGTGCTTGACTGCTTCACTTGGGCAGTTTTGCCTTCTGTTGTTTCTGGGAGTGCTTATACCTTACAGCCTTTTGAAAGGATCATCCCAACCCCACCAGTGCTATGCTTTCCCACCTAATCCTCTCTGAACTTGTGATCTGGCCATGCTGAGGTCATCCTGACCTGGCTACATGCTTACAGTCAGCACTTCTTCAAAGATGGTTTCAGCCCTAAATATGTCTAATTTATGGGGGAGCATACCCCTCAACGTGGAGTTGTTGGGTGTGGTAACAAGATGCCATGGATCTTCAGCTGATATTATTTCTAGGCCATTTCCACACTAGACAATTATACTGCTATTATTCCACTACTAACCCCAGGATTCCAGATGATGTTGAGAGTGGCATAATAGCACTATAGTGCAGAAATGGCCCTAGACAGCATAGTCAGTGTTAGTCGAGGAATTATGACAGCTGCAGTCAAGTGATACCTTAAGAGCCACAAGGTCCTTCTGCTGTTCCCCTTGATGTGCCTTGGGGAGAGACCCAAATGGACAAATATGTCATTTTGGTTACCATTATGCACTGCATAATGTTACTGAACTACAAAGCAGCCTTTAGGTAATCTGGAAGAAGCTGTAAGAAGTTACAGCAGTTCACCAAGCTGTTTAGGAGGATTTAGGGTTTTGTTTCTTTTTTCGCTCATTTTGCAAAAGACTAAATTTAGATGCTCAAAAGTGATTTGGCTCTCTTTCCTTTTGAAATGTTCCATCTGCAACATGCTGTGCAAGGTTTTTTCTCCTTCTCGTTCCCCCTTTTTCCCCAGATGGGAAAATGGGCCAGACTGAACAGTGAGAGGGTTGATGACTAATGATAATCAAAAGCATAGACAGTCACCTTTTGTGCTTCTGAAATTCAATTACTGTCTGTACTCCTTCTCATTTAACCACAGTTAAACCTGGCATAGCTTGACAATGACTGTTTGAGAAGTTGATGTCTGAAATCATAAAGATTTTGGCCTGAATATCTGGATGGTCTGGAAATGTTTCCCTTCACATTTTTTACAGTGGAGATAACTTCCCTTCTGGTATTGCTTTTAATGGAAGTGTTAAAAGATGGCAGCTGGGAGGCTTGGGATTTCATGAGCACATTACCACCAGAAAGGGTGAGACAAGAGTTGAGGAACTTTTGACCTTGCAGGTGTTTTGTACTTCAAGCCCCAGAAGACAACATGGCCAATGGTATGGGTTTATGGGAAATACAGTCCTCAACATCTGGAAAGACAAAGGTTCCCTATCCTTGAAGGAAGAGAAAATTTGGTAATAGTGGGGGAAACAGCTGCATTGATCAGTAATCCACCTCCTCATGGACTTTATCTCTGATATTATGTCTTATTTATTTATTTATTTATTTATTTATTTTATTTGATTTATATCCTGCCAAAGCAGTTGTGTATAAATATTCAGGAATCTGCTATGAGCTTTGTCTGCTATTGATGAAAATTTGTGGTGTCCTTTGTTAGGTATTGGCAGCATATTATATAGCCAAGCTGGATAACCTTGCCAAAAAAATGTCTTTTCATTTGTTTGATTCCATTTTTTTTTATAAATGTATTCTTGTAGTTCAGTAACAGCACTAGATCATCAAGAACATACCCTATGAAGTCCTGAGTTTGAAGATGAACATTTTTACCAGATGTTACCAAGCTTTCATAAGGAGTAATATAGGATGTAATTTGGAGATATCTTTGAGTATTTCCAGTTCATGTCTAAATTTAACTTGCAGTTTCATCTGGTGAGATGCCATTGTTCCCTTCTCAAGCTAGTAAATCAAGCTAGAATCTCTTGTGTTTCACTCTTTCCTGTTTGACCTGGATACCTGGGCACTTATTTATTGTTAATTTAATCATTTTAGTTTTATTTCTTAAACTTTTTACTGCTCACTTTACTTAATCCTTGTGTTAAATTGTATTGAGTATCCCAGCTTTCAGCTGCAATTTGCTTCTTGAAAATAAGTTTCTTTAACACACAAGACCTTACTACTTAGATTCACATTTACTGTTGCCGCCCTAAATTGGACCCCCAGCAGAGGAATTCTGCAGCCTTCTTCTTGTCATTTAGTGGCTTTCATTTTAGTGGAGCAGTGAATCCACTCAGAGGTTTAGTCTGAACTTCAGAGGAACTGTCCTAGGTGGGGAACCCTGATACCTGAAATAAGATCAGTACCTTGGATAGCACCATTAAAGTTCAGACTGCAATTCAAAGTGGATTCTTTGGCCATTTCCACATGGGGCGAGAGAATCGCCCCGCACCGCTACTTACCGGATCTTCTGGCTCCCTGGTCCGGTCCAGGCTGCGTGGTCGTCGATCCGTTCTGCTCCGGCATCCAAAATGGTGGCTTCCGGTTGGTCATGGGTCTCCACCAACTGCTGAAGCTCGCCAGCCTAAAGCCCACCCTTGGCAGATTGCAGGCTCGCATTGGTGCAAACCTGCAAATCTGCACAAGGGAGCAGGCTCACAGTGGCGCACTCCGTGCTTTTGAAAAACCAGAAAAATCAGGTCTTTCAAAAGCATGCTGGAGGACCACTTGGGGTCATTCCAGAGCGGGCTGAGGTGCGGATCTACAGTAAGTAGTCCAGACCCAGTCTGCTCCAAGGTGCAGATGTCCTCTGTGGAGGATGCACTGCACCGTTTTTATTACCCTGTGTGGAAATGGTCTTTGTCCCATTTGACACAGAAGCTACCAACTACTGCTGTTGTCATATAAAGAGTTATAAACAATTACTCCAAATTTAAGCCAAATTTCCCACATATAGTGTTTTTTTTTTTTTTAAAAGCACAGTAAAAGTTCTAGAAGTATTTTTTTTCTCTTTTACCATGGGGTATTTAGAATCATAGAATCACAGAGTTGGAAGAGACCACAGGGGCCATCCAGTCCAACCCCCTGCTACTCAGGAACACCCTGAAAGCACTCCCAACAGATGGCCATCCAGCCTCTGCTTAAAAACCTCCAAAGAAGGAGACTCCACTACACTCCGAGGCAACATATTCCACTGCCGGACAGCCCTTACTGTCAGGAAGTTCTTCCTGAGGTTCAGGTGGAATCTCCTTTCCTGCAGCTTGAATCCATTGCTCCTTGTCCTAGTCTCTGGAGCAGCAGAAAACAAGCCCACTCCCTCCTCAACATGACATCCCTTCAAATATTTAAACATGGCTATCATGTCCCATCTTAACCTTCTCTTCTGCAGACTAAACATATTCATATTTTTTTTGGTCCCAGCCACTGTAATGTACAGCCCCATGATTTTGGGCAAATGCAGTGTGGCAAAGCAGATGTAATATGCTGTGATTCCAGTAGTTTGCAATTAAAAGTGCCAATTATGACCTATGAACCCCTTTATGGCTTGGGTCCAGGCTATTTGGCAAACTGTATACCCCTGTCTGAGATGGTCTGAGCTCTGCAGTCATCAACAGACCATTGTAGACATGGTTGGTGGGGATGCAGGAAAGGGCCTTCTCAGTGGCTGCCCCTAGACTCTGGAACTCTCTTCCAGGGAAACCAGAATGACCCCCTCCCTGTTCTCATTCTGTCAGCAGGCTAAAACCACTTTAGTCAGACAGATTTTTAAAAGAGGGTTTTTTTTTTAAAAAAAAAATGGGCTAGAGGGCATTGTATTGTTTTAATTGTTTTTAAGAGTTTTAAGATATTTTTAAATTGCATTTTATTATTTTACTGTTCTGTAATTGTTTAAATATTGAAAATAGTTTAATTCTGTCTGGAGCCCAGGCTTGGCCGAGCCCGCCAGTGTCCCCAAGGCCGCTGCGGAGGCTGTTGCCACCGCGGAGGAGGGCCCGGATGCTGCGGAGGCCGCCGCCAAGGATCGCCCGGACACCGCGGAGGCCACCGCTGACACCAGCGGTCCTGATGATGGCGCTGGGGGCGATCTGGTTCCCTCTCCAGCGGGCGAGGCAGGCACAGGCTTGCCGGGGGAGGCGGGTCCTGGTCTTGATTCTGGGGCTCCACCCACCCATGGCTCCGACCCAGAGGAGGTTGAGGCTGCCGCCCCGCCTCCCACGTTCCGGCAGCGGCGGCAAAACAAGGAAGCGACCCACTGGTCCCAGTGGTTAATGGAAAAGCGGCTGCAGGCTGAGAGCTCCCAGCTGTGAGACCAGCTGTGAGCCCTCAGCTGTGTGCCTGTGCTGGATTGGTCACCGCCAAGCAAGGGGGTTATTTAGGGTGGGCGCTAGGCTGGGAGAGGCATGGAGCAACAACCGTCAGCCTACCGTGCTCCTCCTGCCTGCGTCTGATTCCAGTCCCTCCTGCCAGTGACCACGTCCAGCCTCTTGCCAGCTAAGGACCCTGTCTGCATTCTGGGTGAGGTAACCCTCCTTTGTTTTCCATTGAAGCCTGCTGCTGTTTAAGGCGTGTCTTGAGTTTAGGACAGTTTACTTTCTGTAACTCCTTGTTTGCTGGTAGCAATAAACGCTGTCACCCCCAGCTGCTTGTCCTGCGTCTACTTGACCGCCGCCCGCCGCTGACAAATTCTATTTCATTATTCACTTTTTGTATGTTTTAAATTGTATTGTTCTTTTAAATTCTGAGCCACAGGATGTTGTTGTTGTTGTTGCTGCTCCTGCCATCACGACGACGACGATGACGACGACGATGACGATGGACACATTTAGGGGAAACTGATGATTCTTCCATGATGGGAGTGAGCAATGCAATTAACAACAATCTCAAGAAATACTCTACGATGTACAAAAGATGTGTTTTACATGAACAGTAGCCCTTACTCCCAATACACTTGAATTCTTATTTGAAGAGAAATAGCACATAGAACATACAGTGCAAGAAGGTGTTTTTTTTAAAAAAAAATATATTATTTGAACGTGTGAAGGTTAAGCTTATTCGGTATTATATCTCATCCTATATCATAGCTTATAATTATTCTGTAGACAATAGCAATAGCATGTGTATTTCTATGCCGCTTATCAGCTAACTGCTTTCTAAGCAGTTTACAATATGTTAGGTAATTGCCCCCAACAAGCTGGATACTCATTTTACTGACCTGCAGAATGGCTGAGTCAACCTGCAGCCCGGCAGGATTGAACTCATAACCTTGTGGCTGCAGTACCGGCATATAACCACTGCGCCACTAGGGCTCCTTATATCTATGTTGACCTTGGGTTTACTGTTGATCATAAGTTGAACATGAGCCAGCCATGTGATGCTGCAGTAAAGAGTGTTATTTTAGCCTGCATTAATAGAAGCATAGTTTCCAAGTAGAGGGAAGTAATAGCCCCAGTATATTCTGAGCTGGTCAAACCTCATCTTGAGTTCTGTGCTCAGTTCTGGGTGCCTCATTTTAACAAGGATATAGACAAATCAGAGCAGATTCAGAGGATAATGAGGATGATAATAGGTATGGAGAACAAAACATATGTGGAAAGGTAGAAGGAGCTGGTTTTGTTCAGCTTGGTGAAGAGAAGGCTGAGGGGGATGACTTGACTACACTGTTTAAATACCTCCAGGTCTGTCACAGAAAGGAGGGGAGCACACCTGTTTTCTGCTGCCCCAGAAGGTAGGACCAGGTCTAATGGTTTCAGGTTACAGGAGAGAAGATTTTGATTGAACATTAGAAGGAACTTCAGAACAGTAAAAGCAGTTCAATGACAGAAGTGGTGGAGTCTCCCTCTCCATATCTAAAAAAAAAAAAAGGCTAGCCAGTTACCTGCTTGGGATGCTTTAGATGGAGATCTTTAATGGAGCAGGAGTTTGCCCTCAACAGCCCATGAGGTCCCTTCCAACTCTGTGATTCTGGTGTAAGATAACAGAGCTTATGAGACTATTTGGCATTGTTTCAGTCTTTACCAATGTCAGTTTAGCAAACAGTAGCCCATGACTTCATGCTGGATATAATTTTAGCTGTCAATAGTTGTTAAACATTTATTTAAACCTCAAATACCATAGATTAGCAGGAAATCTCCTAATTTGGATCAAAATTATGGTCCTTCCAATTCTAGCTCAAAGTTAGGTCTGATTTCATTTTAATTAACTAAAATTCCAGCATAGAAAACTGATCTGATGTGGTGTGGCATAAATAATGGCAATCACATTCTTAATATCTCAGGACCCTCAAGAAATGAAAAGAATATTCATAAATATTTGAATCCCAGACAAAAAGAGGTTTCTGGAAGGTCAGAAAATCCTGGCAAGGAAAATCTTGGACAGATGAAAATCTTCATGGTTTGGAATTTATTCTGTAAAAAAAGTGGAGGAGGTGTTGTGCAGGAAAAAAAATGGCATTTTCTGCACAGATTTTTGTTTAACGTACAGAAAACATGATTTTGCTACAGAAAACATTTCTGCACAAAAAATGCTGTTTCCTGAACAACAATAAAAAAGCATGAAGTTTTGGCAGAATAAATTCCTACCTGGAAATAGTCCTCAAAAACTACAGTTTTCAAAGCCTTTTTTGCAGCAAGAAAAAGAAATGGTTTAATCATTTATTACCGCTTAAGAGAAGAACAGGTTGCTTACCTGTAACTGTGGTTCTTTGAGTGCTCATCTGTGCCCTCATACATTAGGAGCTTTCGCGCCTGCGCGGTAGCGTTTGGAAGATTCTAGAGCTCGTTAGCTTTGGCGGGAACCCCTCCCCTACGCCAGTGCTGCGCATGCTTCTCCCACCGACTAACGATCTCTCCTCAGTTCTGGTCCGCCGAAGCAGATGGGACCTGAAAAAGAGGGGAAGGCAGGGCGGGGATGTATGAGGGCACAGATGACCACTCGAAGAACCACAGTTATAGGTAAGCAACCTGTTCTTCTTCTTCATGGTCTCTGTGCCTCATACATTAGGAGACTGTGTAGCTTACCAGTAGGATGGTGGGTCAGGTCCCAGATCCTAGAGCACAGAAGACAGCACAGCATGTCCAAACCGGGCATCTCTCCTGGAATGGCAGTCGAGCCTGTAGTGGCGCACGAAGGTCGACGGCTGGGACCAGGTCGCCACACGGCAGAGTTCCGACAGGTCGACGCCTCGCAGGAGGGCAGCAGATGTCGCCACGGCCCTGGTGGAGTGGGCCTGAAGCAGGTCTGGCGGAGGCTTCCTGGCAAGCTCGTACCCCAGTTGGATAGTCTGTACCACCCACTTAGAGAAGCGCTGGGTGGATACCTTGTGGCCTCTCCGGCGCCTGCCACAACAGACAAACAGGTGGGGTGTCTGTCTGTAGGCTGCAGTCTTGTCTTTGTAAAAAGCCAGCCCCTGACGCTCGTCCAGGGAGTGGAGGGAGTGCTCCAGAGGTGTCGTCGGGTCTGGGTAGAAGGCCGGCAGGATGATGTCCTGGCTCAGGTGGAAGCTGGACACCACCTTCGGCAGGAAGAAGATGTCAGGCCGGAGGACCACCTTGTTGCGATGAAAGACTAAGTATGGTTCATCGCACCATAGCGCCGTCAACTCTCCCGCCCGCCTGGCAGAGGTGACGGCCACTAGGAACACGGTCTTCATCGTGAGCAGCCTGTCGTCCGTCATGGCCATGGGCTCGAAAGGCGGCCTTGTCAGCTGGGACAGCACCAATGACAGCGACCACGGCGGTAGCGGCGGAGATACCGGCGGGTAGAGGTGCTGCAGGCCCTTCAGGAACTGCTTGACGGTACCGTCCCTGAAGAGCGCGGCCGACGGGGATCGTGGCGGCTGGTATGCCACGATCGCGGCGAGGTAGACCTTGAGCGATGGGAAGGCCAGGCCCTGTTACTGGAGATGGAGGAGGAAGTGGAGCACGGTACGCAGGGTGACAGGCGATACCGGCTCTCAACGTTCCTCGGCGAAGGCCATGAAGCGCTGCCACTTGTAGTGGTAGTTCCTTTGCGTGGACTCCTTCAAGACGTTCCTGATGGTCGGGTCGTCTAGGGCGATATCCTCCAGGCATGGAGGGCCAACACCGGCAGGTCCGGGTGCAACCCCAGTCCGTCGGAGTGGGACAGCAGGTCCGGTACCATTGGAAACCTGAGAGTCCTGCCCCAGGCGGCCTCGATCAGGGGTCCGAACCAGTGCTGCCTCGGCCAGTACGGCACCACAAGGATCGCGTCCGCCCGGTCCGCGATGATCTTCGTGATCACGCGGCCCAGGAGCGGGAACGGAGGGAAGGCGTAGATCAGCCCTTCGTCCCACAGAAACTGGAAGGTGTCGCCGATGGAGCGGCGATCGTGGCCGGCCCTCGAGCAGAACAGGCGGCACTTCGCGTTCTGGCTGGTAGCGAAGAGGTGGTTGCTCGGCTCGCCCCATCGGTCCCGAAGCATCCGGAAGGCCTCGTCAGACAGGGACCACTCGTGATGGGAAGTGGTGTCTCTGCTGAGGGCGTCCGCCGTGGTGTTCTCCTGCCCCGCCAGGTGAACCGCCACAGGGTGTATCTGGAGCGGGACGCACCAGTTCCAAAGTTCGAGTGCGATGCTCAGCAGCATGGTGGAGTGCGTCCCTCCTTGCCTGTTCACGTAGCAGACCGCTGTCGTGTTGTCGGTGAGGATCAACACCATGCGGCCGGTGACCAGGTGTCGGAACGCTCTCAGGGCCTTGTGGATCGCCAACAGTTTGAGAGAGTTGATGTGGAGGAACTAATCGTCATCCATCCACCGGTCTTGGACCCGGAGATCCCCGGTGTGCGCTCCCCAGCCGAAGAGCGAGGCATCCATCGTTATCGTGACCGACGGCCTGGGTTCGCGGAACGGCATGCCTGACAGCAGGTTCCTGTACGACTGCCACCACAGGAGCGATCGGTGTACCTGTTGGGGCAGACGGTACCGGCGGTGCTGGTCGTCCCAGAGTGGATCGAAGGCCCTGACGAACCAGAGCTGGAGCGGCCGGGCACGTAACCTGGAGAGGTAGGTTACGGCAGTGGTCGAGGCCATGTAGCCGAGGAGCTGTTGGATCCTCCTCGCTGACACCGTCGAGGCCTCGAAGGCAGCGGACGCCGCCTGACAAAGTATCCGTGCCCTCTCGTCCGGTAGGAAGGCCCTCGCCAATACCGAGTCGAGGGTCGCCCCGATGAAGTCGAGAACCCGGGTGGGCTCGAGATGGGACTTCTTGGGGTTGACCCTGAGTCCGAGCCGAGTGAGAAGGGACAAAGTCCAATGAATGTCCCTGTACAGTTTCTGTTTGCAGGACGCCACCAATAGCCAATCGTCCAGGTAAGGGTAGACGGAGATGCCTTTCGTCCGCAGGAAGGACACGACCGGAGCCATGCACTTGGTGAACACCCTCGGTGCAGTGGAAAGCCCGAACGGCAGCACCCGGTACTGGTAGCTGGTGCCGTCGATCGCGAACCGAAGGTATCTCCTGTGCTGCGGGCGGATCGAGATGTGGAAATAGGCGTCTTTGAGGTCTATGGACGCAAACCAGTCCCCTCGGCGGAGGAAGGGGAGGATCGACAGCAGCGTGACCATCTTGAACCTCTTGGGGCGGATGTATTCGTTCACCCCTCGGAGGTCTAGGATGGGCCGTAGGGATCCGTCCGCCTTCAGCACCGTGAAGAACCTCGAGTAGAAGCTGGTGGTCTTGGCTGAAGGCAGGAGCCTCTCGATCGCTCCCTTCTCAAGGAGGGACTGGACCTCTTCCAGTAGAGCCGAGCTGGCCGGGGTGGAATAGTAGACACCCCGTGGCGGAATAGCCTGGAACTCGATGGCGTACCCCAGGCGGACGATGGTAAGTACCCAGGAGTCCGCAGTGATCTCCCGCCAGCAGTCGAGGTGCCTGGCCAGGCTCGGGTGGTGGAACAGTTCTACTGGAAGGGCAAAGGATTGCACGGGTGGAGTCCTGCGAAGGCTGTCAAAACCGGGACTTCACTCCGGAGGACGACTTCTTGGACGACGAAGATGGGCATCATCTGGGAAGCCTCCTTGAAGCCGAAGAGGTCAACGGCCTCAATGCGGTCGACCGCGGGGACCGCGGCTGGTACGCCGATGAAGAGGAGGACCTTCTCCACGTAGGCCTCGGCTGGAAAGAGCGGCGAGAAGGGGCAGGCTGGTTTATGCCCATCTTCTTCGCTGTCAGCCGGGCCTTGACGAGGTGATCCATAGCCTCGTCGGTGGAGGTGTGGAAGAGCCCTTCGCCGTCGAACGGAAGGTGTTCAATCCGCCGACAACTGTCCTCCTGAAGCTCAGAGGACCGGAGCCACGCATGGCGTCGGAGGGCTACGGCACTGACCATCAACCTCGAGGTAGCCTCCACGGCGTGCCTCGAGGTGGCGATCTGCTGTGTAGCCACCGCAACAGCCTCGCCGAAGATCTGTGTGGCTGGGCGCTTCTTCTGGGCTGCGGTCAATGGCCTGGAGGAGGAGGTTGAGGCCTGCGAGCCCGCAGGGTCCTCACGTGCCCGAGTTGTCGAGATCTTCGGTATCCTCGGCAACTTCATTATCGATACCGAGCCCGGTACCGATACCGACGAGGTCGAGGGCACGGCAGCCACCACTGCTGCCAAAGAAGAAGAAGAGGACGGGCGTTTCTCGGCCATCGTCTCGGGTCCCCGTGCACAAAGAGACTCCTCCCAACAGTGGGATTTAAGCCTTACCGACCTGTTGCGGAGAGTCTGGTGTGTGAACTCGCTGCAAATGGGGCAGGCCTGAACGTTGTGCCCCTCACCCAAACAAATCAGGCACTTAGAGTGTCGGTCAGAGAGAGTGACCTTCCTTCCACAGGAGGCGCAGCGTTTGAAGAGAGCCGACATAAACTGGAGGCAAGGCAGAAACAAGAGTCCGAGAACGCCAAACACAGTTCGAGATCTGAAATCGTTGTCAAAGCCAGAAAATAGGTCAAACCGATCGAGAAAATACCAAAACCAAGTCCGAAATCCGTGAGGGGTAGTCAAAAGCCAAATCCAAAGTCAAAAACACCAAAAAGCAGAATCGAAAAGCAAGCCAACAAGCAGAACCTTCTGTACGCTGAGGTGGACAAGAAAGAACTGAGGAGAGACCGTTAGTCGGTTAGTCCCGCCAAAGCTAACGAGCTCTAGAATCTTCCGAATGCTACCGCGCAGGCGCGAAAGCTCCTAATGTATGAGGCACAGAGACCACGAAGAAGAACAAAATTTACATCCTTAGGCCCTTCTAAAACTCTATGAAAAGAAGAGTCAGGACAGAAACAATTAATTTAGCCAGAAGTTTACAGATGGGATTCCAGATGGAATGCCATTTTCCTGATTACATCTGTTGTGTCCCTTAAAAGTGAGGAAGGGACTACAGTTTGAATCACAAATGCAGCTCTCCAGTGCATTCACTAGAGGAAGGAAAGTCAAATGCTTTTGTAGCCACAAAGATGAGCAGAGAAGTCTCTGATTAACTATCACTCAAATATCCATGCAAGATAATGTGACTAATTCCTACCACAAACAGAAGCACTTTTCCTCCCAATAAGTATCCATGAAAAATTGGACGAGGCACAAACACTTCTACAAAAATGTGTTTACAAGTGCTAGTTTTTCTGCAATTTTTATTAACTAAAGGGAAAATTCTCCCAGCTCCCTTCTCTATTGGTATATGGACAGTGAGTGGGGTTGGTAAGGGGAAAAGAAGGTGGGTGTGGAAAGGAAGAAAAGGCAGGGTATCCCTGAAGATTTTATGCGCCAGGTTGGGACCACAGAATTGTCTGGATCAGACCTGCAGGCTTGAGGATTTGCTCCATTCCTTTAGCCCTTATGAACAGAAAGGCAGAACAACACTAGTTGTGTCTTATTTGTTTATTTATTTGTTTGATTGTTTATTGCAGTGGTTCTCAACCTGTGGTTCCCCAGATGTTTTTGGACTTCAGCTCCCAGAAGCCCTGAGCATTGACCATAGTGGCTGGGGCTTCTGGGAGTTGAAGTCCATAAACATCTGGGGACCCACAGGTTGAGAACCACTGGTTTATTGGATTTATAACTTAATTTTCTCTCAAAAATAAGATTCAAGGCAGCTCCCTTGAGGCTCTTTCTGTATCGATATGGCACAAGTTGCTTTATTTCCTTTGGTTATAAAGTTTGGCATGGAGACCACAGTATGCTTTTTCACGTACCTAAATGCTTGCTCCTTTCTCCACAGCCCTTGATAATGCACTTCACAATTAACTTAAGCCTGAAAAAGCTTGAAAGTGTCCTTTTTAATAACTGGCAGTACATGAACTGAAATCAGAATCTGTTGTAAGAAATGTGCCATCTTGTAGTTATTGTGTAAAAAGAACAGCCAACATCCCAACATGGGCAGACATCTTTTTGAACTGGATTATATCCTTATTCTGAAATGTTCCCATCTGCTGCTGCTTTCAATTAATTTGACCACCACCCCCTTCCACTGAATAATGAAAGCAGAAGGCGCTATTTGGCCATTTGCTCAGCAGCAGCAGTTGTTTCTTTTCCTAGCCTGACCATGTTGTCTAACATGACTCACGCAAGATGCGTAAAAGAGGAGAGGTCAGGAAAATCAAAGCATTGGAGTAATATGTGTAAATGTTATTTTCTCATCTGTGACATGGAAGGAAGGCACGCTGTGGCCAGTCAGTTACAGTATGTATATTCCAACATGTTATAGCATCTAATGAGGTACTACAATAAATCTAATGCCAGAAGAATCAGGACATGAGGCAGTGATTCATCTGCTCTCTTGCCTGGATAAGTATTCCAGAGAAATTGTCTTTTAACACAAATGTATTTCAGGAGCTCGTTGAAGTAAGCAGAAGGCAGGCAGCCATGTCCTTCCTTTCATGTGTAACTATTATGTAGTATGATTTTAGACACTGGAAACAAGTTAGGAAAAGATAATTTGATATGCACAGATGTCCTCCTGATCTAAAAAACAAAATGTGCAAAACTGACCCTTTTATTCTTTTTACATCTTTCATGCTGAGGACACTTGCCTATGATTCCAGCTGTAGAGATCTACCTCTTTGCTGTATACTGTAGGAGATTATTAATCTGTAGTTGGATTAATTTTACATAATGTTCTGTAAGTTGAACTCTGAGCTGAATAACACACATTTCAAACAAAACTGCCATGTCAACTTGGCCACCTAGTCATTTTTTTTGTTTTCCCTGATTCTGATGATAGTATGAGTATTCAGAAGCCTGCTGCCTGTTCAGAATAGTTATCCGCAACACTGAATATGCATTAGCACTTGAAGCAAAAAAACCCAGAGATTTCTAGCATCTCTAACATGGGAAGTTTCTTGCATTCAACACAGGAAATCATTCAGGTGAACTGCAGTCAGTCAGTCAGTCAGTCAGTCAGTCAGTCAGTCAGTCAAGCCTTTATTGCAGTCAACAAACCATGAGGCAAAACACTTGTTACATACAATGTATAACTTCTATATACGTTATATTCATTCTATGTGGGGATAAAAACATAGAAATGAAAATATTTATAATAAAATAAAACACAATATGTAATTAATTAGAGATAATACATTTTAAAAGCAGCTTAATAAGTTAAGTTTAAGATTAGATAGGAAACTATAAAATTTAAAGCAAATCATATGTTAAAATTTCTATTGAAGCTCTTGCAACCTTTTTTCCTCATATAGAATTCTTGGTAGCCCTACAGTTCCTAGAGATATGGCCCCATCTCAGGTGATTACTACAGAAGGGATTATTCAAATGTTAATATTTGTGTACCCTAGACCTTCGAGTTTTAATAGCACTGAAGAGAAACTTTGCTACCTCCTCAGTTACTCTTTTTCAGTATCCTCTAATAGATATATTAAATACCATCCCAAGGATCTTCCAGGGAACTTGCTTAGGAGAGGCACTATTAACCTTAGCCTATCGTCATTATTGAAGGTGCAATAAAAGAGTACATGAGATAAGAATTCTACTAGTCCCTCCCCACAGGGGCATACATGATCCCTGTACTCAATTTGCTGAAAACGCAGGTGAATTGCACAAGCCAGGGCCAGCCCAAGTCAGGCTGCTGCCTGAGTTGACACACCACAGTTCAGAAAAATTTCCTTTCTAGATTAAAACTCCTATACTCCATGTCAGCTGGCCAATTCTGGGAACTGTAGTTCAAAAAGCACTTTTTCCAAGCTCTATGCACAGAAGACCCCATTCAGGTATTGAAAATGGGACATCTTGCATATGAAGCCTGTGCTATTGAACAGGATCTGGATTCTTTACACAAGTATTCTGTTTATAGACCTTGTGGCTGTACTGGTGTTAGGACTGTGCATGCTGTTGCCCAAAAAGTAACTTCCCAGGACTCTGTGAAAGACAAGATACCTCCCTCTCCTTTCCACTTACAGAAGAGAACTTCAGTGACATTTGAATCTTACATTAGCACTAGTGATGAGACTCCTGAAGTCAGCCAAGTTGGTTTATGTGAAATCCACAGCTCTGACCTGTGCCCTCACAGCTCAGGGCCCCCCTCTGTGGAGTCCGCCTGCTACCTAAAGAGACTGCCTTACTCTGCCTAGTGGTAGAGTTTGCTCTAACCTAGGCTGTGAAGATCATTATCTGCAGCATGAACTAGAGGAATCCTCCTTTATGTGCTTTAGTCTGCTAATTCTATCTGTAAATTCAAGATATTTTTTCCCAGCTCACCAAACCAGATGAGTTAGAAAATACCACAAATCAGGCCATCCTTGAATGACCTTCAGATCCAGACAGTAGTGTGTTATAAACAGCTATCACAAAGATCTGACCATGATGTGGGAGAAGTATTGTATTTATTATATTTTTCTGTGATTAAGGATTTTAGTGAATCATGAATTTTGCCAACCAAAACTTCCTTGAGGAAAAGTGGAGTTGTAAACCAACCAACCAACTCACCAACCCACCAATTAACTAACTTGGGGTTACTTGAGAAATCATTCTCTGCAGACTCAGTAAGATCCTGAGATCTGGCAACCCCAATTCGATCCAAACAGAATCAAAACACAAGCAAAACTAATCATCTAGGTTATGCTCTAAGGAAATGTTACTCAGTGCAAATATATGTTATTTACTAACTAGTCTCTAGTTGTGACTATCTATGTTATTTGAGGGGGAAAAAAAGAACCTACTCCTCAGGTCATTTGTCAGACCCTCCAATTGTCCACCCCACTGAGTACCCAGAACAAAAAGTGACACAAGTGGTATTTGATGAGTAGTAAACTCAGTTTATCTGATTTATTTATTTTTTACTCTGTTTATTGAGGTAATGTTTATCCCATCTTTTAAAAATGAAACATGAGGTCTTGCAATAGTAAAATAGCACATTGGTGGTGCAGCCATAATGAAAAAACATCACAAGCCTGCATAAAATTTACCCATGAAAAAAACCTGCACAATAATATTAATAATAAAAAGTTTTAAGCCTGCTCAAACACAGGAAATGGGAAGCTTGTTGTAACTCATAGGGAAGTGATATCCATAAATGTGGAGTTACATTTATGGACGTTACTAGTGTCTGACAACCTAATTACATTAACTTAATACTTTCATAATATTGGCTAAGCAGTTCTTTGGGAGAAGGGTGTACTAAAAATACTTGTTGGTCAGAAGACACTAATGAAGTTAATGTTTCATTTTTATTTTCAAAATATATATCCAGTGAGAATACTCTTTTGTTCTGTGCCCATTTATTTGTTCTCATTTACATTGTACAAGCGCAGGATGTGTCACCTCGGCAGTAAACTCACTGTGAACACAGTGCGTCTACGGTACACATGGATCTTACGTACAAATTGAGAGGCACTCTCTAAGGCCTAGACCGAAGTGCAGAGTCAGCTCTAAGGTCAGTGGAACAATATGAGGCATGGAGCATTTTGCCAACTGCGCTGTGCGATGTGAATGAGAACAGTTGGCTGAATAGCTTGAGGGAAAACAAAACACAACATAATCAACGCATTGATCATTTTTCCTGCTGCCTGGAGACAATGTTGTGATAATGTTACATGGCAAACAGCTCCAGGCAAGACCAGCATAAAAGCTCCTAACTAGTCCAGAGGTCTGTTTAGGAGGTAATTATTGTCAATTGACAGGGGTATACCTGAAAACACAAAGGCTCTCTGTTATCTAGTAGTGTTGATTTTCCCCCCTAGCTGGAATTAATCAAACACTAGCAACCCCTGTGAAATTAGGCTGCTGAATGTGCTCCTTTATCCTTGAATAATGTACTTATGCAACCATTTAGAAATCTCGTGGTGAAGATACAAGGCAGCTTTTCTCCCTCTCCTCTCACTGCTGCTCCCAGCATCTTCCAGAGGAGCTCATTGTGGAAACTCTCCAGCACTTGTACAGCATTAGAACAGGCACATGTAAAATGTGACCTTTCCACTTAGAAAGACACTGTGCGACAATTCCCTAGGGGATTTCCCTAGAGTCTGGAAAAGCTATTCTTGGACTAAAGCTCCCAGTTGGCAATTGGTACACTCCTGTCAATTGGCGGTCATCGTGGCTGGGGTACATTCTGGAAGTTGCAGTCCCACAAAGTTATTGTTTCCAAGTGCTGGGTTTTCCCTGACTGTTTCCAAGTCTTCCGAGGTCCTGACTCCTTGCAGATTCCCCTCCAATATGATATTTAATTGCACTATAGCCCTCCTCACAAACCCATACTTTTCATCTCTCCTGACACTTCATTTCCCGCCCATCTATACTGTACCACTTTTATGTCTGAAGTCTATAATATTTTCAAAATTATCCCTGTATGGTGCAGTTGTGTGTACTCTCAGTGATCTCTTTGCATGGTTTGCTGATAACAGTGTGAACTTTGTTTATAAAGTTTCCTCTAGGCATAACGGACAGAGTGGACTGCTCATTTCTTTAGGCCTGTGAGTTATCTCTTTAGCTGAGGCTTTGCAAGTACAGAAGTTGGTAGCAGTAAGAACTCACAGATAGAACAGTAGTTCTTCCTCTCTTTGTAACAGCACTCGCTTCCACAAGCTGCTTATACATATTGGAGTGATGGACCTATATTAGGGGTAATACATATCAGGGGTATTAGACATATAGACATATTATGGGTAGGGCTAGCAGGAATGTCCCTACTCCCAATAACACATATGCAGAGACTAGCTGAACAATTGTGTGGTCTTTATTCTTTTTCTTTTAAGAAATCCTTATTTATTAATTATTTTATGTTATTAAAACACTTCTATCCCATCCTTGATTACAGGGTCTCAGTTCAGTATACAATATCAATAAATAAGAACATTTTGAGATTAAAGCATAATTAATATGAATATGATAAAAACATATTAAACATATTAAAAACATATTAAACATGGAAAATGCAAGAAAAAAACTTCAAAAGTAATAGTTAAAACCACTTTGAAAATGTCAACAATTTAAAACCATGTACATACATACCTGAAATAAATTAGTCCCCAAAAGTTTTAATAAAAAGCCATGTTTTTGCTTGGCACTCGAAGAAAATCAATGTTGGTGTCAGACCTCCAAGGGAAGAACATTCCTCAGTCAGGGTAACTTACAAATTGAGATAGCCCTTTTCCATGTCCTCCTACTTATATTTCAGTCAGTGCACCTCCTTTAAGATCAGTGTTATATGTTGTCTGTATGGTACTCCAGTCAGAAATCTTGCTGCAGCTCTGAAGATAGGAGAAAAACTGCTGCAATACAGTGCCTCTGACACCCGTCCTACAGAGCTGATCCAGTTAGATATCATGATCAATGGTATCAAAAGCTGTTGAACAATCCAGAAGGATCAGCAGGTAGCACTCCCCCCATCTTTTACCTGGAGTAGGTCATCAATAAGAGCTACTGAGGCTGATTAGGTGCTAGGCCCTGGCCTGAAACAGGACTGAAATGAATACAGATAATCCATTTCTTCCAAGAAAGTCTGAAGTTGTCCAGCTACCACATACTCAAGCGCTTTGCCCAAAGGGGCAATATTTGCAATGCAACCATGCTTGTCACATGCTCCTGGATCCACAGAGGTCCTCTTTAGGAGATGGGCACAACACCTCCTCCAAGCCATCAGGCACCTCCCTGGCACAGTGAGTCATTTACCACCTCCGAGACCCACCTGAACAATGCGCCTCTGCTAGATTTTATTACTCAAGATGGATAAGGGTCAAACTTATATGTGACAGGATGGACTAATTCAAACATTTTGTCCACATCATCAGGCCACAGCAACTGAAAATGATCACAAGAAACTGACCAGATGGAGTGCTAGGCACTTTCTCAGACACTACAATAATCATGCATCATATCCTGAGCAATTATGAGCAACTTTCATCTTGATGTCCCTCATAAACTTGTCAGAGCGGGCATCCGAGGGATCCACCGCTGGTTTCTCTGAGTGTGATCCCAACAGGTTCCTCACCTGGAATAACTTCATTGGCTACCACATTGAGGATGTAACAGTGGAGGCCAACCTCACTGCTGCATCATAGTTTAAAGCTCAGATAAAGACCCCAGAATTGATTCACTGACCAACTGACATAAAAGCCACCAGTTGCCACTGGCTCTGAGAATTTGAAGAAAAAGGATGGTTGGAATAATTTGTTCCAATACTCAAAATTCAATAAAATGCTTCAATATTTGTCCTAAAACGTAAATTAAAAAATGTGTTTAATATCAATGTTAGCTGCTGCTGCTGCTGCTGCTGTTGTTGTTGTTGCTGTTGTGTGCTTCCAAGACATATCCCATTTTATGGTAATCCTAAAGCAAACCTATCATGTAATTTTCTTGACACAATTTATTCAGAGGAGATTTGCCATTGCTTCCCTCTGAGGTTGAGAATGTGACTTGCCCATGGTCACCCAATGGGTTTCCATGGCCAACTGGAGATTCAAGCCCTGTACTTCCAGAGTCCTAATCCAACACTCAAGCTGCTACACTGCACTGACTCTCTTACATATCTACATGAAAAGCAGTCTTTCAACCTGAGTTGCCAGAGTGAAAACTGGAGATGGCTCCTATACAGTGGGCCTGCCATATCAGTAGTAGGGCTGTGTAGCTCCTGTCAAAAATGATTTATGACTCTCAGATTTGATTGATTTATGACCTGTCAGATTTGATTGATTTATGACCTGTCAAAAGTGATTGATTTATGACCTGTCAATCTCCCTCCCCCGGAAGTGCTAGGGCGGGACATCCGGAATGGGCCATGTCCCCTCCCCTCCCACGTGGTCCCAGCTGTCCAATGGGGCGATTTCTAAATCGGGTTCTAATTGGGCCCCAGCAGAGCCACGTGACCCCCTCGGATCCACGCGGGCCAATCAGGGGTGATTCCCTAGGCGCGTTGTCATTGGCCCAGCGGGGTCGTGTGAGCCCGCCCACCACCCTCGACCAATAGGGGTGGATTTGGACCCCTCGGAATCACGTGTGTCAAACCGGCCAATAGGAAGACGCCCTTTGAGAGATATAGTGTGGGGAGAGAAGCAGCCATTTCCGCATGCCTGGACAAGTCCTGTGGAGACAACATGGAGGGTACTCCCCATAGAAGTGGTCCTGCTCGCTATACTTGGCCTCTTTCACCTTTCGATATTCAACCTAGAAGGTGGTCACCGTTTGATGACCCTGAAAACGCACGCTCAACAGTCTGGAGTATGGATTCTGCTGACCAGGGCCCAGATCTTGAATGTGATTGCCATTGTAATTTAAAAACAGCTATCCAGAGGAGAGGG